>CM038120.1:23078458-23194523 GCA_001642375.2 Mentha longifolia | reverse complement strand
GAAAACGGGTGGGTCGTGGTCGGCGGGTCGGATGTGAAGCTCCATCTCAATGTGCGGGCCGAGCCCGACCCGAGATTCGTCTTCCTGTTCGATGGGAGCCCGAGTGCAGCCCGCAGGTTTTTCAAGTCAATGGGAATGTGAAGCAGCCAGTTTTCACTTGCAAGTTCGGTTTGAGAAGCTCTACGGAGAGGATCATGAGATCCAGGTGAATATCTTCACTTCTTTCTCTTCAATTACTCTTTCAATTTTACGAATTACCAGTAGATTTTACCTTTTGTTTTCAATTCCGTATTTGCTTAGGCTCTACACATTTTGAAATTGAATTTAAATTAGGGTTTAGGGTTCTCATACATCAATTGATTTTGATTGGGGAAAAAAACTTTATGAGAGGAAAAGAAATTGAGATACACTACTTTTTTGTTGAAATTACTTGTGAAGAATGTTAATTTTTGGTTAAAGTTCCAGTCTTGTCCCATTTGGATTATGATTTTAGCCGATTACTGATGAAATACAAAGTTTTTTCATTTTTATGAATAAGATTCAAGATAACGATGCTTATTCTATAGTAGCATTCTCGCAATTGTGTGATTTAGCAAATAGTCTGATCTTTGTATTCTCCATTGTTGGAATAGATCTTCACTATCAGAACCAAGCACCTCAACAAACTGCTTCGGATCATCAACAACCAGCAACGAGAACAACTCGAAAGAGCGAAAAGGATGGTCCATCACCATCCACGATCTCTCCGGATCCCCCGTCGCTGCCGCCTCGATGGTGACGCCGTTCGTCCCGTCCCCGGGCACGGACCGGGTGAGCCGGTCCAACCCGGGGGCATGGCTCATCCTCCGGCCCGGCCACAGCACGTGGCGGCCGTGGGGCCGCCTCGAGGCCTGGAGCGGCGGCGACCGCCTCGGCTACCGCTTCGACCTCATCCCGGACGGGGGCGTGGACGCCATCACCCTCGCCAGCTCCGCCATCAGCACCAAGAGCGGCGGGACGTTCAGCATCGACATCACCACGGGCCCCACGCCGATGACGAGCCCGAACAGCAGCTTCGATCTCAGCTCGGGGTCGGGCTCCGGGTCGGACCTCGGGTCGGCGTCCGGGTCCGGGTCGTGGGCGCAGCTCCTGTATCGGGGGTTCGTGATGTCGTCGACGGTGCAGGGCGACGGGAAATGCAGCAAGCCGGAGGTGGAGGTCGGGGTGCAGCACGTGAGCTGCACGGAGGACGCCGCGGCTTTCGTGGCGTTGGCAGCTGCCATGGATCTCAGCATGGACGCTTGCAGGCCGTTTTCGAAGAAGCTCCGGAAAGAGCTGCGGCAACCGGATCTCGAATAGCCGGGTCGGGTCGAACCGTTGTTTTTTTATTTTAATTTTTCCAAGGGAGTGTACAGTCATCGACAGCTATTTGCTTTATTTTTCTTTAATTTTGAACATCTTTTTCCAATTAATTTAGTGATTCATTTGTAAATGAAGGAGAGAGTTTTGAATTTGTTTATTGTGCTTAGTTGGTGACAGGTTGGCATATTCATGGACCGGGTGTATTGGTTTAGATTTGTTGAGTGTAAATTCAATTTCTCAATAAAAGCTGTCCTGTTTCTCGACACTTCGACATTTTTTTCTTTATTATTTTTTCGTTTTGTCTTTAATTTAATAGCGGCTGCCATCATGAATGCACAGCCTGTATAAAATTCCCTTTCCTAGATAAATAATGTTTGAATTTCATGGTTTTTCAACCCTCTCTCCCATCTTATTATCATCGTCATTATTTTCATAACCTAAACCCGACTTTCTTCAAAACTCATTTATAATTTTCAGAGAAATTTGAAAGAGAGTTGATGAACTCGCTTATGGACCATCATATATAGCGATGTCAATTTAGCCCGAAGCTCGCGGGTTGACTCAAGTAATTTGAACCAAAAGCGGGTTAGGATCGAATATTTCTAACCAAAAAAAGAATTTCAACCTGAACGATCCGAACTGAATAGTCCGACAATCCGATGGGGCTAGCCCGAAAGCTTGGATGGTTGGCCCGATAACCCAAAAGTTTTCATTAATTAAGTGTTGAATTTCATTACTTTGTTTCATATATTAAAATTTATGTTTTGATTCAAATATATTATAATTTTCTATGCTAAGTTGTAGTAATCATAATATTTTCTCTATTTTATATTTCACCACATAATAAAAAATGATTAATATAATCATTAAAAGAAGAATGTCTTGACATCTCAACTAGCTACTTACTTATATTATGCAAATTGGAGTAACATAGTGGCTTATATGATATAACATGAAAATTTTGTTTTTATAAAATTGTGATTTTTAGAAAAATTGTCAACTTCTTGGCCCGACAGGCTAGCCGGAGCCCCGAAGGTTTAGGGTTAGGGTTGAAAATTTCTAGCCCGAAAAAAAAAATCATCCCAATTCAACCCTAACCGAATAATCCAAAACCCGACAGGATTGATCCGGACCCGCTCGGGTGGGCCTGATTGATATCCCTAATTATATATAAATATTCCTTCCGTCCCATAAATTTAATTCTAAGTTGTATTTGGTTGTTTTATGGATTTAGTCATACACCTAAAATGGAATTAACAATGTCTCATTATAAAATACTTCATAATTTGTATTTTGACACCTCTGTCCGGCCCTCAAAGCTAAATCCATGGAACAGAGGGAGTAGATGCTGGTGCAAGTAATTTCGTCCTCTAAATGAGCCAAGATAATGCATCAACAATCAAATGAGCAAAGATATAAGAATATTATCTAAATCAGCACATGAGATCCAATTTCGGTATTTCCTCTAATGTGTTTCATCATCTACTCCAACTGCTGGATTATTTAAAGACTAGCAAAACTACCTACTATGTACTACCAACTCTTGTATGTAATTCCAAACTACTTCCATTCGAAAAATGACGAGCAATATTCAAAGAAATTGCAAAATATACATGGTAGCAATCCAATATTTGAACCCATTTTGGTGGCTTTAGTAATATTGCTTACATGATGAGATTCAATTAAAAAAAAGTGGATTTAGCGGAAAAAAATGATGCATTCTATACATAGTTATAATGCATCATTTAACATAATATATTTTTAATACTAATGACAATGTATCCTTAATATTCCTTCCGTTTTTTCTGAAGTAGCCTACATATATTCAATATGTAAGGTAGTATAAAATATATATCACTTTAGAAAAAACGGAGGAAAGAGATAAAATGTCGTTTTTAGAGTTGGTGTTTTGTCCGAGGAGAAGCGGAGAGGAGCTGGAGTTTCGAGGATTGGAGCAGCCACAGACTTTGTGATTTGTGGTCAATTACTTAATTTGTATTGCTCTTTCGGCACCTCCTGTGTCGCCATGTTCTAATAAAATATCCCTTTTTCGATTAAAAAAAAAGAAAAGAAAAAAAAACGGAGGGAGCACTATGTACTCCCTCCGTCCCACTTCATCCACGCACCTTTCAGCACGTATCCCAATATAATTTAAATTGTAAAAGTTTAAACTATCATAACTTGCTCGTTTGTTCTTCGATTTTTATGATTTCATACCAAATTAAAAGTCTTAATACGATATTTCATTTAAGACCAGACATCAATATATATTTATGCATGTATGATGCTCTAGTTTTAAATAATAAAATTTATATTAAAATAACAAACACTACACTTTAACTCTAAACGCACTCTCTTAAAATCCCGTGCCGAAAAGCAATAGGACTACTGATGTGGGACGGAGGAACTACTAATTAATTTGTATTGTTACTCATAAACGGGTCCAGCAATCAAAATCTTTTCCTATTTATAACAAGGAAGCCCATTGTTTATACTACCTCCAACCCGTATAATTAGTCATATTTGTTTTTACTTTTTCGGCACGCTTTTTTACTAAAACTTAATACAGATTTTAAAATATAATTTTGAAGTATTTTTTCTTTTACGGGATACTATGACACTCGTAGTATCCCGTAAAAGAAAAAATACTTTAAAATTATATTTTAAAACTCATACTAGGTTTCGATGGAAAAACGTGCTGAAAAAGCAAAAAAAAAAAATAGGACTAATTATATAAGTTGGAGGTAATATTTCATTTCAATGTAGAATTAAATATATTTATATTCTATCTTCGTAGTTTACTTTACTTGGTCAGTTCCGACCCTCGTGGAGTATGTCATAATTATAAATTACTACCTCCATCCCACCTAATTGTCCCATTTCACTTTTTGACTTTTTTCGGCACGCATTTCTATCGGAACCTAGTACGAGTTTTAAAATATAATTTTGAAGTATCGTTTCTTTTACGGGATACTATGACACTCATAGTATCCCGTAAAAAAACGATACTTCAAAATTATATTTTAAAACTCGTATTAGGTTTCGGTGGAAATGCCTGTCGAAAAAAGTCAAAAAGTGAAATGAGACAATTAGGTGGGATGAAGGTAGTAGAATAGAAACACAAAAGTGAAAGTTAACAGAGAATATATATTGTACTATTATCTTCTTGTTAGGCAAAAATGCTCCAAATATGCGACGGGATACATCGAAAATTCGTTTTCTTTGGCTTCTCGAATTTTAGTAGTGGTTGGGAGTTCAAATTGCAAGGCTTGTTTCCGGCCCACAAACTATTCTGTTGACCAAACCACTATGTATTATTTCATCAAGACTTAAAATAGTCTCAGCTCATTTGAAAAATTAGAATTTCGGGACTGAGTTGAAAAAAAATAAAATTAAAATTCTATCTAGATAATAAATTGATGAAATATCTCAACCTTTCAGAATACGCTGCCTTACCTACTTTGACACATTTAATGTTGTTACCGCTGATGTGATAGTGTTATGTCCATAGATTTTTCATTTAGGGTTAAATTTTTTTTAGTAGAATTTAATTTCTTTTGTAGCATTTAATTTTTAGGATATATATTTATATTATCTTCTTTGTATATAATATTGTCATGTCATCCATAGCTATATTAAATATATTTACGGTGGGCATTGGAGCATTCCTCTCGAAACTTCGGGCTATACAACTTTCTTTCTTTCTTTCTTTATTGTTTTTAAGGGAAATATTTTTTGATTTAAGGGAAATACATTCTTTATTTCTTTATTATTCTTTCTTTCTTTGATGTGGAAACTTATTTTTGTGAGATATAGGATTGATAACTTTGGACCTACAAAGGTTAAGATGCTATATGACGCATACTGCATAAAAATTATAAAATTTTAGTTAATAATAACCAGTTATATAATCCGGCTGATTAATCAAATAATTCATCGATAACGAAAGTTTAAACCGATCAGATTGAATAAATAATAATCATCGCCAGCAATATTTAATCAATTATATTTATAACCACAAGTTTGAGATTGGACTGAGTTATCTATGAAGTAGGTTATAAATCTCTTTTGACTGTATTTTTCTAATGCTTACTTTAAAGTTGTTCAACTAAATTCTTCAATGCTTACTTAGGATATTGCACCCAACCTGTACCACAATAATATTATATTCAACTATGAAATATAAACTAATTAATGGTGGCTAATAAACCACCTAACCTCACACATCATCAACTATGAAAATTGCAATCAAGAAAAGCATTCCCATGGAAAAAGGAAGACATACAGTACTAAAACCAACACAAGTCCTTTTCAACCAACTCTGATATAAATAGATTATAACTAATATCAAAACCATATTGCATGTCTAATGCTACAGCTAATTACAACACAGAGTATCACACTTCTCAAAATAAATAAATAAATAAATTGGAACATAGCATTTTAGCTCCAAAGTCAAGCATCGTTGACCCCTACCATAAGGAGGAGAACATAGTCCACTTATGTCAAAGACTTCCGATCCCAAACTGAAATTTTGTTTCTCTACGTTGAATTCAAAGCTGAGTTGTGTACGAAAGTGGCTAAGAAATTAAGGAGATAACATGGTTGAAAACTTACTAATATAAGCAAACTAGACAAGTTGATTGACAGATTAGGGGCCAGAAGCTGGTTGCCATCAACCTTGTCTAAGTTTTACGCGCAAAGTTGAAAGAAAAAATCTTAACATTTAACACACAAGGACAAACATACTATGAGACCCTGATATTTGAGGGTGAAAGCAAGGGTAAAACTTAAATTCAAGGAAATTGAAGTGATTAACAATATCCTGCTACCTCTATATTCATTCTGCTGCGACGTCTTCACTATTAGTTCCCTCAGTTTGTATCTCAGGGAGCGTGTCAAGATCTGTTCGTATATCTTTCTCCTCCAGGGAATTGGAAGTATCAGATATATCAATGGCATCCTCTTGAATTTCTTCAGGATTATCAGTCAATGTAGTTTCCAAGCTTTCATCTGTGCCATCACTTATATCTGATTTCTCATCACCGAATTCATTATTCTTTTCTGATGAAGACTCTGTAGTGTTCCCTTCATTAGATGATTCAGAAAGCTCCTCAGAGAGTGATTCTGCATCTTTTGTTTCAGAAGAAAGTGTTGAATTAGTGTCTGAATGAGTACTGTCCACATTTAAGATAGAACTATTGGCATTTCCTTTAGTAGATGTAACCTCGGTGGCATTTTCTTGCCCATTACCAAATTCAGGCTTGCTCTCTGTTGCATTTTCTGAGGGCAACTCATTGTCCTCTACTGTAACCTCAGTAATTTTGGTACTACTCATCAAATGATCATCAGATTTTTCCATTGTTTCCTTATTAGGAGTAGAATTATTCTCAGAGTTGTGTAACACGTCGTTCTTGATTGCTGTGGCTGTGACATTTGATTGTTGGCCATCTCTAGCTGCCTCACTGCCATCCACCTCCAGATCTTTCCTATCCTCACTTTCATAAGATTCTTCATTGTTGTTCTCTTTCGCCTCCTCACCTATAAAATTTCCAGGGTGTTCATTTGAGTTCTCGATGTGATCATTATCATGTGTCACAGCACTAGAAGCGTCATCTGCCTTGTAATGTTCCTCACGTGCTTCGTGGGCACTCCTGTCATTTGCATCATGATCACTATCATCAACACCAGTTTCCTTCTCCTTTTGACCATGGCCATCTTCAGAATCTGTTTCTTGAGTTTCAGTTTCATCACTGTCTTCTCTCTCCTCATTCTCTACGAAACTTTGTTCTCTATCGATTTCTGGATCAGATTTCTCTTCTTCATGCTCTTCTCTCTCATCATCTCTACCTCCTGCCTCGTCATCGTCCCTCTCTTCGACCTTCTTATCTTCTAGATCTTCTTCACCATGCTTGTCTTCCTCTACTTCTTCAGTAGTTTCCTCTTCTTCTGATATTTCATCATGAATCTCATTCTTAGAGTCTGTGTCCTCCACTCGGGTACGAATATCTTTCCTTCCAAGTTTTATAAGCTCATCACTACTTGTTTGAACTGAGGATTTGGCATCAGCTTCATCAAATTCATCCTTCTTATCATGGGAATGTTTAACTTGGTATAGCAACCAAAAGCAGACAGCAAGCAGCAAACAAATCTGCAGAACATTTTTGACCTTGATCCCTTTGGATCTCTGGTTCCGACTGGGTGATTGCCTATACATAATGATTTCACAATATGTTTTCTTCACTAATATCACTTTTCTCAATGTTAAGTGGAAGAGCCTGTTATTTATATAAAAATCCTCATTAGAAAATATCCAAGCAAAATCCAATTCTAAAATGAAATAAATATGGCACACTTTATAAAGTTCTCCCCCATGGTTCCTATTGAAGAACATGGTTTCATGAATTTGGATTCATACAGGAAACAGATTTTTATAAATGCTTAAAATATAATTTTCAGATCATATCCAGTTGTGTACAAGCTTAAATTTGACAGGATACAGAGATTGTTCGTTTATTATGACCTAACTGATACACGGACAACAATATCAATATTCTCTGCATGAGATGCAAAAACTTATGAGAGCAACAAAATTTTTAAATACAGTTTACATCACCACACTACCCATCTGGACAAAAGAAAGCCAAAAAATCTGTAACAAAAATCAAGTCCTAGTCAATTATCTCTAGCAGCTTCCACAACATATGATTTCTAGGGTTCTTTGTTTAGAATGCAAGATTTTGTTTCTAATCACTTATCAGTATTGACACCAGAGTCCCAAGAAAAAGGATGAATTATACATGAATTTTCTTTTGACCTTACCAACATGACTCGAGTAATGAACCAAGCTTAAGCTTCAAATCACGCTCCACAATTGAGATGGCATTGTGCAAGGAAAAGGATAGAGTGCAGAATTCACGACTAAGTTGTAAGAATGTTGTGCAACCCACATAGAAGAACCATTCAGAATAATCATAAAACAAAATGGTACTCTAGAACAGTAGTAGATGCAGAGTGGAATTTTTATAGTAAAAGTACTTGGTGTTTTTTCCAGAGTATAAGCAAATAGAGGGCATCAACAGAATATACTAAAATCTCGTTCCAATCATAGAAATAACATCTTTCACACTTATGAGCTTCGGTCACTAATTTTGCTCTAGTGCAAATTGAAGCTTCATTCACCGAGCACCATAATTAACCTGCCTTCGAAGGGCAAGCAATCTTGCATTTGAATGAACAAAGTTGTCTTCCACATATACGGGTAGCCATGGAGAGATTAAAGAACAAACCAGTCTTCATGAAACTAATTGCTGAAAACTTGTTTTAAGTAGCATGATTAAATTCTAATTACTAATTATAGTTTTGACAAGGCCTCAATAACTCTACATACTTTACTTAATTACAATAACAAGCCTCCCTGAAATTCTCGCAGCATCTTAATCTCTCCTAGGTTTTCTCCACTGTAGCCTAAAATTCTGCTGAAAATCGACAAGTATAAGAACTCAAGCATAATTTAGAACAATCAACTGTAAACGATCTAATCCCGAAGAAAAGCATATTGAGAACTATAAAACATCCAACATTAACTTCACAACTTAATAAAATCCTCGAAGTGAATTCCCAATAAAATGAAGTCAAAAGCGCATCTCTACCAAAAATACCAAAGCCCAGGCCAGAAACAATTCATTGGAAGCAATAATCACTGCGACATTGGAGAATCCTATAATTCCGCTTCTTCACGATCCAATCCCACCACAAATATGAATTAATTCATTAATTTAACCGCCACAGAGTTCAATTTGAAGTAAATTAAAAAAAAAAAAAAAAAAAAAAACTGCGAAAGAACAAATTATCCATGAAGATTAAGAAGACGAAGCAACATACCTTAAGCGGAAAAGAGGTCCCCAAAGGATTATGAAAATTGGTAAAAGAAGATGGACAGTTCAATATTTGAAATTGCTTGAATATTTATCTTTACTCTAAATAGAGGGGGCCTTGACAGCTCCGCTTCTCTCTCTCTCTCTCTCCGCCGCTCTCTTTCCAACTCTCTCTCTCTGTCTCTTCCCTGATCTAGTCTAGTGATAATAATGGAAGAATGTTGTTCTTGCAACTGTATAGGGAGATACGACATTCAGTTGGAGAGTGAGAGCGGCTTTTAATTTTATTATTTTCACATTTTTTTTCCTTTAAATTAGCCAGGTTTTCGGGTCGACCCATATATAATCGGGTCGTCTACTGTTTTCTCCCGTACAGTATCTTACAATTTCGCTATGAGTCGCTTGCAGACGCAATTTGAACTTTGATTTTTTTTTTTTTTTTCTTATTGAAGATTATTGGTCAAAAAAGAGAACTGTCTTACTAACTAAATAAATTGTGTTTCGTTGTCATTATTATTGTCTAAAACACCATAGTTTAAGATAACCTCTATTAATGCATTTGGCATCACACATTTTTTTTTAATTGAAAAAATAGACTGCACATAGTACATTTGATAATTGTGCCTAAATACTGCAATTAATGATATGCATGTTTTATAGCTTATACTACATGACAACGACGCTCCATATATAGTCTTGTTGCTATAATTTTTTGAGCTTGGTTTATTATCAAATTGCTTTATCATCACTGATCAAATTATTTATTCATTTTGTTTAGGCATTAATTAATAGATAATGACATCTAATTTCATGAATTTTATGTTAATTTAACATGACTATGGACAACAAAGCGCAACTCAGTTAGTAAAATGTTTCCCCTCCAACCAAGAGGTCGGTTCGAGTCACATCGGGTACGTGTATGTATGAGTGTGTTGTGTTTGCCTGATAAAATAATAATAATAATAATAAAAACATGACTATGAAGAGAACACAATTTTTGCAAGTTCTCTAACATACTTATGTTAGAAAGTAATATCACAATGCACCTTTTTCTTCCCTCTTCAAGATTATTCTTTTACTGCGGCTCTTAATTTTAGATTTTAGACATCTCAGTCAAAGATGGAGGAATGTTCCCATACTCACTGTAAGCAGACTTAATATATTCACGACTGACGTGACGAAAATATATTTAAGCAATATTATTATAAATACATCTCTTTAAAATAAACCCAACAAAAAAAATTAAACACTACTAATAAAACCAAATCTTAAATGTAAAAATTATTAACATAACATACCCACATAAATCATATGCACATGATAGGTAGAAGAGTGTTTCTAGTCAAATATATCGATAATATCTCGTACACAATATAATAGACATTCCAGTCAAAAATATTACACCTTATCTCCATACCAACAAGCAAACGAGCCTTGATGATGTACTGTATATTAACTATGTTATTAAAAAACGAGATTTGAAACCGATCACGTTGAAATCAAAGTAAAGTAAAATTAGCAAACTATAATATAAAATGATGCTAAAACACAATGTTTAAAATAAAATAAAAAATTGATGCAGGGCGAGCAACACAATGGCATGGGAACATTGTCTACCTCTTTAGCTTAGGTGCCATTTTCTTGGCTTGATTAGCTGCACTTTTGTCTCGTTCTCTCAATATTAATTATCCACTTTCTTTAAATGTTTTCATCGTTTTAATTACATGTGATTCTGTGAATGTGACCAAATAATAGGAAAAGTTCGCATAAAAATAAGTTATGCTATAAATAAATTTGGATCATCGATCATAATATGATTTACAGTAGTTATTGAAATAAACATGATTGCAATACGTACATGATAACTATAGGCATGATGCTCATTGTATATTGACATAATGTGTACTTCAATAACAATCGTAGGCTCAGTTCTATTTGTATTTCTCACACCAAAACTAATTTCTATAAAAACTGAACTTCCAAATAATATATATGTATGTATAAAATAAAAAATAGAGTTTATGTAAGAAATAGGAAATGATCTGAAGACTTCATAACTTTGTGATCAACAGTGGTCCAAACTAACAGGTGCAGTACAATAGTAATGAAAAATGCAATGTGCATAGTTGGAAGAGCATACAGGAGGTAAAGAATATTTGAAACCTTGGACACAAAATAAAGGTGATTATATAAAATGGAACATATTTCAAAGGAAAGATTTTCCAGCTCAGATAATTATATCAGAAAGTAGTAATCCTCCTCTCAGGTTTTCACTTTTCTTACACTTTCTGTCATTGGAATGTTCTGAAAAGAACATAAAGTTATGTATATGTATGTCAAAAGCTTGGAATATATATAGCCATCTCATTTAAATTTAATCTCATTCAAACATGCATGATTACAGTTATTTACTAACTAATTTTAGGCTGTCTTTTGATGTAAGCCCAAGCAAACTTTGTAAATTTAGTTACTGAAGCTGTGCTTAATTAATTATGTTAGATAAACACACATATATATAAATATATAGTACTATATTTGATTGCTTCATGCTAAAGATATTCTTGCTTAACCAAAAATCTTAGTGCTTCCCTTCACATCATAACCTCCCTACCAGGCACCATTTATATGTACATCTTAATTTCTTGAGCCCTCATTCTCAATTTTTTTTCACAAAATTAAAAACCATGAATTATTTCTCTATTTTCTTCCTTTTGATCTCGATTTTCTCGATCCAATATTCACGGGCTTCGGTTGTTTCGACTGGGGATTTCAACAAGGATTTCTTTGTGACATGGTCACCTAGCCATGTTAATACATCACTTGATGGCCAGAGCAGAAGCTTAATCCTTGACAAGGATTCAGGTTCTATTTCTATCTCAATTATAAAATAATAATTAAAATAACAAATTGAAGCGAGTAAATTATGTTTGTCTAAGATTTATTGTGTTTTTGTCCAGGCTCTGGTTTTGCTTCAAATGACAAGTTCTTGTTTGGACAGTTTGACATGAAAATAAAACTGGTACCTGGGAACTCAGCAGGCACAGTTGTTGCCTTCTACGTAAGTCGAAAACAATACGTTAAAATTATCGAAAATACGACAGTTTTTTTTTTAAACACAATTAATTAACATGAAATTTAAAGACCACAACTAGTGAATGATGTTGACCTAAATTTTATAATTCTTGCAGTTGGCATCCGATGAACCTAACCGAGATGAGCTCGATTTCGAGTTCTTGGGGAACGTAGAAGGACAACCTTATACACTACAAACTAATGTGTATGTAAATGGTTTTGACAACAGAGAGCAGAGAATCAAGCTCTGGTTTGATCCTACAAAGGACTTCCACACCTATTCTATACTTTGGAATGTCTACCAAATTGTGTAAGCCCATTTTATTTTCCACTTAATTAAAAAATTCATTATGTCTTTCCCAAAGATTAAAGAAAAAAAATTCAATTATCCTCAATAAACCATGAAAGAAGTTTAGTTCTTTCAACATGCATGCATGGCCATTCTTGAATATTGCCCCTTTACTTCAACGAAAATCAAAGAATAATCAAATAGCAAAATAAACTCACAAAGATCTTCTCCATATTCTTCGTGACTCCACAAATTAAATTTAAGATCTTATATGTTTTTTTTTTTCCTTTGGTAGCAGAGAAAAGCCCAGATAAGTTATGTTGTATTTTCTGTCTGTTGGAATCTCAAATAAGTTATCTTGAGGGCTCGTGAAATAGGTTCTGACCCGTGATAAAATTATATTTTCTCTTTGATTAATTATCCGACCTTCCCCTTTAGATAAAATTACGTTGGTTGAACAGTACGTCATCAAGATAATTTTTCTTTGCTTTTATCTTATCTAGCCTTATCTAATATTTTCTCATGAAAGAAACGGGCCCTAAATATTCATGCAGATTCATGGTGGATTGGGTTCCGATAAGAACGTACAGAAACCACGAAAAGGAAGGGGTGGCTTATCCAGGATTGCAGCCAATGAAGCTGCAGATGAGTTTATGGAATGGAGAAAGCTGGGCTACGAATGGAGGGAAAGACAAGATTGATTGGAGTAAGGGGCCGTTTGTGGTGTCGTTCAAGGATTTCAAGATTGAAGCGTGCGTTTGGAAGGAAGATTCAAGATGGTGCAGCCCCACAAATTGGTGGAACAAACAGAGCTCAGGCTCTCTAACATGGGGCAGAGGAGGCTGTTGAGGTGGGTGAGGAAATATTATGTCACTTATGATTATTGCAATGATTTACAGAGGTTTAATAATGCTCTCCCAAAGGAGTGTTTGCTTCCCAAGTATTGATGATGTAATTAGGCGGAGCTAGGGTTTATGATATACATGCATATATATATGATTTAATTAATTTATTGATTGATTGATTTAAGGGAATTATTATGTAAGAGGTTTGGAGTGTGATGATTATTACTGACAACGAATCGTAGCTCAGTTTGGTAAGATGCTTCCCTTTCAATCCAAGAGGTCGGGGGTTTGAGTCATTTCGTGTGCGTGTGTGTTGTGTTTGCCTAATAATAATAAAAAAAAAAGTCTTGCATTGTATGGGAAGACAAAGATTTGTATTAGCCCGGCTGCACAGTGCGGCCAAGTTTTGAAAGCAAAATAAATTACCTGGCCCAATTAATCTACTTGACCCACAACCCAAAAAGAAATGCCTCATAAAAATATTCAATGAACCTCAATGTGAGTACCCCTTTATTGTTAGACAAAAACTTGTGTCAGCCGGAGGCACCGTGCGGCCGGGCCCAAAGTGTCAATCTTTATACAGAAAAGTGTCAATCTATATGAATAAAAGTGTCAATCTTTAACATAATTATTTTACGAATAAAATGACAATTTTTAAAAGTGTCAATCTTTATACAGAATAGTGACAATCTATATGAATAAAAGTGCCATTGTTTTAGCCCGGCCGCACGGTGCCTCCGGCTGACCCAAGTGTGTCCCTTGATGTGCTCACGACTGATATGATGATAATATATTTAAGAAAAATAATTATTAATATGTACCATAAAAAAAATCTTACAAAAAAACCTAAATCTAAATAACAAAAAATTAACCCTAAAAAGAAAAATTATTGACGTGACAATGCAACATCAGTTGTGGGCATATTAAGTATGCCCACGAAGCATTCGTGCAGATGTATATGGCCATCATTTTATTTTATTTTATTATTATTATTATTATTATTATATGTCGACCTCGCATCATCCTTGGTGATAATTTAGTCTCAACTAGTTGTTGTTGTTGTTTTTTTTTTTCTCCAACGTTGCAACTAGCTTTTATAACTTCTCGAATCAAGAACTTACAAAAATCTGCTTACGATAAAAGGAGCTAGAGACCCCCCCCCCCAGCCTTTATACATCACGATACCACATAAACAAAAAAGCATTATAACCCTTACACTTTATATTAATGGGCATGCTTACTTTAAAAAAAAAAAAGAAAAGAAAAGAAGGAAGAGAAAGTAAGCTATTGTATTGTTGTGTAAAGATTAATACACTAGCTTTTGTTCATGGCTGGAAAGGAGAGAGAGAGAGCCTTACCGATTTACAGATTACGTTATCGGTTCACTACGAAATAAACCGAAAATCTTGTGACCGATTTCCAGCTCTATTTTTGCCATTATTGAAGTATGTCGACTCGCATTATCCTTGGTGATAATTCTCAACTAGCTTCCGTTATTTTTATTTATTTATTTATTTTTATTTTTTTACGTTGCAAATAGCTTTTATAACTTCTCAAATCAAGAACTTACGAAAATCTGCTTACGATGAAAGGAGACCCAAAAAAAATAAAACAATACGAAATTTTTTGTTTTTCTTAACTTGTTTTTTTGACAAAGGAACAAGCTAAAGTTTGCAAGCCCTACATCATGATACCACATAAACAAAAAAGCACTATAACCCTTACACTTCATATTCATGGGCATGCTTAATTTAAAAAACAAAAACAAGAAAAAGTAAGCTAATAATGTATTGTTCTGTAAAGAGTAATACACTATAGCTTTTATTCGTGGCTGAAAAGGAGAGAGAGAGAGCCTTAATTTATTCTTCAGCAGAAATTAACCTGATTCATTCATCATATTAATTGATTTCTACTTTTATTTCTCCATATATTAGCTTAGTTAGTGAACTTTCATCACCATAAAACCCTAATTCTGTCGAAAAAGAAAAGGGTTGAATTAGGGTTTAATCAATAAGGGTACTCCCCAGCCCAGTTGCCAGGTTGATAGTAGCTGCAAACGACGTAGTACCATCCGTTGTTACACTGCACGCGGGCGCACCCTATCTGCGTGGAGTCGCTCCACACCACCTGCGTGTAGTGCAGGCATTGGTTCCCTCCGGTGCAAGAGTTGCTGGCGTAGTCGTAGTATGGCTTCTCCGCCACCCACATGTTCACCGCGGACGTCCCCGTGAAGGTGCTGCTGCTCCCCTTGGCCAGGTTCTCCCGTAGGGCCCATTCGAGTGCGTCAGCGCGCAGTCGGCCTTCCTCGCGTTGGCGTAGTTCAGGGCATACGTGGCGAGCGTCGCGTTCCACGCCACTGAGGGCACGCCCACCTGGCCCCGGGGGGTGTTGTGGCAGTTCACATAGTCCGTCACCGAGTTCTGGGCGGCCGACGGACTCGTTAGGGTTGAGAGGGCGACGAACGAGACGAGGGCGAGTAAGGAGAGTTTGAGATAAGCTGCCATTGTGTTTTGTGATTTGTGATTCGAGTATGGAATATTAATGTAGTTAGGATGTTGGATGATGATGATAATGGAGGGAAAATTGAGGTATTTATAGGGGAGATTTTGCCCTAGGATTTAGGGAATGGCATGTGCATGAAAAGTGGTACAATATTAAGCAACCCTAAAGTTACTTGTACATTTCCCATTTACATGTTGACCTTAGGAAATTATTAATTATAAACTATACAATTATAAGATAGAATTCATCGATTCATGCTTTACAAAAAGAAGCTAGGGATTAAGTGTTGCTTAAGTGTAGGTTAATTTTTTTTCAAGTAGATATATATTGGTTGTAATTCTTAATCTCCACGAATCCCTAGAAACAGTACTTACTATAAAAGCTTATAATTGTTTAATCAGATGCAACTCACCTGGAGTATAATGAACTTTGACATTCTAAACTTTTTTTTTATAAGACTTTCTAAGTTCATATTTTTTTTAATAAGACTTTCTCAAGTAAAGATGTAATTTTTGTTTTTTTAAATTTTCAATTCTCTTTTAAAATATTTTTCTCTCTCCTTTCCCATTTTTGAAGTAGGAGCTAAAGAGATAGATTAACTTTGATTGTTTTCATGTTAAATAACTACGGTGTATTTTCTAGCCAGGTGGAAAGATTGAATAAATATATGTTTTCTTAATCTAATGTTTGAGCTTGGAAAGTTTTGTAATGGAGCAAGGGAGTATTTAATTTCAAAATGAAAAGATAAAATAATGCATGCACGCATATATGCAAGGAGTAAATAGGATAGATGAATTGCAAAACAAATAAATCCATTGCATGAACCCATCCAAAATGCTTATGGTGTCATGAGAGAAATTAAACATATTTTTAGATATATCATTTTTAGCTTATCACAAATTATGTTATATCCTGGCTTGTATAATAAATTGTTAAAGAACTTGTTTAAAAGACGCATAAAACAAGTTAAATACTTGATGTGCTAAAGAAATTGAACTATCATTCTCATGTTTCCTTAATGTGTTTGAATATTACTAATGATCATTTAGTCATAACTAAACAAACAAGATGAATTCATCTTTCGACAAATTAGATGTGACAATTTTAGCCATTAACGAATTTCAACACTGAAAAAACTAGTTGGCATCTGATGTTGTTCTCAATAGAAAATGTATTTATCTTTCGAAGACAACATAAAACTTCAATGAATATTTTTTACTTTCGGGGCCTTTGTTGCTGGCTAGATTTTTCAATAAAAATCTATTAAATGGCTAAAATTGTCACTCAATTGATTTATAAGGTTGAAATTGTTACACATTTGAAGTTCGGGTTAAATATATCAAAAACTAAATTTATCGGGCTAAATTGTGTATTTTACAATAATAAATTGGGATAAGTATGGATGAAATCAAGTACATGTTGAACAAGTGGATAATGTATTTAGCTAACTTGAAAGAATTTTAAAATTAAAAAAAAAAAAAAAAAACTTGAAAGAATTTAAAATGATTGCGTAATATCACGGGAATAAAGATAATCGATCATTGGAATCTAAATAAAAAAATCCGCTCAAAAAAATTAGTCAAATTTTCTTAACTAATTAGTAATTAGTCACTATTTTTATTTCTCAGTTACTCTTAATCTGATAAAAAAAAATTAAAAAAAGAAAAGAAAAGAAAGAGAAAGACGATCATTGGAATGGCATGTGCATGAAAAGTGGTACTCGTTAGGCCACAACTTACAACAATAGTAAGCAATCCTACAAAAATTAATAGTATTAAGCAATCCTAATGGTACTAAAACGTACATTTCCCTTTTACATGTTGGGGGAAAAATTGGCCTTAAAAGCAAGTTGAAATTCTGAAATTCAGCTTATTTATTAATAAACGAAGGGATTAAGTGTTACTTAAGTGTAGGATATATAATTTTTTCAAGTAGATATATGTTGGTTTTAATTGTTAATTAATCTCCACTCCAGTCCCTAGGCATTGTTTAATCAGATTCAACTGACCTAACTGACCTGAGTATTTAATTTCAAAAAGAAAAAAAAAAAGTAAGAAAGAAAGATAAGTAGTACTATGCTTGCTTGGAGTAAATAGGATGCATAAATAATTGTGAAACTCATTGCATGAACCCATATGTGTCAAGAGAGAAACATACTTTTACATGTACTCGTTTAGTTAATCATAATATGTATTATGTCCTGGCTTATTCAATAAATACTCGTTTGATTCAAGTAGGGGAATGGAAATGGAACAACATCAAGTTAAGGGGGAATGATAACAATAACTGTTATTTTTAATAGAAAAGAATTACTTGTAAAAGATTTACTATCTCCTTATTTCTCCTCTATTTTTTGGGATATAACAATTTGGTGGATATGATTTGAGTTAACCTCAACTAAAGGTAATGGATAATCAAAATTTTCTAAAATTAGGAAAAAAAATAAAAATGAATCAAACATGAGCTAAATATATAAATCTTTTGGATTCGCTTCCTTAATTATTTCGAATGCAGATCCGGCCTTTGCTGGGAAATCTAGATTGTCTTGCAATTTATTGCGATTATGAAATTTCGGTTATGAAGCGAAGCCATTTGTTACAGCAATTTAGAGGTGCCCAAAGAAACCGGAACCGGGGAACCGAATCGGATTTTTAATTGGAACCGGTGGTTCCGGAACCTAAACCGGAACCGCCGGTTTGGAACCGGACGAAGAGCCGCCGGTCGGGTTCCGGTTCCCATACCTAGAAACCGTGAACGGCCGGTTCTCCGGTTCGAACCGTGGAACCGGTTTGTTTTTTTAATTTTTATTTTATGTATATGTTATGTATTTATATGTTATGTTCAAGCATTAATTTATATTTGTTGTTTAAATACCGTAGTAATTATTTTATGCTAATATAATAATATGTTACATTTGAAATTAATAATATTCTTATATTTTGATTTTTTTTCATTAGCTTATATTATAATTATAATTCAACTTAAAAATTATAATAATTACAAAGGAAGAAAACTGCAAATTTTATATGATTCATGACGTCATATCAATTGTTCAACTTTTAATTTTTATTAAGTAAAAAATATGAATATTATATGAAAATTAGTAATTAAAAAGAACTTCATATCAATTAAATATTTTTTAAATAAACATACAGGATACACAATTATATTTTTTAAATATGAATTAATTTTATTAATTTGCAAAAAATAAAATTAAATGAATAACATGTAGAAATGGGGGATGCGAGAGCAAGAGAACAAATGGGAGGAGATCTTTCAAGATGATCCACTAAGCACCACCGATATAGGAACTGACATTGACACCTCTCAAGCAGAAACAGACGATTTCGGTAACATGTAGTGCTGCCATGACAAATCTTAGAAGAGTACTCTTTTTCCTCACCGAGGTTTTAATGAGGCTCGGCCTTTGGAATCAAAATGTGATCATCTCCAAGGGTTTAGGTGAAATAAATGAAATAAAAAAAATTGAATAATCCTCTCATTTGTTATATTTCCAATTTTCTTACAAATTTCTCTTACAGTTTTCGATTATAATGTTCTTATAATTAAACTTGAAACAAATATAAACGAAGTATGCATATTGGAAAAAAAAAATAGTAAAAAATTGGCGGTTCCATCCGGTTCGAACCGGAACCAGAACCGGGACCGGCGGTTCAGAACCGTAGGGGGGACGGTTCGGTTCCGGTTCCTCTTCGTCGGAACCGTAACTGTTGGTTCCAGTTCCGGTTCGAACCGGAACCGAAACCGTGGCCGGCTCTACAGCAACTGTGAAATTTATATATATTTACTTTTTTTCTTGTTCGGTTTTGAGTTGAATTGCTTGAGCTTGGTATAGTGTAAAATTGATCTAAGTTAGATCTAATAGTCCCAAGATTTATAGTGTTATAGTATATATGGATATGATCTACGTTAGATCTCTTATTCAGTTTGTTTTTCGAAATTTCAAAAACTTTCATCGATAATAGGACTTATCCACTAACTACAACAGGATCATTAATGTGCTCATTACTAATATTGCAGTGCCATCATGAACAAGAAAAGTCAATAGTTTAGCATATAAAATTAAACCTTAATTAATAAAAATTTAAATTACCATATAAAAAATTAAATCATACTAAAAAATAAGCTCTAGCGATATTCACACGATTAGTAAGAGTCATTTTTCATATCGAAAACATTTATGAAAGGCGGAGAAATATATTTGTTTTAGGGAAATGCGATAGCTAACTCTAAATGCCTAGCATATATATAAAACTTAGAAGTATTTATTAGCTCTTGTTCTTGTAAATAGTCGTGATGATATAAATATCAATTTGTTTCAAGCACTAACATATATATTTGTCTAGTTTAATTTCCTTAGAACATCTAACATAATAACGACGACTAGATATATTAATTACTTTATTGACCTTATAATTATTCATTAATTATATGTGTTCTTGCCTTAATTACTAATTT
Source organism: Mentha longifolia (assembly GCA_001642375.2). Classification (NCBI taxonomy): domain Eukaryota; kingdom Viridiplantae; phylum Streptophyta; class Magnoliopsida; order Lamiales; family Lamiaceae; genus Mentha; species Mentha longifolia. The sequence continues at coordinate 23,174,118 of CM038120.1, read as the reverse complement.
TCGTAGCACAAAATAGGCACAAAAAAAGGACATCCTCTACTTATTTTCGTATCAACACCTTAATCAAAATGACATATTAGAAAGTTAACACCTAAGTACTTCATTTCTATTAAAACCTAATGCACTTTCCCAAATGTACAAACTATATCTTTGAACTTTCATAAAAAAACGATCTATTTCAACACAAAAGAAATGGAATTGAGTTGAAAGTGAATCCAAGCAAACTCTACTTCAAAAGTTTACTTTGAGTGATGGATTAAATTGACAATACATATATAGATAACCAAACAAGTTCGAAATTAATTAATCATATCCATCAAAGCATGTGTGGCGGAGTAACGTGTATTATTTTTATTTGTATCTCTATCTATACACTATCACTCAAACTAAACGCCCCCTAGAAAGTTCAAAACCTCGATTATTTCTTTAGTAAGGACGTTGTCCAATGTAATTTCCCGGAGGATAATAGTTGCAAGAAACGAGCCAATATCCGTCGTTGCACCGAGCCCTAGCGCAACCAACACGAGTGGAGTTGCGCCACACCACTTGCGTGTAGTGGAGACATTGTCCTCCCCAACAAGCGTTGGAGGTAGGGACATAGTTAGTCCTCTCCTCCACCCACAAACGCACGGCTGCTCCTCCGGTGAAATCTCCACCGCCCTTAGCAAGATTCTCACCGTATGGCCTAGCAGTAGAGTGGACGAGGTTGCAATCACCTACCCTTTGTCTCACATAGTTCCGGGCGAAATTCGCCACTCTTTCGTCCCACACTACGGGCCCCACCCCGACTTGGGCACGGGCAACGTTGTGGGCGTTGACGTAGTCTTGTCGAGAGTTTTGCCCTAGACATGGATTTTGTAGCATGGTGATTAGAACTACGAAGAAAATAATGGCTAAGGGAAACTTATTATAGACTTTCATTTTGATTGTTGACAAATTGAGATGTATATATGAGTGGGGTATTTATATACCAAAGAAAATACGAGTCTTGTACTATTTTTGGTTTTGAAAATATCATGAATTAAACTAACGTGTAAAATGACTGTTTATTTCTTGAAAACTTTTTGTGCAATATATGCAATTTATTCGCATTTGCTGCCTATGTTATGTGGCTATAAGTTTTAAGTACATATATTATTATTATTATTTTATTTCATTAATTGCGAAGAGTCGTGTTTTCATTACTAGCAGTACCACACGGCCGCTTTCTGGTAATAGCACGTATACTTATACTTTAAACTTTAAACTTTAATATTATTGTACTAAAATCAAAACGATAAAATGGTGTACAATCAGAGTATTTAAATACGATAATTGCTATAACTAAAACCGCAGATTTTTTTTTTTTTAAATAATTTTTTATCAGTAAAAAAATATATATTTTACATGGTGTTGACGTGATTAATCAGCATAGCTGCTGAGGAATCTCAGTCTGTACATACTTCGGGCTAAGAAATCGAAAAAATTATAAAAGTATATTCACCTTCTCTACATGTGTTCAATGTCGAGGCCAATAAGGCAATAAATATAGGGATATTGGCAAAAAAAACACAAGAACTTTGGGGTAGTTTGATTTTGCATACAAACTCGAACTCGAACTCGTGTCAAAAAAATACACAAACTTTTTGATCGTTACAATTTTATTTTAAAATTGAATTCCGGCCAAAATTGAATCTTACGTGGCAAAATCGAATCCAACGTGGCAATCCAGTGGCCAAAACGACGTAGTTTCAACTATAAAATTAAAAATAATAATAACAATTAAAATACACCTGTCTTCTTCTTCTTCACAACCACGCTCATCTCCGCCGCATCCGCAAAGACACCAAAACCTTACAATACATCACCACATTCCAAATGGGGAGCAACCGTGCCGCCATTAACGCCGCCGTCGACCTCGGCGGCCCCTTCCTTTGGTTCTCCTCCGTCACCACCTATGCCCCCATCCCCTGCGGTTCCGCCAAATGCGACACCGCCGGCGGCATGGGCTGCGTCAGCTGCAATCTGCTGCCGGGCCCCGGTTGCACCAACGACACCTGCGGGCTTCGCCGAGGACAAGCTTTTCATTCTCATCACAGAGGGCTTCGCCGAGGACACATTCTACGCAAAAAATCGAGTGGCGCTACCGGAATATTCCTTTTCCTGTATGGATAAGGAGTACCTCACTAATTTCTCTCCATAAACAAGCTTCGACAAAGCTATTTACCTGATAGATTTTCCCTCTGCCTTCCTTATTCGGGAATTGAAAAAATATCGCTAGGGATTGAAATCATTAAATCGAGATCTCTCAAATTACGCTGTTGGTTATCAATCCAGTGAGCACCTACCAGATCTACACCACCGGCGACGCGTCTGATCGAGGAATATTTCATAGATGTGAAATCAATCCTCGTCGCCGGAGTTCCGGTCAACGTGAAGGATTCCTACTTCGCCTTTGATAAGAACGGAGTTGGAGGCACCAAATCTGAGCGGCAGCCCTCAGCTGTTCCGAACACGAGCATTCACATGTTTGTGATTTAACACGAAACGGCGTCGTTTCATTTAAAAGAAACAACGTCGTTTCATTTCGCCGCCGATTTGCGCCACCTAATCTTTCCGGCTGCCACGTCGGACTGAAATATGACTCGGGGAAAAATCGTAACAATCAAAAAGTTTGTGTATTTTTTTAGCACGAGTTCGAGTTCGTGTGCAAAACCAAACTACCCCAAAGTTCGAGTATTTTTTTGCCAATATCCCATAAATATATAATAGTATATTACTATAATATATTTATTTTCATATTAAGACACTAGAGGACTGATGATGATCCATCCATTTTCTTTTGGTACAGGACCCATCCACTTTTAAACTGGAGAATTAATCATGTTTTATGTTTCATTTATTTATTTATTTATTCGCGTTAATTAACTAGCTAGTCGAACTAATTTGGCACACCTACTTAATTTATTTTCAATTTACGAAATTGGTCATCCAAATCTGTTTGGATTCAATGGAAACTAAATTCAATTCATCATTTAATTTAATAATAAATGAATGAATTCCAATTAATTAGTACTACGCTTAATTAATTGGAGTCAACTGTTTGAACAGATTCATATTACCACAACTGGAAGTAATAATAGTAGGCCTTTTACGACTCCAGTCAATATGTCTAATAATTAATCAACATTTCAAATTAACTCTTTAATTTTGATAAACACGGATTTTCTTTCTACGTGTTTTGTATGCTTAGAATCTTATTATTTTAATAAAAAAATCATGATCAAGCTTGTTATTTAAATATGTATTTTCTATATTCAAAAATATTATGCTTGGTCTTGCTTTTGTTGATTTTGTAGGAAAAATACGAAGAAAAGTTGCATTTAGAAATTAATTGGAGAAAGGATCGAGAAAATCAAATGAGAAAAAGAAAAAAAAAGGAAAAAAAAAAAAGAAGAAATAAAAAGGAAAGGAAAAGAAAAAGAAGAATGAAGCGCAGCAACATTTCAATTCCAATCAAGCCACGTTGTCAATTCCATTCCACGACCTATCAATCCGCATCTCTTCATGAATTCAAGGCCCATTCCTAGGCCCAGAAATTGTAGCCCATTAATCACGCCGCAGCCCATCTCTTCCGCATGCAACAAGTCGAACACAATTCTTCATCCGCAGATGTAACGTGGCTGCGCCTCCACTTTGCTAAACCGCGTCTCGTCTTTTATTTCCGCGGAGGCGTTATTATTATTATTATTTTTTTTATTTTTTTTCTTTTTGTTTCCTTATTTATTTATTTAGGTCTTGTCCAAACTATATATAGGTCATCAAAACACATCTTTTGGATGTAGTTCTTTTCATCTAGTTTTCTTTCATCTAGTTTGCTTTATCAAGTTTTCTTTCATCTTTAATTCTTTAGCATATTTTAGATTTGTTTTTTATGAACATAAGTGACTAATTTTCTTTTATTCTAGGGTTAGGGAGTATATGAATATTGTAGATTCAAATTAGTTTTTATTAATCAATCACGACCTTCACTTGCTTTCTATGTTCTTGTGCTTGTTGATTGCTTAATTGCTTGATCACCAATTTTGCATGATTTATTTTATTAATTCAATAGACGAAAGTTGAGGATTAATACTAGAATTGGAACGTAGGACACGCACTTCTATAAAGTCGGAAGATCTTGAGATTTGTATGAGGACATTTAATCTTTTGAGCTTTTAGGAGTTGCATGTTTTATAAATTAGTTGGGCACAATAATTCTTGCATGCGATCCACAGTTTAGGCACTACGGAAGTAGGTTTAAACTTATTTCGAGATTGTCCTAGTAAGAGTCGAGTCTTTTACGTGATTGATTGATTTGAATTGGTTTGAGTTTACATGTCCATTGAAACCGAAACATTAGAATAATCTTTCTAATATTTGATTTTCTCAAAGTTTGTCTTATTTGTTTCGTTTTATTTATGTAATTATTTGTTTTTTTATTTAGTTTATAAAAATTCCTTATAAATTGGTAGTCTAGACAGAGGATGATAAATCGAATTAGTACTCACTTTGGTTATGCAATCTCCTTGGAATATGACCTTACTTCCCTAGCTATAATAACACCCGTACACTTGCGGTTTGTGAAAAATATTAGTGAACAAATTTCAATACCGTGAGAAAAAGAAGATAAATTCAATATAAAATATACCTATTAATACAAAATATGCATTGAAAAGTATTGTCAATTATGTTGTCAATTAAGATGTTCGTGGATATGTTCATCCTGATTGTGTTGATGAAAAGAAGAAGAAGAGAGAATTCAATATTAAATATACTAATATGTGAGGGTAATTATTAAAAAAAAAAAAAGAACTCAAGCTATTCTCCCTTTATCCAAAAATACTCTAAAGTATTGAAAATAATCAATTTAATCACAAACTGTTAATATCTAAATTGATAATCAATTTTATTGAATCTAATATATATGGGTTAAAATTAATGACGACGTCTTAAGCTCATATAATAAAGAAAGTAGTATAATATTATTTTCCTATGTGTATTTAAAAAAAAAAAAAAAAAACAACGATGTTCCAAGTTATATCATATTTTATAAAAAATAATAATAATAATAATAAATCATGGTGGTTTCCGGAATGCCAAGCTAATATTTCGGTCGCTGGAAAACAACCACCTGGAAAAATTCGATAACATATTGATAGTTCATAATTAAATTAATTACTTTTAATATTTCAGAGTGTTTTTTATAAAGAGAAAATAGATTGAGATTTTTTAGACTAGTTCAACTATAAGCCTAGTAGTAACGGGAAAATAAAAAAATTAAAATCAAACTTCCATGTCACTATTTAGGTGATCATATCGTTTTGAAAGACATAAGTTTTAACTAGTTCGTAGACTAATTTTATTTCTCCAAAAGTAAGTCAAGCATGTTATAAATCTCATAATAATAATTATGTGAACCCTTAAAACGTAGTTTGTACATTCATTTAATAGATAACATAAACTTTATAAACTTAAGCAATGAATATAAGAATTTCTAGTAAGAAATCAAGACATAGTCAATGTTTTGCTTTTTAGTAAAATTATTTGCCAACAAATTATTTGCCCATATATATATATATGATTCCTCTAAAAGATCATGTGCAGTTTGAAACCAATAAGTTGAAATATGGGTGGTAAATTAACTAATTAATGGTCCACATTTGGAATTCTCCATCCCACTTTCGATGTCTCACGTACAATTTTCTTTTAGTTTTATCTCATTTCTTTTTAGAATTTCAATTTCTTGTATCTTAGTTTGATGTTGTAATTGTTATGCATGAGAGTTCATATATCAATTTAATTAATATTTTATAATTATTTGTAGGGTTTAGTTTCAATTTTATTATTTAAAAAATAATTGTTAGGTATATATATATATATATAATGTTTTAAAATAAAATTTATTCAAACATCAATAAAATTGATGATGGACACGGATGATGAAATATAATTGTGAGACGGAGGATTTCATGCTGTCCTTTCTATCTCACTTTTGGCGTCTCACGAAAAAGTCCATGTTTCGTCTTGTCTAATGGCCTCTTTCCAATCCTAGATTGAAGAAAATAAAATAAAAAAATAAAAAGGTGATATATAGATGATCAACTTGTAAACAAGTATAAAACCATCTCAAAAGATTTTTCAACTGTTTTTTACTTCTTCTCAATTCCTCACTTGTTACAACTCAACTTTTTCCGCAAGCGCGGCAGAAAATACTGTCATATTTTGAAGGAAAATTAAGCTCAAATTTTTGTACTAATTAACATATAAACATCGCTTTTCAACACAAACAACACAGACATAGGTCATAGGATATATGCATAACTGCATGTTCGTAGATATTAGTAAATAATTCCTCCCCGTTAATTTAGTAAGTTCAATGGTTCAAATCTATTATAACTACTTCTCACGCCAGGACTTATTTTTATATAAACCAAACTCTATATATATGTGCGTGTGTATATATATTTTAAATACCAAGTATCTCATTAAATAGCATTTCAAGATAGAAAAATAAGATGGAGTGTATTAAGTGTGTATTGGTCTAATGATGACCAAATGTGTCGGGTTCAAGTTCTCCATGACACGGTCTTTATATTTTAGTCAATTTTGTTAAAGAAAGCAGATGGTGTGAATGAACTTATTTTTTTATTTTTATTTTTTTTCTTATAAATTATTAAAGCTTGTTTTAAGTTGTATAATTTATAATCTTACTAGTATTGCACTTGTGCGATGCACGGAAAACGGAAAATAATTTTTATTTCTAAGTAAAAATAATTATAATATAAAGTGACATGTATATAAGAACGTGTTAGCCATTTAAAATTTATCAACATTTCTAAATATTCTATAAAAGTTGAATAAAATTCGCACAAAGCAAAATAAAATTTTGAAATTTTCTCGTATTCAAATTAAACTTATGTTTAAAAAATTTCCAATCTCTAACTAAATAATATATTTATTTAGCCTAGTATAAAGGATTACGCACACTCAAAATATGGTGATGTAAATTGCTCACACGCCATACTTAATTTGCAAATGTTAATTTATTTTGTATCATATCAATAATATTTTTAGTGTATTAGTATATTACACATGCTTACAATTTGTAACCAATTGTGTAACAAATATTTAGTGAAAAGATACCTAATTTTTATTTCAATTAATATTTTTTATTTTGTTTCATAAACCAACAAAATAAAAAATCATTAGTAAATTCCTAGCTCATTTTCATGGATCATTATTATTCTTAAAATATGGATAAATCGTGTTATCATAATTTGATAATATTTCTAACACTATCAATCGAGTTACCCGAGTGCACTCTAAATTATTATAATCATTCAATTATATATGTGTGTATCAGTGTGCGTAAAAAAGTAAAAAAATGCATAAAAAGAATATTACATACTAAAATATTTTAAAGTTTGATAGTCAAAGACTCAAAGGAATAAAAAGATAAAATGCATTTAAGGAATACAAACAATAAAAAACATTAGTAAGTCAAATTAACATTATTACTTAAAATTTAATTAATGCTCAAGTACTATATTAAATTAATTAAATTTAATGAACAAAAACTATGACTTTTCGGAGTAATAAATGTATATTAAAGTGCATAGAAAATGATAGTATTACATTTATAATATGAATAACTTAACTAAATAAAAATAACGATAAGGCTCGGGCTCAATTATCTATGATTTTGGAGGGAAAATACATTGTCTTACGTTAGTATATTAATATAACGTAGATATGTGGAAGGAGAAATATATGAGTAGCAAAATTGAAATTGAAAAGGAAAAAGAGACAAAAAAAAGGAAAATATGGATGTGGAATATATGTCACACGAGCCATGGGATCTTCTATTGCCTACTCATGTGGCATCTTCTATTGTATTCGTGGATGAAGGACATGTGGTAAATCCTAAGGGTTTAAAAATTTCAAAGGTCGGGGTATATATTTTCCTTATATAAATTTTAAATCATCAATTATTGATTATGCAACGTGTCTTTCATCCACGAATGTAATTGGGGATGTCACATGAGTAGGCAATAGAGGATCCGATATATGGTTGTAATTGAATAGTGACATATACCTAAAACATATGTATACATACGTACGTGTTATATATATGTATACACGCATGCATATCATGTATACAAGCAAAAGGTATTTTATTTTTGTAAATTCATAAGTTGAGAGGGGTGAATTTTGACTTTTTCTCTTTTTGTTCATTTATTTTTTGCTACGTGTTTCCTCGATACGTGTTTCACGAATTTTGACTTTTTTCTATTATTCATTTATTAGTCAGTTGCCAGTATTTGTTAGTTAATTATCGGTGTGTGTAATCAAAATTAACAATATATAATTAACAAAAAATTACCAATATCTATAGACTTTTTCTCTTGTACAAAACTCTCAAATTAACTGTGTATTGAGATTCAAACTTGTGACCTTTTGCTAAAGAAAGGGTAAAATAGCAATTACAAACTCTAATATATTGAGTATACTAAAAAGCTGAAAACAGGTATAATAAACTGATTACATCTCATATCCAACTAGAGGAAAAAAAATAAAGAAGTTTAGTTCGACTTGGAGTTCAAGATTTAACTGATTACATTTAATATCTAACATCTACAAATTTTCGTGTTCCAATTGCTAGGCGGGAATCGTGCAGTGGAGGAGCCTAGACGAATTATACGTAATATTTACTTTTGGGACACACTTGGGTCAGCCAAAGGCACCGTGCAGCCGGCTAAAACATTGACACTTTTATTCATGTAGATTAACATTTTTCTATATAAAGATTGACACTTTTAAAAATTGGCATTTTATTCGTAAAATAATTATGTTAAAGATTGACACTTTTATTTGTATAGATTAGAACTTTTCTGTATAAAGATTGACACTTTAACCCGGTCATACTATGTAGCCGACCTCACCCAACTTGTCTTTACTTTTTATGATTTCTACACTTTATATATACTAATATTAGTAGTAAATAATCCCCTCCCCCCTACCTAAGCCTAAGAAAAAGAAAAATAGTTAAAACCCATAGATATTCTTGAATGTTTATTTTTTTTATATTGAACACATGACTGCATATGTGTGTGTAATGGTGAGCAGTTCTTAAAAAAATATATAAAGAAAAGCATCAAACATTAATTAGCCACTTTTATTTCATTGAGACAATCGATCGTAGAAAGTAGAAACCATCATATATATCACGTTAATCATGCATGCATGTGATAATATTCCTTAGCTCAATCACCATGCACAATTACATAAGAAGAACAAGAACAACTAAAATCGAAATCAAGGGCCCCTTATTTAATTAATTAGTAACCTAAATTACTAACCCTTTCTTCTTCTTCTTCTTCTTCTTCTTCTTCTTCTTCTTCTTTCTTCTTCATAATAAATATTCAAAGATCAATAGGGCCTCTGGCCCACATAGCTCCCTGGAGGATCATAGTTGCAAGAAATGAACCACCAGCCGTTGTTGTAGCGGGCTCTATATAAAAATAGTCACTTTGAGATAGTAAAGATAAATAATAGTCATTTGGATTAAAAAAAAATGATAAAAAAATAGTCACTCTTACCATAATACTTCCACCCTTATCTAATTCACGAATTTAAATTCGTGAATTGCTCTAAAAATATAAGGCAAACCACGAATTTTACAAAACTCAATTCGTGAATTACTCACAAAAAAATGTCTGAATTCACGAATTCACCCAAATTCGTGAATTCACTCAAAAAAATGCCTGAATTCACGAATTCGGGAGAATTCGTGAATTCAATCAAAAAAAATGCTAGAATTCATGAATTCAATTTTGTGAATTCGTGAATTAGTGAAAAAAAAAACAAGCAATTCACGAAATTCATTCGTGGCTATTTTTTATCTTTTTTATCTAAGTGGCTATTTTTTTTTATCTCTTTTATCTATGTGGCTATTATTTATCTTTACTATCCCAAACTAGTTGCCCCATTATATAAGTATCAATTTGTACATTAAAAAGCAAGCATGATTTTGTATACTTTTAAGCATTGTTAATTCTCATTTTCTCATACCATGACTTTGCATACAAACCCTTGTGTGTGTGTGTGTGTGTATAATGGTGATCAGTTCTTAAAAATATAGAAAAGCATCAAACATTATTTAGCCACATTTATTTCATTGAGGCAATCAATCGTAGAAACGAACATATATATTACGTTAATCATGCATGCATAATATTCCTTAGCTCAATCACCATGCACAATTACATAACAAGAACAAAAACAGCTAAAATCGAAATCAAGGGCCACTTATTTAATTAATTAGTAACCTAAATTACTAATAACCCTTTCTTCTTATTCTTCTTCTTTCTTTCTTCTTCTTCTTCATAATAAGTATTCAAAGATCAATAGGGCCTCTGGCCCACGAAGTTCCCCGGAGGATCGTAGTTGCAAGAAATGAACCACCAGCCGTTGTTGCAGCGTTCCCTAGCGCACCCGACCCGAACCGAGTTGCGCCACACCACCTGCGTGTAGTGGCCGCACACTCCTCCCACGCACGAGTTCGACGCATAGTTATAGTTCGGCTTCTCCCCCACCCACAGCTCCACGGCCGCGCGTCCTGTGAAGTCGCCGCTGCCCTTGGCCAGGTTCTCGCCGTAGGGCCCGCCCGAGTGCACCAGGTTGCAGTCGCCGAGCCTCGATTTCACGTAGTTCCGCGCGTAGTTAGCCACGCCCTCGTCCCACGCAATGGGCCCCACCCCGACCTGAGCCCGGGCGTTGTTATGCACGCTGAGGTAGTCTTGTATCGTGTTCTGCCCTAGGCACCGACATTGTAGGGTTGCGAGGGAGATGAAGAGGAGAATGGGTAGCAAGTGGATTTTCTTCATTCTTGGTTTTTGGTTGCTTTTTGATGAAATGTATGCATTAAGGGATGCTATTTATAGCCGATAAAATACGATATATATATATATATATATATATTTTTAATAAGGGGTATTTGGTTAAGCTAATTTTAATTACCAAGTAGTATCAAATTTAATAGCATTTCAAGATAGAATAATAAGATGGAGTGCATTAGTGTGTGTTGGCCTAGTGGTGACTAAAAATCTCGCGTTCGAGTTCTCCGTGGTGCGGTCTTTATATTTCAGTTAATTGTGTTAAATAAAGTAGATGGTGTGTATGAACTTTTTTTTAATTGTTATTTTGCTTATAAATTACTAAAGCTTATATTTAAATTGTACTCCCTCCGTCCCACTCTACTCGAGTCATTTGATTATTATAATAGACTCAAAATAATAAAAATGGGCTCAAGTAGAGTGAGGCGGAGGAGGGAGTATAAATTATGATCTTATAAGTGGAAGGAGAAATAAATGAGTAGCAAAAATGAAATTGAAAAGGAAAAAAAAAGACAAAAAGAAAAATATGAATGTGGAATATATGTCACATGATAGATGGTCGTAATTAAATTGTGACATATACCTAAATCATATGCATACATACGTGTTATAGATATGTATACACGCATATCATGTATACAAGCAAAAGGTATTTTATTTTTTTAATTCATAAGTTGAGAGGGGTGAATTTTGACTTTGTCCTTTTATTCATTTATTTTTTGTTACGTGTTTCATGAATTTTGACTTTTTTATGTTATTCATTTATTTGTCAGTTGCCAGTATTTGTTAGTTAATTATCGGTGCGTGTGTAATCAAAATTAACATTAACAATATAATTAACAAAAAGTTACCGATATCTATAGACTTCTTCTCTTGTACTGAACTCTCAAATTAAACCATGTATTGAGGTTCAAACTTATGACCTTTTGCTAAAAGAAAGGGTGAAATAGCAATTACAAACTCTAATATATTGAGTATACTAAAAAGCTGAAAACAGGTATAATAAACTACTCTTCTCAAAAGCCTAATTGTATGAAATACTCCCTCCATTTTTTTTTAAGTGTCCTAATTGCTATTTTTGTTGCTTGTTTTTAATTGTCTCATTTCGAAATTTGATAATATAATAGCTATATTTTTTCAACTTTATCCCTATAATTAATGTTATATATAAGGTGGTGTGCAGAAAAAAAGAATAATAAATGAGGTTAAAAAGTAAAGTTATATATTTCCTTGTTATTTACGATTTGTTGACCGGGACACTTAAAAAGAACGGAGGATGTAAGTTTGCAATAAATGTAGTTTGATCTTCCATCTCATATCCAACTAGAGGGAAAAAAATAAAAAATAAAAAATAATATTAGAAGTTTAGTTCGACTTGGAGTTCATGATTTATACTACTAATTAACTGATTACATTTAAAATCTAACATCTATAAAATTTTGTGTTCCAATTGCTAGGCGGGAATCGTGCAGTGGAGCGGCCTAGCACGCATATAGGTGAGGGCATAGACGGAGCCTAGACGAATTAGAATTATATGTAATGTTTAATTTTTATGATTTTTACACTTTATATAGTGATATATATACAAACTATATAGCATGTTTTATTACTTAATTCACGAAAAAAGCACATAATATGATAATTAATATTCCAATTCCATAAACCTTGTAATCTTCCACATAAACTTCATATATAATTTTAAACAGGAAAATTATATTTTTTACTATAATATCCATAATTGTTTAAATTTATGAAATCTAATGTATCCATGCCTAAATTCGTCATGCTCATCCAAATCTCATATGGCCGCCAATTAGTTCACAACTATAGACTACCAATTAAGCCTTAAAATGGCCGGTGGAATGTTGCTTAGCACCTAAGTAGATTAAGCTTTATAAATCAGACGGCGGAGTGCCGCCTAGTGCTTAGGTGGGATTTTAAGAACATTAAATCGAATATATATATATATATATATATATATATATGGAAATGTTCGTGTTTAAATAAATATTGGCGTGTTAAAATGAGAAAAATACTTAAAGGTATACAAAATCATGCTTAAATATGCATAGAATTATACTTATTATATAATTGTACTTTTCAATGTACAAATTGATACTTAAATAAAATCATGTTTATTGTACTTTGAAATAATGCTTAAATCAATGGCAGTCATTGATTTGACTAAGATGAATTGTCCAAATTCATTCTTATTTAACACGTCATGATTTATTAACATATAAACCAAACTCTCTCTCTCTCTCTATATATATATATATATATATATATATAGAGAGAGGAGGAGTCCTGTGAGAACCATTATATTCGTGAGAACCGTGAGAACCCGCTTTTTTAATTATGCTTTCATATTTTTTTATATATGCATTAATGCTTTTTTACAAATAATATTTTTTAAGATATATAATTATGTTTTTTACGTATCGTGCTTATTATGTATTACAATCGTGCAATAAATTTCAAAACATATATAAATTAAATCATGAAAGCATTATTTGCAAAAAAAAAAACAAGAGTGCAGCGGGTTCAATGTGGAAAAATGGAAGTTTTCCAAAAATGGAAGTTTATGTGGAAAAATGGAAGTTTTTCTATGCGGAAGTTTTTCTATGTGGAATTTTTTTATATTCTTGTCAAGGACTTGACATAAATGTAGAAATTAAAATTTCTAGTTTATCGTTTATCTCACATGCGTGTTGCGAATTTTCTCTATATTTGATTTTATTTTTATCCAATATTTAAAGAGATGAATTCGATCGTAGCTATGTAAGTATACAAATCTTGATTCTCTATTGATTTTTGTGTAACATCTATTCTATATATGGATAATCGTCGTGTGTAGTAAGAAAATTTAAGATATGTCAGTTTTAATTTCTATACTTATGGAAATGTTTAATCATCATCTATTAACAAATAATTATGAGTCTCGGAAACAAAAGAATAAGGGAAGAAAATACAGAAGCTTTGATCGACTTAATCCTCTTGTTATATTATTAATCAATTGATTGCAAGTAAAATCATTGTGTAATATTACATACAAAATCTCACAGCTATAGAGGTAAAAGATCGAAGTTTTCAATGTGGAATTTGGATATGTATAGCTGCCATGGAATTTACACATAAACTTCATATATAATTTTAAATAGGAAAATTATATTTTTTACTATAATATCCATAATTGTTTAAATTTATGAAATCTAATTTATCCATGCCTAAATTCGTCATGCTCATCCAAATCTCATATGGCCGCCAATTAGTTCACAACTATAGACTACCAATTAAGCCTTAAAATGGCCGGTGGAATGTTGCTTAGCACCTAAGTAGATTAAGCTTTATAAATCAGACGGCGGAGTGCCGCCTAGTGCTTAGGTGGGATTTTAAGAACATTAAATCGAATATATATATATATATGGAAATGTTCGTGTTTAAATAAATCTTGGCGTGTTAAAATGAGAAAAATGCTTAAAGGTATACAAAATCATGTTTAAATATGCATATAATTATGCTTATTATATAATTGTGCTTTTCAATGTACAAATTGATGCTTAAATAAAATCATGCTTATTGTACTTTGAAATCATGCTTAAATCAATGACAGCCATTGATTTGACTAAGATGAATTGTCCAAATTTATTCTTATTTACCACGTCATGATTTATTAACATATGAACCAAACTATATATATATATATATATATATATAGGGGTGTGTTATATGGAAAATGTGACTCCTTGTGTTAACTAAAAATAATTATAGGCCATTGATTTTGTGTATTTGTGTGGCTGAGATTGAAGTAGTTAATTATTTATTTTTTGCACAAATCAATCAATTACCACGTTCATGATTATCGGCAAAAAAATAGGAAGGTCCAAACAATTCCAAAAATATAGGCTTTTAGTTAATCTTTATTTGTTACGGTATTTCTTTTAGGGAATTTATTTGTTGTTGTTGCTTTCTTTCTTTTTTCTTTTCAAAGATATTTTATTATTGTATATTTTACAATAAATTATTGCATATTATACGATAACTTATAGCATAATATTATATATGCTGCTTGCATATTATATAATAATTTATTTTCAAAGATATTTTGTTATTGCATATTATACGATAACTTATTGTATAATATTATCGTGTTTGTGACAATGTTCTTTACAAAAAAAAAATTAGAAAGAAAAGAAAAATAATTGACGTATTTTATTGTCTTCTTCAATACATACGCAAGTATTTTGTATCAATTTCACTAGGTATTCAAATGATTTTTTATAATATTAATTGTTGTGCATTTACGTTATTATAATCAAGTCAAATAGAGTACCAAACTCCCACTAAATAAGGAGGACGGCAGTTATGAGAATGTTAATCGTTCCTTCTCATCCAAAGTAACCGAAAATCTATTCTTAATTGGATGGTTTAGATTTATTCCTAGTTAACATATGGAGATTCATTTCTATATGATCTTCCTCCTATATATATATATATATAGAGAGAGAGAGAGAGGGAGGGGAGGAGTCATGTGATAACCATTATATTCGTGAGAACCTGTTTTTTTAATTATGCTTTCATATTTTTTTATATATGCATTAATGCTTTTTTACAAATAATATTTTTTTAGATATAAAATTATGTTTTTTTATTATGTATTACAATCATGCAAAAAAAAATTGAAAACATATATAAATTAAATCATGAAAAAATTATTTGAAAAAAAAAACATGATTGCACTATGTGGAAAAATGGAAGTTTTCCAAAAATGGAAGTTTATGTGGAAAAATGGAAGTTTTTCTATGTGGAAGTTTTTCTATGTGGAATTTTTTTATATTCTTGTCAAGGACTTGACATAAATGTAGAAATTAAAATTCCTAGTTTATCGTTTATCTCACATGCGTGTTGCGAATTTTCTCTATATTTGATTTTCTTTTTATCCAATATTTAAAGAGATGAATTCGATCGTAGCTATGTAAGTATACAAATCTTGATTCTCTATTGATTTTTGTGTAACATCTATTCTATATATGGATAATCATCGTGTGTAGTAAGAAAATTTAAGATATGTCAGTTTTAATTTCTATATTTATGGAAATGTTTAATCATCATCTATTAACAAATAATTATGAGTCTCGGAAACAAAAGAATAAGGGAAGAAAATACAGAAGCTTTGATCAACTTAATCCTCTTGTTATATTATTAATCAATTGATTGCAAGTAAAATCATTGTGTAATATTACATACAAAATCTCACATCTATAGAGGTAAAAGATCGAAGTTTTCAATGTGGTGGATATGTATAGCTGCCATGGAATTTACGTGATTAAGGAAATTGAATTCTCTACTTCATCATTTTCTTTTTTTTGGTGGGACTTCATCATTTTCTTAAGTGGTGGAAGTGGCACGATCGATGTAATTATAGAGAATGAATATGCGTTGAATCATTTACGGAAGGGAAAAGAAAGCTAAAGGGAAATTTTCATGTATGTATTGCGTATTTTTCAAAATTTCTCAAAGTTTAATAGGAATGATTCTTATTCAGTGTGCGCATACTTGTTGTACTCACGGCATACATTACAATGATATATTTAAGAAATTTAGTATTATTATGACTTATAAAAATAAAACTTATAAAAAAAAAAGCTAAATCCTATTAAAAAAGATTAAACCTAAATGGAAAAATTATTAACGTGATATTGTCACATCAGTTGTGGGCACATTAAATGTGTCCATAATGGATATGGGAGAATTTATGAGGTTTAATAACTAACATAATAATAGAGAGAGAGAGAGAGATGTGATTTTGTACAATAGAAGATGAAAGAAAGAATTTTTTCATATTTTAATTTTATTATTTTCCACATAAATACCGTCATTGATCATAAAGTCACTACGAGATCAAAGTTCGGGTTAATTTTATAAGTTCTTAAAGTTCGGACCATAAGTCACTAGAGATCTCAAAGTTAAGACTAATCTTGTACTAAGTTTTAAAAGTTCAATCAATAAAATAACTATGAAGTGAAAAATAGTGATGTTTGACACATTGTTGAACATCGTTCCTTTTTCTTCCAAGAGTTAGGCTTCAATCGCGGGCAAGTTCCAATTTTCTATGTTTTCCATATCTGTCCCAATTTTCCACAGCCATTTTCCCACAATTTTGTACATGAATCAATAACAATTATCAACTAGTGGGAATTTTAACTACGTAGTCACGTGTTTCATCGGTTCTTCCTCTTATTCAAAATGAATGACAAATCTACAAAAGATATATAAGAAAAAGAAAAAACTTAACAAGTGGTATATATATATATATTAGAACCGTCAATTTAAGATGATGATAGGCGTAGAATTTGATTTCTAAATATCTACATTAGATTAGATAAGCTAATTACGTTTTTCTAAACCGAACTCAATAGAGGTATCTCATGATATATTTATTTTTCAGTTGTGAATTATTGATGCTATATGTATGTAATAATCGAGCTGTTCATGAAATTTCAGTGAGATCTACTTAATTGAAAGAGGCAAAAAAAAAAAAATCCACATTTAGACATTGTAAAATCAATTTTAAGTATGTAATATAGAAAACACAAAAATTACCCAATTTTTTGAAAATGACACTAAAATGTCCTTATTTTTTAGTACGTGGCCACTCTCTCCCCCTTCCCTCTCTCCTAGGGTTGGTAAAGGAGCAGTCCGACCCGCCCGGACCAACCCGATCCGCCAGCCCAATCCACACCGGCCGGCCCGACCCACCTGGCCCGGCCCGAAAAATTTAATCTTTTTTTTTTAAATCTTTCGAAATGTGCAATTACGCAGTACGTTTATGTTTATTTAGTATTGTTTACCTGATAAGTGGTAAACGAATAATGCCAATTTGTAACTGCATTACGCAGTACGTTTACGTTATTTTAGTACTGTTTACCGGTAAGTGGTAAGTGGTAAGTGGTAAATGTATAATATCAAATTGTAACTGTATTACACAATATGTTTATGTTCTTTTAGTACTGTTTACCAGGCGGGCCGGATCGGGTCGGGCCGGATCGGGTCGGGCTGAGCTGCGACTTTGCTAGCCTTAGGGGAGAGGGAAGGGCATTTTTGTCCTCCAAAGCGAAAATTGCGTATTTTTTGAGTAAATTATATTCCAAAGCTAAAATTGATTTTACAAAGTCAAATTGGGTAAAAATGCATATTACTACCTCCGTCTCATATAATTATGTACGTATTCCGTTTTAGTCCGTCTCATGAATTATGTACGTTTCCTAAAATGAAAATAACTTTATATTACTTCTACCTATCACTTCACACTTTAGTACTGTTTACCGGTAAGTGGTAAGTAGTAAGTGGTAAATGTATAATATCAAATTGTAACTGTATTACACAATATGTTTATGTTCTTTTAGTACTGTTTACCAGGCAGGCCGGATCGGGTCGGGCTGAGCTGCGACTTTGCTAGCCTTAGGGGAGAGGGAAGGGCATTTTTGTCCTCCAAAGCGAAAATTGCGTATTTTTTGAGTAAATTATATTCCAAAGCTAAAATTGATTTTACAAAGTCAAATTGGGTAAAAATGCATATTACTACCTCCGTCTCATATAATTATGTACGTATTCCGTTTTAGTCCGTCTCATGAATTATGTACGTTTCCTAAAATGAAAATAACTTTATATTACTTCTACTTATCACTTCACACTTTATTTGGATAAAGTGAAGTTTTGACCCAATTAGGGCCCAAATTATATCACTTCACCCCTTCACTTCACACTTTTTATATCACTTCATCCATTCACTTCACACTTTTCAAACATTGCATTGGTTATCGTTTTTACAGTATACATACATAATTATGTGAGACGGAGGTAGTATCTCTAATTGAAATTCCAGGCCCTCAAATTTAATTTATTTTTATTAATTTTAAGAAAAAACAAGTTTTAATCCGAGATTTTGATAAAAGGAAAAAATTAAAATATTGACTTAAACAACGATAAACCAATAAAATAAATTTGAACTTGAAGGGCCAAATACAGTCACTGTTTGTAGAGAGTAAGAATAATATTGTTCTATTATTTCCACCAATTATTAATATGTCAATATGTAATTTATATTGTCTCCTACTATATTTTATCTAAATAAATCTAATTTCACTAAATATTGATAATATAACTTTAAAGTGTATAAAACATTACATCATTATAATTGTTAAGTATTACAATTATGATTGGGGGGTTCAAGTTTGTTTCCCCATATCCGTAGGGAGAGGAATTGTCCCGCTGAGTTCATGGCACGTCGAGGTTTTTAGAGGCACTTCAAATTCAGATTTAGGTAGTTTTTATGATTGTATTTCATTTCTTATTCATATTCTGATAGGTCCTTTTGTAAGTGTTCTGAGATGGTCACTTTTGGTCTATTCTTATTGTATCAGTGTCTTCTTTTGTTTTTCCGCTTTGTAAAGAGTTGGATCTTATGTTAATCCTTCTTGGGTTAGTTTGGTTTTTTCAATTTATATTGGTGATATTACTCCCTTTTAGTACTATCATCTCCAAACATTATAAGATGGTTCCTTTAGTTATGTACAGGTTGACGGTCCACCTAACCCCTCACCCTTGAGGGTGTTTTGATAATAAATAAATAAAAACTACTCCTTCCGTCTCAATATTATCGACCCCTTTCTTTTTGGCACGGGAATTAAGACAAAAGTGTTTAGTATGTAAAGTGTATTATGTGTAGCGATGTAATGTGATTTATGTATTTAGGCATATTTTAAAACTAGAGCATCGTAGATGCATAAAAATATATTGATGTCTGATCTTAAATGGAAGATCGTATCAAAACCTTTAATTTGGTATAAAAATAATAAAAATTGAAAAACAAACGAGCAAATTATGATAATTTAAACTTTTAGAATTTAAATTATATTATGATATGTGCTGAGAGGTGAGTAAATGATGAGATTTAATTAGAGAATATTAAGTTTAATAAGGGTTTACTAATTGTACTATTAGTATGCTAATTATTTTCTAAAAGGGAAAGGGGTTAGAAATCTGAGACGGCCTAATAAGAAAAGGGAATCAATAATCTTGAAACGGAGAGAGTATGAGATATGGTACTGTATCATATATTCATACCCACTAATTAAAACACCATTTTTCCTTGATTGTGGCGCAATTGTCAAATTAGCGCGCACACAACTCGATAGTAAAAGTACATCCTATAATTTTAAGAGATGGTTAAATTCGCCCATTTCTCTATTTTCACCATCCCTTACGGTTGCATGAAAAATATTGTACATTCTTCCTAGAGCCGTAGTATCTAAACACGTTTGTAAGAAAAATAAAGATATAAATTACCAATTGTCTCAAACACTGATCAGTGCCTTTTCTCTAATGCTGCGTAAGTGCGATATGAACAAGTCGTTCCAAGTATCAGTAAGCCCCGGCAAGCACCAGTGCATGCAATCGTCGTGTCTTTTCCCACCAGCCGTTGATGGATGAGCATCAGCTCTGAACTCGCTCATCTGTGTTATGTCCAATGTTCGGAATTGCGAACCTTTGAGGGCTCTGTATAGATGCTCGTTAACGAGCCGTGTCTCCACATTCGTTCCGTTGTTCTCAATAGAGAAAAGCTGTTCAACCTGGAGATAACAATATAATGAGTTCTACATATCAAACTTAAAGCGAAATGTCCAAATAAGACCACATGGAAAACAAAACAAATAGATGATGCTGAAGATTTCAAATGAAAACTACAGGCATGCAAGGGGCATAAAAAGATATTATGGAACGGTTTTTTATCCTTGCATAAATCCAGAATATCTATGTTAACTGATGTTGTAGTTTCCAACTTTCCATAAGATGACTTTTTTTTTTTTTTTTTTTGTCTGCAGGTTAAGAACCACACATTTGCTTGAAATATATGTCACTCAGCTAAAGATATAATATGCTATTGATATCTAGCAGTAAAAGAAGTGGAACCGTCATGCACTTTATGTTGCAATGTGAGGAATATGGTGTAACATGATTCTTTTAATTCATCCCCCTTTCAAACCGGACGTCCATGGACAGCACACTCCGGGTGGCAACCCATACGAAGGCCCACTTCCGGGTGGCAACCCCCCTTGGGCCCACCATCTGGTAGCCCCTTTCCGTAGCCCGGGCCCACCATCCGGCAAGTTGGACCAAATTATTAGGAATATAAGTGTGGGAGCCCTAACTTAACCCAAAATCATAATCAAAGGTAAATGGTTGACTCTCACTTATATACCCTACCCTTCCACACTTTCATGTGGAATCGATGTGGGATATCGTAACACACACACATCAGAGAAAGTAGACTTCCAGTTAATCACACAAAGAACGAACAACTTGTAAGGAATCTGACAACTCAACTTAACTTTCAAATAACATTACATATATTGATCCTAATCACTCCACAAGCTACGCGAAGGGCTTCAGCTCAACAGAGAAAGATAGTCATGCAATACTGGTAGAAGGTCCCACACAAAGCCTTTTTAATGCTACATTATAATGAATCAGTCTACTCGATAAACCACATTGAGACCTGCTTACCAGTGTCCTGTATTGAAAATGCGTATGTCATGGAACTGTGGAGCCTCAGCGCAAGTCCCTTCTGGTATATCAACATCAATTCTATTAGCCATCCTTATAACCAAGAGACTCCAGTATACCACCGGTACCACCAGACAACCTAGACAGAACACAAACAAAGAACTACAGTGTCAAAACTGCAAAAGCATACAAAATAATGAAATTCCTGTCTCTGACTACTCATGGCTACATAGTAAGCATGCATCAAAAGTATATTAACTCGTGTACAGAATGTAAGGGGATATAAGAGCAAGACTTATTTCAGCAATAATTATTGCATAGTTATCACAGGAATCACAAGATCCTCAATGCAATAGAAAATATTCTAGAGTAGTTTGCAATGTCAATTCCACGGAGTAAGTGGTGACTCTGAAATGGATTGTATCTATATGCAAGAGATCTTATCAGCCTGCACTTAAAGGTACACAACAAAAGAAAGACAATTCAAACATTCATGTTCTATCTCAACTGTAAAACTCTATCCCCAAGTGTGTGTCCAGCTTCTTAATGTTTCACATGGAACCCAACTTCAAGTTTGTGTATCGTTTAATCTTCTCATGTCAAGCTCATGACCACATTTTAGACCATCAATTCAAACCTTACTCTACAAGGAAAAGATTGTGTTTCATCTATTGTGCGCTATTTCTAACCAGCACATAGTTCACAAGTTAGATGTCATGAATAAATCTATAGATTGTGTTGAGGATTTCTTTTCTTAAAAAAAAAAACAAAAAACAAAAAAAAAAAACCAACGTTGTTCCAAGTTATATCAGATTTTATAAAAAATATATATATATATAATAAATCATGGTGGTTTCCGGCATGCCAAGCTAATATTTCGGTTGCTGGAAAAATTCGATAACATATTGATAGTTCATAATTAAATGACAAAGACTTGCATGAGGTCGGCTGCATAATGTGGTCAGGCTTTGAAAGCTAATAAATTACTTGACTCAATCCATTATTTGTATTATTTTCAATTGCAGACATGTTAGATGTTGGGCTTTGTTGTTGGGCCGCACCGTGTTATTAGTCGCACAAGAGTGTATCTCTAATTAAATTAATTATTTTTAATACGTTAGAGTATTTTTTTATAAAGAAGAAATAGATTGAATTTTTTAGACTAGTTCAACTATAAGCCTAGTAATAATGGGGAAAAAAAAATAAAAATCAAACTTCCAATGCACTATTTAAGTGATCATATCGTTTTGAACCACATAAGTTTTAACTAGTTCGTAGATTTCTTAAAAAAAAAAAAAAAAAAAAAAAAGGACACCTAGTTCGTAGACTAATTTTATTTCTCCAAAAGAAAGTCAAGCATGTTATAAATCTCATAATAATAATTACGTGAACCCTTAAAACGTAGTTTGTACATTCATTTAAGGAAATCAATATTAGTCAATGTTTTGGTTTTTAGTAAAACTAGTTTGATGCCCGTCGAAATTCGACGGGAATAATTTTATATTGTACATTTTTCAAAAATTATAATAAAAATAATACTATAATTATTTATTTTAAGATTATAGTATAATTAGGATCCATTCGAAAAAATAACTTTAAATTGAATTATGAAAAAATAAAAAAATAGAACAATAAAGTGTGATATTTCTTGGTTAGTTTTACTCGTTAATTGAATGTCAAACAATATTTTTCATATCAAGTTTATTGTTGCTCTAAGAAAAAGAATAGGTCAATGAGATGTATGATTTTATTTTGCATGGTTACATTCATTTCAATGTGAAGTTGTCCGTCGTTTGATATAATTGAATGATAGAATGTCAAGTCGTCCGTTATTTAGATGACTGTTGAGGAAATTGACATTTATCGAATAGTGTTTCTTGTTTTCAATTTTAGCTTTCCGTTATTTTTTTAATTATTGATTCATATATGAGTTTGTTTATCGATGAAGTCATCTTCTCACAAATTTGATTTAGCACGTTCATACATATAAACTTCTTCATCCGCCCGTCCCTACTCAACTAACAAACTATAAGCCATAATTGTATAATTTTTCCGTTAACGTGAAGTCTTTTAAATATTTATCTTGTATAAAACTAAAATGACTCACTCCATCATATATGAGTTTTCCTATCGACATTAACACCTTCATACATATAAACATCTTCATCCATCTGTCCCTACTCAACCCCCCCCCCCCCCCCCAAAAAAAAATAAAAAAAAAAACCTAGAAAAAAACACCCCCTAAATGAAAAAAAATTATCTACGTGGCATCTCCACATCATTGCATTCAATCAATTGCTATGATACAATTAATAATAAAGATAATTTTTTACGTTGTAATATATAAATAAATTGATGATTGATAGCATTTTTTAAGTAATATTTTTCATATCAAGTTTACTGTAGTTCCAAAAAAAAAAGGTTTATGAGAGGTACTAAACCCCTAAATGGAAAAAATTATCTACGTGGCATTTCCATATCATCACATTAAGTCTAAAAAAAACTAAACCCTACAAAAAAAATACTAAACCCCTAAATGGAAAAAATTATCTACACCCTACAAAAAAAATAAAAAAATAAAAAATAAATAAAAAAACCTAAACCCTACAAAAAAAATACTAAACCCCTAAATGAAAAAATTATCTATGTGGCATTTTCACATCATCACATTAAGTCGATTGCTATGATACAATTAATAATAAAGAGAATTTTTTACATTGTAATATATAATAAATTGATGATTGATAGCATTTTTCAAGAAATATTTTTCATATCAAGTTTATTGTTGTTCAAAAAAAAAAAAAGTCAATGAGAGGTATGATTTTTTGTGTGGTTACATTCATTTCAACCCCGTCGTTCGATATAATTGAAGAGTTAAATGTCAAGCCACACCAAGTTGTCGAACATTCAATTGCTAATTGTGTTGAATCTGTAAGTTGGTAATATAATTATGGCATTATCGGAATACATATAGAGAAAGAATATATAATCAAAGAATTATAGTTTGACTTATGGAAATAAAAATGGTTTTTAGAACTTTTTTGTATTACACTCTTTCGGTGCTCCGTTACGAAAGAAAGAAAAAAAAAATGTAAAAAAGGAGATTTTAATCAAATTTTTCTTTGCAAGTAATTAAGTTACTAACCTATTGTAAATAAATAAAAATGAATATATTTGAACAATGAGACTTTTATTCAAATTGAAATTCTATGAAGATGTATATTAATTAAATTAAAATATTGATTAATTAGCTAAAATTATGAGAATTTAGCAAAATAATCAAAAAAAATTATGATTGATCGACTTTTATTTTACTATTATATATATATATATATATATATATATAGAAGATTATTTGCCAACAAATTAATCTAGCTTTACATTTTCAATCGGCCCATATGTATATGATTCCTTTAAAAGATCATGTGCAGTTTGAAACCAATAAGTTGAAATCCGGGTGGTAAATTAACTACTGAAATTAAAGGTCCACATTTGGAATTCTCCATCCCACTTTCGATGTCTCACATACAATTTTCTTTTAGTTTTATCTTATTTCTTTTTTTTAGAATTTCAGTTTCTCTTCTTGTATCTTAGTTTGATGTTGTAATTGTTATGCATGAGAGTTCATATATCAATATAATTAAGCAGTGTGTACTGACTTCGGGATAAGGGCGGTGGCTTCTCGAACAAGTTCGCATGAAGCTCGTATATTTCGGCCCTGGACTTCGTCAGCGGTGTGTACTGACTTCGGTCTTGGTTGGGCCGAGGTCCTAAGCGGGACTCGAGGGGTCCTCGCTGTAACCTTTCGAGGGCACTTCGGCGACCTTGCCCATGGTCGGTGCGCTCTTCTTTCTTCTTCTTGTCGGTGTTTTCAGGCCGATCTGCTGCCCGCTTTTTCCGATCGGCCTCATCCGCCTCCGCGAATGTATCAGCGATCCTCCATAGCTGCCTGGAAGTCGTTGGTCGCGCCTTCACGAGCTCTCTGAAGAGAGTCCCGGACTGAATGGCGTTTTGAAACGCCGAGATGAGAACAGTCGTCGGAGAGACGATCGACTTTAAGGCTCTCATTGTAAAAACGGGCCAGGAAGTCGCTGATCGTTTCTCCTCGCCCCTGCCTTAAGGTTAGGAGCTGGGCCGGGCTGATCTTCGCCTCGGCTTTTTAAAAGAAGCGACGCTCGAAGGCGTCGAGTAGGTCGGCATACGACCCTATGCTGCCATTTGGTAGGCTGTCAAACCAGCTTCTAGCGTTGTCCACTAGCAGCTCGGGGAAGACTTTACACATGTAAATGTCTTTGACAAGTCCCTGGTTCATCATGTTGTATTGGAACCGGGATAAAAAGTTGTTGGGGTCTTGTGACCCGTTGTAGGGCGGGATAGGAGGTACTCTATACGTCGACGGGAGGGGAGTATAGAGTATCCTATTAGTGAAGGAAGTTGAGATTCGACCGTAGACGGTGAATCTTCCCTGGTAAGCATTTCCCTCATCACGCCGAGGTGGAACAGCGTTTTGACGAGGTGATGTTGAACCGCGCTGAGGTGAAGTGCGGTCGTTCCCACGGCGATTGTTGTCTCGTCGCCTTCGGGGAAGTTCGGCAATCTTGTCTCCAACAATCTGGAGGCTTGGGGTTCGCCGATGTGACGGTTCGGCTCCATCCTCTTCGCGTTGATTCTGTTGTCGATGTTGATCGACGAACTTGCAAAAGTCTTGTTCGTGGAGGTCCAAGTACGCCTTCAGTGCATCTCCAAACTCGGGTTGGAGTGCGGCGTTTCCTGCGTCGGCGACCGCCCTGGCCTTGCCCACCGCTACTAGTTGAGTCACCGGAATGGCCCAATGAGACGTCCTCCAGGTGGCCTTCGGGAGTTTTGTGGATTATGGGCTGTTCTCCAAGTCAGACTTGGGAAGTGGTGTGCCGAGCTTGACTCACGTCGGCCTCCTCCTCATTGTGAGGTTGATCAGTGGGCGGGTCGGTTTGGTGCTGTTTTGCCTTGGCGGCAGCAGTGGTGGCGGTGGAGCGGGTTTGTTTCACCATCGTATCTTCACTCAAAAACTCTGATCGGTTTCACAAAAATTTTGTTTCCCACAGACGGCGCCAGTGATCGATTCGTGGATTTTAGAGTGTTTGTGCGATAGTAAGATTTGCAAAAATAAGAACACAAGAGTTTACGTGGTTCGATCTTTTGGTTAGATCTACGTCCACGGAGAAAGGAGTTTCTTGTATTAATACTCTCGAGTTTACAGAATGTCCCCCTTTCAATCTATCCTAGCATCACTATTTATAGGCGCCCAGCAGCAGTTACAGCCGAGGTCGTGGCAGTTACAACCGAGGTCGTGGGGTGCCACATCAGCAGTCGTGGGTTAGAGATCGTGGGTTGGAGATCGTGGGTCGGCCGAGCTTCTATGCTCTTGGGCTGCGCTGCTGGATTGGGCCGAAATGTCTTCTAGGCTTTCAGTGGGCCGAGCTCATCTAGGCCAAGCTTATTTGCCGAGGTCCAATTATATTGGGCCGGTGTTTGGGCCTAGTAGATGGGCCATATCCTATCAGAAGGCTTAAATATTATTTTATTTTATTGGATTATGGGGCCTCAGCTTTTTTACTGATTGGACCTTAATTTTTTTGCCTAACATAGTCGACGTCGAGACAAAAAGGTCATAGTTTTTTTTTTTTTTTTTTCCAATTTTCGCCCAATCAAAAGCCATAAACTTTGCACAGCCACATCCCACAAACCACCAAAT
Organism: Mentha longifolia; assembly: GCA_001642375.2. NCBI lineage: Eukaryota > Viridiplantae > Streptophyta > Magnoliopsida > Lamiales > Lamiaceae > Mentha > Mentha longifolia. Next base: position 23,146,902 of record CM038120.1, on the reverse strand, counting down.
CTTTAATTGTTACTCCGTATTTTTTTTTTAGTAAATACACCAAATCTAATATGACGTGATTCAAATACTTTGAATCTATCTATATATAGTGTTGGAATTGTAGAAGTTGCCGGGCGTACAATTACAATAGAAAAATCGACGATTACAAGTGAACAAAGTGAAATTTGAAGTCGAGTCGAGGAAACCCTCTTTCCGCAAGACGAATTACGCCCCGGCTAGTGCTCACGGATTTGGCGCTTCGTCCCCAAAGATAAAACGACTTCTCGTCTTCTTAGTAGCAGCACCGCAAACTAAGAAGCTCCTGCGAACTGGAAATAAAAGGCGAAGGAACTGAGCTCGAAAAAAGATGGAGAATGAAAGAATGCAGAGATGCTTTTCGTTGGTGTATTTGTGAAATGCAGCCATGCCTCCTATTTATAGGGCTGATCACCATGGGGAGATTTAAATGCCATCATGGCATTAACGAGCCACTACTTGGCTGTTACCGTCGGTTTCCGACTGTTGGAGATGGTGGGAGTGAAGGCTATTGTAACAGCCATTCTGGAAGATTCTCTTGGACTGCACGAATCGGGCCGCGCACACATACAGATGGGCTAGACGTTTGGGCTCCCAAAACATGGCCCAATACACTATATATTTTGTGTTCCAAAAAATATAGTATACAAGGCCCAAAGCCCAAGCCCAAGCCAAAGGCCCAAAGGACCACCCAAAGGACCAATTGCCAAGATCCAAGTCCACGACCACGAAACCCGAACCTGAGGCCGAGACCGCGTCCGAGCCGGAGCCGTCCGTGCCGTCCGGCACGGACGGCGGGGCCGGATCGAGTGTGTGCTCACGCGAGAGCCCAACCACACACTTATCCACTTACTAGGCCCACTTGTTATTAAGCCCACATGTTTAAACACTTTTAAACAGCACACCACATTAATATTTAATCAATGTGGTATATCTTACACTTCATTAACTAATGAAGTAACTCTCCACCAAACTTTGAACATTTATATCTCACTCACCGGAAATCGGTTTTGAGCATATAAATATACCACGTTCATCTACTCCACGAGTAGAATAATAATCTAATATTTAATTTATGTAATAAATTAAATATTTGTTATTATTTATTTGGTCAAAAAACCAAATTTCCAACAATCCCCCACATGAGTGAGATAGCCATATGCAAATGTATGCAAATGTAAGAGCTCAGTCCTCATGAGGTATAAAAGTATTAGGATAGGTAGTTTGTGGCTTTGAACCTTCCGTAGTCAACACCATTGAGTACACAGGCGGCATAGTAGCTCCAATGCTTTGAACTATCCCTCCATGGCGTGCACTTAGACAACGATGTTAACGCTTATACACCTCAACCTCATCCGTTCTCACATTTTGTGTCCATTTCGGCCTTGGACACCCCTTTGGTTTCATAAGTGTATCTTAACGAAACGGCCTCACTTCACACTTACATAGGTAATTCTTTACCGAGTACCATACTCAACCTCCTCGAGGTATTTAGGAATCATTAAAAGTCATAGACTTATCCTCACCACTAGGCAAGCTTTCAACACTCAAACGCTTTCTAGGGAATAGATAAATGTGAGTGTTTTCACACGAACTTTCACAACTTAGTTTTCCCATTGAACCAAGTTCTTGGGGTTTCCAATCATCATGGTTGGGTTACCACTATGATAGTTCTTAATTTGTGGATTTTACTTCCATTCCCTCAAGCAACTTATTCATTTGATCACGGTTTAACCCTTTGGTTAGTGGATCCGCCAGATTATCCAACGACTTCACATAGTCGACTGAGATAATCCCAGTTGTGATCAAATGTCTCACGGTATTATGTCGTCGATGAATATGTCGAGACTTACCATTATACAAACCACTTTTTGCCCTACCAATAGTCGCTTGGCTATCGCAGTGAATCATCACCGGAGGCAATGGTTTCTCCCAACATGGTATGTCCTCAAGAAAGTTTCTTAGCCATTCGGCTTGTTCACCAGCTATATCTAAAGCTATGAATTCGGACTCCATGGTGGACCGGGCTATACACGTCTGTTTTGTGGATCTCCACGTAACAGCTCCACCCCCAATAGTAAACACATACTCACTTGTAGAAAGTGAATCTTTCGTGTCCGAAATCCAATTCGCATCACAGTACCCTTCAAGTACCGGGGGGTATCTCGAAAAATGTAGCCCATGACTTTGAGTATACTTCAAGTATCTCAAAACTCGTACCAGAGCTCTCCAATGCTCTTTGCTTGGATTGCTCGTGTAACGACTTAATTTGTTCATGGCACATGCTATGTCGGGTCGAGTGCAATTTGTAAGATACATTAAACACCCTATTACGGGAGCATAGTCTTCTTGAGCAACCGACTCTCTCGGTTTTTGCTCAAATGAACATTAAGTTCAATCGGAGTTTTAGCGGGTACGCTTTCAAAAGCATTAAACTTCTTGAGCACTTTCTCAACATAATGAGATTGTGACAAGACAATCCCATCGGATTTTCTTAGAATTTTCATTCCAAGAATAACATCCGCTAAACCCAAGTCTTTCATGTCAAATTCCTCTTTAACATGGTTTTAGTTTCGTTAATAACACGGATATTGCTACCCATGATTAACATGTCATCTACATAAATACACACAATAACATACCCATTATTCGTGTTCTTAATGTATACACATTTATCACACTCGTTTATCTTAAACCCATTTGATAACATCACATTATCAAATTTCAAGTGTCATTGAAGTGGCGCTTGCTTCAATCCATAGAGGGATTTAACCAGTTTGTAAACCTTCTTCTCTTTACCAGGTTCTACAAATCCTTCTGGTTGTTCCATATAGATTTCCTCCTCTAATTCTCCATAGAGAAAAGCAGTTTTCACATCCATTTGATGTATCTCGAGATTGTGTAAAGCAGCAATTGCGAGAAGCACCCGAATGGATGTAATCCTTGTTACAGGAGCATAGGTATCGAAATAATCGTACCCTTCTTTCTGCTTAAACCCTTTGACAACCAAACGGGCTTTGTACTTGTCAATTGATCCATCAGCTTTGTATTTCCTTTTAAGGATCCATTTGCACCCCAAGGGTTTACACCCTTCGGGCAAATCAATTAGCACCCAAGTGTGGTTTTGCCTAATGGACTCAATTTCACTTTGTACCGCTTCTCTCCAAAATGGACTGTCCGATCTAGAAAAAGCTTATTTGATCGTCGTAGGTTCTTGATCCAACATGAACACTACATAATCCAGACCAAATTGCTTTGGTTTCCGAACTCTACTACCACGTCTCGGTTCACTATCTTCCGGATTAGACCTTTATCGTTTGCATGACTTAGGTTCTTCATCCTCGGATTTAGAACTCGTGGCTTCACCTTCAATTCTATTGCTAGAATTGGTTTCTACATTACCCTTGTCTTTACAAGGATATATGTGTTCAAAGAATATTGCATTCCTTGACTCGATCGTTGTACCCACAGTCATGTCGGGTACTTCCGACTTGTGGATAACAAAGCGATAGGCGCTGCTGTTATGTGCATACCCAATAAAGATACAATCAACCGTTTTAGGGCCAATTGTAACTTGTTTAGGTAGAGGCACTTCAACCATCGCCAAACACCCCCACACTTTAAGGTATTTGTACGATGGTTTTCAATATTTCCATAACTCATAAGGAGTAACATCTTTACCTTTGAGTGGAATCTTGTTTAATATATAGTTGGCTGTCAAGACAGCTTCCCCCCACATATTTTGGGGCAACCCTGAACTAATCAACAAAGCATTCATCATCTCCTTAAGAGTTCGATTTTTACGTTCAGCAACGCCATTTGATTGAGGTGAGTATGGAGCCGTCGTTTGATGAATTATACCACTTTCATTGCATAATTCCTCAAACGGAGCGACATATTCACCACCTTTGTCACTTCGAACACTCTTAATTCGACCACTTAGTTAATTTTCGACTTCATTTTTGAAGTGTTTGAACGCTTCAATAGCCTCATCTTTACCTCTTAAAAGATAAAGATAACAATATCTCATGCAATCATCGATGAACGTGATAAAATACTTCTTACCACCACGAGTTTGCACATACTTTAAATCACACACATCGGTGTGAATTAAATCAAGGGGTTTCGTGCTCCGCTCAACCGAATGAAACGGTGGTTTTGTCATTTTTGCCTCAACACAAACTTCACATTTGTTTTGAGTGTTAACTTCATTTAACTTTAGTAAATCTAAATTTACTAATCGTTTTATAGCATTTAGATTAACATGTCCTAATCTACAATGCCATAAATTAGAGTACTCAACAATGTAAGAGGAAGTAGTAGCATTTTCATTACTCTCAATAGATTTTGGTACATGGCGTATAGCCAATACATTCAACCTAAAGAGACCATCAGAGAGGTAACCCTTTCCAAGGAAAGTACCATTCTTTGACAAAATAAACTTGTCAGACTCAAAAACTAGTCTAAACCCCTTGTTAACTAGAATAGAGCCCGAGACCAAGTTCTTTCGGATGTCGGGAACATGCAGCATGTTCTTCAAAGTTAGAGAATTTCCAGATGTAAGCTTTAGCACCACATCTCCAACTCCGACAACCACGGACGAAGCTTGGTTCCCCATGTTGAGCTTCCTCCCCTCAACAACTTGATAGGTAACAAACTTGTTCCTATCGGCACACACGTGCGCAGTAGCACCAGTGTCGATGAACCAGCCTCCCGGCTTTTCAACTTGGTTGACCTCCTCGGTGACCACAGCCGTAAAGTCTTCTTTCACCCACTCGTCGTCTCTCTCGGTGACGTTGGCAGCATGTTTCTTCTTCTTCTTATTCTTGGGCTTCTTGCAGTCCTTCGCAGTATGCCCATGCTTGCCACAATTGTAGCAATCACCATCAAACTTCTTCGATGGTCCCTTCGCCTTGCCTTTGTCTTTGGCATTTGAGCGATCACGCTTGTTGGAGGGACCGCCCTTCTCCATCAAGTTCACCTTGGCATCAGACGGTGCCTTCGGTTTGTCTTGATCGCGCACATCAGACTCGATGCGTAGCTTCACAATCAAGTCTTCAAGAGTCATCTCTTTACACTTGTGCTTAAGATAGCTCTTGAAGTCCTTCCAATTAGGGGGTAGCTTCTCGATCACGGTCGCCACTACGAACGCGTCCGGAAGGACCATCCCCTCAGCATGGACGTCATGCACAATGAGTTGAAACTCTTGTACTTGCTCCATCATCGGTCGAGAATCGACCATCTTGTAGTCCAAGTACCGGGCTACAACGAACTTCTTCGTACCCGCATCATCGCTACGGTACTTTTTGTCTAACGCCTCCCATATTCCTTTGGAGGTGTTGACACCAGAGTACACATTGTACAAGCTATCATCCAAGGCGTTGAGAATGAAATTCTTGCACAAATAGTCTCCATTGCGCCAATTGTCATACAAGGCACGAACATGGAAGTTCACCTCATTGGCATTTGGCGCAGCCGGCTCATCTTCTGTGAGGAAGTTTGCCACTCCCAATGTTGTTAAGTAGAACAACATCTTTTGTTGCCACCTTTTGAAGTCAGCTCCGCTAAACTTCGGCGGCTTCTCGGCGGGTGGCATCACCCTTGGTGCCGAATTCGCTCCCATAAGGGAGCCACTTGGGTTAGTCCCATAGGCTGCTCCCACAGTCGAGCCCATGAATGACGCTCCAACAGTTCCACTAAAAGTGGAACCCACGGTGCCGCTTGAAGCGGAACCACCGCTTGACAAAAACGGGTTATTCCAAACCCACGAACTTGAAGGCATAGTCAAGCCTCCGGTTGAACCGCCAGTGTTGGAGTTCATTGCCGATGCAGTAGTGAAGGTTGGCAACGGCGTTGACATGGTTGATGGAACAGTTGACGACATAGTAGATGGCAATGTCAAAGCTTCAATCGACGAGTCGGTGGAAGCTGCAGCACTTGTCATCTTCGAATAGTTGATTGAATTTCAAAACTCCTTGGAACGGCAAGATTAATTCGTCTTGCGATTGTTGGAATTGTAGAAGTTGCCGGGCGTACAATTACAATAGAAAAATTGAAGATTACAAGTGAACAAAGTGAAATTTGAAGTCGAGTCGAGGAAACCCTCTTTCCGCAAGACGAATTACGCCCCGGCTAGTGCTCACGGATTTGGCGCTTCTTCCCCAAAGATAAAACGACTTCTCGTCTTCTTAGTAGCAGCACCGCAAACTAAGAAGCTCCGGCGAACTGGAAATAAAAGGCGAAGGAACTGAGCTCGAAAAAAGATGGAGAATGAAAGAATGCAGAGATGTTTTTCGTTGGTGTATTTGTGAAATGCAGCCATGCCTCCTATTTATAGGGCTGATCACCATGGGGAGATTTAAATGCCATCATGGCATTAACGAGCCACTACTTGGCTGTTACCGTCGGTTTCCGACTTCCGACTGTTGGAGATGGTGGGAGTGAAGGCTATTGTAACAGCCATTCTGGAAGATTCTCTTGGACTGCACGAATCGGGCCGCGCACACATACAGATGGGCTAGACGTTTGGGCTCCCAAAACATGACCTAATACACTATATATTTTGTGGTCCAAAAAATATAGTATACAAGGCCCAAAGCCCAAGCCCAAGCCAAAGGCCCAAAGGACCAATTGCCAAGATCCAAGTCCACGGCCACGAAACCCGAACCCGAGGCCGAGCCCGAGCCGGAGCCGTCCGTGCCGTCCGGCACGGACGGCGGGGCCGGATCGAGTGTGTGCTCACGCGAGAGCCCAACCACACACTTATCCACTTACTAGGTCCACTTGTTATTAAGCCAACATGTTTAAACACTTTTAAACAGCACACCACATTAATATTTAATCAATGTGGTATATCTTACACTTTATTAACTAATGAAGTAACTCTCTACTAAACTTTGAACATTTATATCTCACTCACCGGAAATCGGTTTTGAGCATATAAATATACCACGTTCATCTACTCCGCGAGTAGAACAATAATCTAATATTTAATTTATGTAATAAATTAAATATTTGTTATTATTTATTTGGTCAAAAAACCAAATTTCCAACATATAGGTAACGCTTATTTTCTACTTTTTAAAAAAAAATAAATTATTATGAGTCGATTAAATTGGTTGAATACATATGTGCAATCAATATTAGAAATTTGATATCCTGGGCGACTAATTATGAGCGACCATGAGCGAATAAGCCACGTCAGTTAATTAACTTTATTTTCCTTATCTTTCTTTTTCATTATTATTTTTGTTTTCTTCTCTTTCTTTCACCTTTTCCCCACTTCTGGTTCTTCCTTCTGTAATATTTTCTCTCCTCTTTCAATCTATGGCAATTATCTTCTTTTGAATTGAATTAAATAATCCCCTTAGGGTTTAATGATTCCTAATTAGGGTTTATATATATAAATTAAAATTAATTAAATACCAATTAACTTACACTTACCATTGCCTATGCTTCTCACTGCGAGTTGATTACATTCAATTAATTTGACTTAATTGGGACCAACAACATCAGTGGTTGAAGATAATGGGTTTGATAAAGGGTTGAAGATGAGAAAAATTGAGAAAAATTAAAATTTGGAAAGGATACAGGAGATGAGAAACGCAACGGATTGTTGGAGAGAGAAAGTAGAATTGTTGAGGAGAGAGGCGTGTCATATGAATAAGGAGAAATCATAAACAAAAATGATGACAAGGACTGCCCGGTCAACGTCGCTCATAGGAGTCGGGCACTAATATCGGGCAGCATAACTTTACTCATCAATATTAATCAATTAATTGGATAATAAATACAACTGCTTTACTACTCGAGAAATGTTGCCCCTACTCAACCATCACTTTTATACAGTAAACAACGGGCGATTTAACATACGAACCGAGTATATCTATCCGAGTAATACTAACTATTCTTATTTTCTTTTACACATTATTCATTTTATTTGTATAAGTTAGCAATTGTTGAAATTATATATGAAATCGAACTTAATAACTTTTTCAACCCCCACACGTGAGCGACTCAAACAACATAAGGCATAATATTCAAAATGTACTATCCAAAAGATGCTACCCACTTGCACCTATTTTCTATTACGTCGAATCAATGGCTGACTTGATATTTAAAATGAAACTACATGAGAAATTATAACTTTTAAGTCCATAAATTTCAAAGAACTTAAATTTTATATCCCAAATCCGTCCAAATTATTGGGGAATCGAGATTAACAATCGGGCCGGACCTATAAAAAGAGTCATGTCACTTTCAATTTTGATACAACTTTGAAGATCGAAAATCCATCTAGATTTTGGTTGATTAGTATATTATTTTGTCTAAAGTTATTAGTATTTAGAAATATTTCTTTAATTTGATATATATCTTTAATTATTTCCTAGCATAATTTTAACTAATTAATCAATCTTCATATTATACTATATCTCATATTATATATATATTAGGATTACACATAGTAATAAATAGGTTGTCTAATCTTTATTACAAATAATATTATATCAAATTTTTTTTCCCAAATCTATAAACAATCACGCAGATGCACCTATATATACTAACCCATCAATATAACAATAATATTTTTATTTTTATATCTGATTTGATAAGTTTACGATTTCTTTTAAGTTGGGTCGAATATATTATTGATTTTTTTTTTTTTTGAATGGTATTGTGTTTTTGGAAAAGTCTAATTCTATAATATTGTTTTATTACATTTAAAATACTTCATATTAATGAGAAAATTATACCTTGTAGCTTATAGTTTGTCAGTTGAGCAGAGACGAGTTTATGAAGAAGTTTATATAAAGATGCTAAATCGATTTTTGAGAAGATGATTTCATCGATAGGAAAACTGAAATATGAGGGAGTCATCCTTAATCAATATTTAAATGACGGGCTATTTGACATTCTATCCTTCAATTATATCGAATGACTGGTGGTTTTACTTTAAATGAATATAATCATGCGAAAAAAATCTTACCTCTCATTCACTTATTTTTTTCGACCAACAAAAAACTTGATATGTGAATACAACTACTTGAAAACTGTTACCAATGTATAATTAACGGCTTAACATTCAAAATGAGTATAACAACACGAGAAACATGATCTCGCCTAATTTATTTTTCTGTTATAATGATCAGCGGACTACTTGACATTCAAAACGAGTAAAACTAATCGAGAAATGTCACACCTCATTGATTTATTTATTTATTTTTTAAAAAAAATCCTAATTCAATTTAGTGTTTTTTTTCCAATGGATCCTAACAATACTATAATCTTAAAATAAATAAAAGTATTATTATTTTTCACGAGAAGTGAGCCCCGTCGAATTTCGACGGGTATTAAACTAGTATATATGTATATAATGTTTTAAAATAAAATTTATTCAAACATCAATAAAATTGATGATGGACACGACACGGATGATGAAATATAATTGTGAGACAGAGGATTTCATCCGGTCCTTTCTATCTCACTTTTGGCGTCTCACGAAAAAGTCCATGTTTCATCTTGTCTAATGGCCTCTTTCCAATCCAATATTGAGGGGGAAAAAAAATGAAATTTGAAAATATATGTGGATGATCAACTCATAAACAAGTATAAAACCATCTCAAAAGATTTTTCAACTGTTTTTTACTTCTTCTCAATTCCTCACTTGTTACAACTCAACTTTTCAAGCGCGGCAGAAAATACTGTCATATTTTGAAGGAAAATTAAGCTCAAATTTTTGTACTAATTACCATATAAACATCGCTTTTCAACACAAACAACACAGACATAGGATATATGCAGAACTGTTTGTAGATATTAGTAAACAATTCCTCCCCGTTAATTTAGTAAGATCAATGGTTCAGATCTATTACTACTTCTCACGTCATGACTTATTTCTATATAAACCAAACTTTATATATGTGTATTGTGTGTATATAATGGTGAGCAGTTCTCAAAAAAATATAGAAAAGCATGGAACATTATTTAGCCACTTTTATTTCATTGAGGCAATCGATCGTAGAAAGTAGAAACCAACATATATATTACGTTAATCATGCATATATGCATGTAGTGATCGATAATATTACTTAGCTCAATCACCATGCACAATTACAGCTAAAATCGAAATCAAGGGCCCCTTATTTAATTAATTAGTAACCTAAATTACTAATAACCCTTTCTTCTTATTCTTCTTCTTTCTTTCTTCTTCTTCTTCTTCTTCTTCATAATAATAAATATTCAAAGATCAATAGGGCCTCTGGCCCACGTAGTTCCCCGGAGGGTCGTAGTTGCAAGAAACGAACCACCAGCCGTTGTTGCAGCGGGCCCTAGCGCACCCGACCCTAACCGAGTTGCGCCACACCACCTGCGTGTAGTGACCGCACACTCCTCCCACACACGAGTTCGACGCTCGGTTATAGTTCGCCTTCTCCCTCACCCACAGCTCCACGGCCGCGCGTCCTGTGAAGTCGCCGCTGCCCTTGGCCAGGTTCTCGCCGTAGGGCACTCGAGTGCACCAGGTTGCAGTCGCCGAGCCTCGAGTTCACGTAGTTCCGCGCGTAGCTCGCCACTTTCTCGTCCCACACCACGGGCCCCACCCCGACCTGAGCCCGGGCGTTGTTGTGCACGCTGAGGTAGTCTTGTATCGTGTTCTGCCCTAGGCACCGACATTGTAGGGTTGCGAGGGAGATGAAGAGGAGAATTGGTAGCAAGTGGATTTTCTTCATTCTTGGTTGCTTGCTTTTTTATGAAATGTATGCATTAAGGGATGCTATTTATAGCCGAAATACCATACGATATATATATTTTTAATTTTAATTAAGGGGTATTTGGTTAAGCTTATTTTAAATACCAAGTATCTCATTAAATAGTATTTGAAGATAGAAAAATAAGATGGAGTGTATCATTGTGTGTTGGCCTAATGATGACCAAATGTCTCGGATTCGAGTTCTCCATGACGCGGTCTTTATATTTCAGTTAATTGTGTTAAAGAAAGTAGATGGTATGCATGAACTTATTTATTTTATTTTATTTTTTTTCTTATAAATTATTAAAGCTTGTTTTAAGTTGTATAATTTATAATTTTACTAGTATTGCACTCGTGCGATGCACGGAAAAATAATTTTTATTTCTAAGTAAAAATAATTATAATATATAGTGACATGTTTATAAGAACGTGTTAGCCATTTAAAATTTATCGACATTTCTAAATATTCTATAAAAGTTGAATCAAAATCACACAAAGCAAAAGAAAAATTTGAAATTTTCTCATATTCAAATTGAACTTACGTTTGAAAATTTTCCGATCTCTAACTAAATAAAATATTTATTTAACCTAGTATAAAGGACTACAACACTCAAAATATGGTGATGTAAATTGCTCACACGTCATACTTAATTTGCAAATGTTAATTTATTTTGTATCATATCGATAACATTTTTAGTGTATTTGTATATTACACATGCTTACAATTTGTAACCAATAGCGTAACAAATATTTAGTGAAAAGATACCTAATTTTTATTTCAATTAATATTTTTTATTTTGTTTCATAAACCAACAAAATAAAAAATCATTAGTAAATTCCTAGCTCATTTTCATGGATCATTATTATTCTTAAAATATGGATAAATCGTAAAGGAAAAAGAGACAAAAAAAGGAAAATATGGATGTGGAATATATGTCGCACGAGCCATGGGATCTTCTATTGTCTACTCATGTGACATCTTCTATTGCATTCGTAGATGGAGGGCATGTGGCAAATCCTAAGGGTTTAAAAATTTCAAAGGTTAGGGTATATATTTTCCTTTTATAAATCTTAAATCATCAATTATTGATTATGCAACGTGTCTTTCATCCACGAATGTAATTGAGGATGTCACATGAGGAGGCAATAGAGGAGATGGTTGTAATTGAATTGTGACATATACCTAAAACATATGTATACATACGTACGTGTTATATATATGTATACACGCATGCATATCATGTATACAAGCAAAAGGTATTTTATTTTTGTAAATTCATAAGTTGAGAGGGGTGAATTTTGACTTTTTCTCTTTTTATTCATTTATTTTTTGCTACGTGTTTCCTCGATACGTGTTTCACGAATTTTGACTTTTTTCTATTATTCATTTATTAGTCAGTTGCCAGTATTTGTCAGTTAATTATCGGTGTGTAATCAAAATTAACAATATATAATTAACAAAAAATTACCAATATCTATAGACTTTTTCTCTTGTACAAAACTCTCAAATTAACTGTGTATTGAGATTCAAACTTGTGACCTTTTGCTAAAGAAAGGGTAAAATAGCAATTACAAACTCTAATATATTGAGTATACTAAAAAGCTGAAAACAGGTATAATAAACTGATTACATCTCATATCCAACTAGAGGAAAAAAAATAAAGAAGTTTAGTTCGACTTGGAGTTCAAGATTTAACTGATTACATTTAAAATCTAACATCTACAAATTTTCGTGTTCCAATTGCTAGACGGGAATCGTGCAGTGGAGGAGCCTAGACGAATTATACGTAATATTTACTTTTGGGACACACTTGGGTCAGCCAAAGGCACCGTGCAGCCGGCTAAAACATTGGCACTTTTATTCATGTAGATTAACACTTTTCTGTATAAAGATTGACACTTTTAAAAATTAGCATTTTATTCGTAAAATAATTATGTTAAAGATTGACACTTTTATTTGTATAGATTAGCATTTTTCTGTATAAAGATTGACACTTTAACCCGGTCACACTATGTGGCCGAACTCACCCAACTTGACTTTACTTTTTATGATTTCTACACTTTATATATACTAATATTAGTAGTAAATAATTCCCCCCCCCCCCCCCCTACCTAAGCCTTAGAAAAAGAAAAATAGTTAAAACCCATAGATATTCTTGAATGTTTATTTTTTTTATATTGAACACATGACTGCATATGTGTGTGTGTAATGGTGAGCAGTTCTTAAAAAAATATATAAAGAAAAGCATCAAACATTAATTAGCCACTTTTATTTCATTGAGACAATCGATCGTAGAAAGTAGAAACCAGCATATATATCACGTTAATCATGCATGCATGCATGCATGTGATAATATTCCTTAGCTCAATCACCATGCACAATTACATAAGAAGAACAAGAACAACTAAAATCGAAATCAAGGGCCCCTTATATAATTAATTAGTAACCTAAATTACTAATAACCCTTTCTTCTTCTTCTTCTTCTTCTTTCTTCTTCATAATAAATATTCAAAGATCAATAGGGCCTCTGGCCCACATAGCTCCCTGGAGGATCGTAGTTGCAAGAAATGAACCACCAGCCGTTGTTGTTGTTGTAGCAGACCTTATATAAAAATGGTTACTTTGAGATAGTAAAGATAAATAATAGTCATTTGGATAAAAAAATGATAAAAAAAAATAGTCACTCTTACCATAATACTTTCGCCCTTATCTAATTCACGAATTTAAGGCAAACCGCGAATTTTACAAAACTCAATTCGTGAATTACTCACAAAAAAATGTCTGAATTCACGAATTCACCCAAATTCGTGAATTCACTCAAAAAAATGCATGAATTCACGAATTCGGGAGAATTCGTGAATTCAAAAAAAAAAATGCCATAATTCATGAATTCAATTTTGTGAATTCGTGAATTAGTGAAAAAAAAAAAAAGCAATTCACGAAATTCATTTGTGGCTATTTTTTATCTTTTTTATCTAAGTAGCTATTTTTTTTATCTCTTTTATCTATGTGGCTATTATTTATCTTTACTATCCCAAAGTGGTTATTTTACTAGTTGCCCCATTATATAAGTATCAATTTGTACATTAAAAGGCAAGCATGATTTTGTATACTTTTAAGCATTGTTAATTCTCATTTTCTCATACCATGACTTTGCATACAAACCCTTGTGTGTGTGTGTGTGTGTATAATGGTGATCAGTTCTTAAAAATATAGAAAAACATCAAACATTATTTAGCCACATTTATTTCATTGAGGCAATCAATCGTAGAAACGAACATATATATTACGTTAATCATGCATGCATAATATTCCTTAGCTCAATCACCATGCACAATTACATAACAAGAACAAAAACAGCTAAAATCGAAATCAAGGGCCACTTATTTAATTAATTAGTAACCTAAATTACTAATAACCCTTTCTTCTTATTCTTCTTCTTTCTTCTTCTTCTTCTTCTTCTTCTTCTTCTTCTTCTTCTTCTTCTTCTTCTTCTTCTTCTTCATAATAACTATTCAAAGATCAATAGGGCCTCTGGCCCACGAAGTTCCCCGGAGGATCGTAGTTGCAAGAAATGAACCACCAGCCGTTGTTGCAGCGTTCCCTAGCGCACCCGACCCGAACCGAGTTGCGCCACACCACCTGCGTGTAGTGGCCGCACACTCCTCCCACGCACGAGTTCGACGCATAGTTATAGTTCGGCTTCTCCCCCACCCACAGCCCCACGGCCGCGCGTCCTGTGAAGTCGCCGCTGCCCTTGGCCAGGTTCTCGCCGTAGGGCCCGCCCGAGTGCACCAGGTTGCAGTCGCCGAGCCTCGATTTCACGTAGTTCCGCGCGTAGTTAGCCACGCCCTCGTCCCACGCGATGGGCCCCACCCCGACCTGAGCCCGGGCGTTGTTATGCACGCTGAGGTAGTCTTGTATCGTGTTCTGCCCTAGGCACCGACATTGTAGGGTTGCGAGGGAGATGAAGAGGAGAATGGGTAGCCAAGGGTTGTTATGCATTTTCTTCATTCTTGATTTTTGGTTGCTTTTTATGAAATGTATGCATTGAGGATGCTATTTATAGCCGATAAAATACGAGATTTATTTATTTTATTTTTTTTAATTAAGGGTATTTGTTTAAATACCAAGTAGTATCAAATTAAATAGCATTTCAAGATAGAATAATAAGATGGAGTGTATTAGTGTGTGTTGGCCTAGTGGTGACTAAAAATCTCACGTTCGAGTTCTCCGTGGTGCGGTCTTTATATTTCAGTTAATTGTGTTAAATAAAGTAGATGGTGTGTATGAACTTTTTTTTTTTTTAATTGTTATTTTGCTTATAAATTATTAAAGCTTATATTTAAATTGCACTCCTTCCGTCCCATTCTACTTGAGCCATTTAATTATTATAATAAACTCAAAATAATAAAAGTGGGCTCAAGTAGAGTGAGGCGGAGGAGGGAGTATAAATTATGATCTTATAAGTGGAAGGAGAAATAAATGAGTAGCAAAAATGAAATTGAAAAGGAAAAAAAGAATAAAAGACAAAAAGAAAAATATGAATGTGGAATATATGTCACATGATAGATGGTCGTAATTAAATTGTGACATATACCTAAATCATATGCATACATACGTGTTATAGATATGTATACACGCATATCATGTATACAAGCAAAGGTATTTTATTTTTGTAATTCATAAGTTGAAAACTTGAAAGGGGTGAATTTTGACTTTGTCCTTTTATTCATTTATTTTTTGTTACGTGTTTCATGAATTTTTTTGACTTTTTTATGTTAATTCATTTATTTGTCAGTTGCCAGTATTTGTTAGTTAATTATCGGTGCGTGCGTAATCAAAATTAACATTAACAATATAATTAACAAAAAGTTACCGATATCTATAGACTTCTTCTCTTGTACTGAACTCTCAAATTAAACCATGTATTGAGGTTCAAACTTGTGACCTTTTGCTAAAATAAAGGGTGAAATAGCAATTACAAACTCTAATATATTGAGTATACTAAAAAGCTGAAAACAGTTATAATAAACTACTCTTCTCAAAAGCCTAATTGTATGAAATACTCCCCCCGTTTTCTTTAAGTGTCCTAATTGCTATTTTTGTTGTTTGTTTTTAATTGTCTCATTTCGAAATTTGATAACATAATAGCTACATTAATGTTATATATAAGGTGATGTGCAGAAAAATAGAATAATAAATGAGGTTAAAAAGTAAATTTATACATTTCCTTGTTATTAACGATTTGTTGACCGGGACACTTAAATAAAACGGAGAGATGTAAGTTTGAAATAAATGTAGTTTGATCTTTCATCTCATATCCAACTAGAGGGAAAAAATAAAAAATAATATTAGAAGTTTAGTTCGACTTGGAGTTCATGATTTATACTACTAATTAACTGATTACATTTAAAATCTAACATCTATAAAATTTTGTGTTCCAATTGCTAGGCGGGAATCGTGCAGTGGAGCGGCCTAGCACGCATATAGGTGAGGGCATATAATTTTGTGTTCCAATTATATGTAATGTTTAATTTTTATGATTTTTACACTTTATATAGTGATATATATACAAACTATATAGCATGTTTTATTACTTAATTCACGAAAAAAGCACATAATATGATAATTAATATTCCAATTTCATAAACCTTGTAATCTTCCACATAAACTTCATATATAATTTTAAATAGGAAAATTATATTTTTTACTATAATATCCATAATTGTTTAAATTTATGAAATCTAATTTATCCATGCCTAAATTCGTCATGCTCATCCAAATCTCATATGGCCGCCAATTAGTTCACAACTATAGACTACCAATTAAGCCTTAAAATGGCCGGTGGAATGTTGCTTAGCACCTAAGTAGATTCAGCTTTATAAATCAGACGGCGGAGTGCCGCCTAGTGCTTAGGTGGGATTTTAAGAACATTAAATAGAATATATATATATGGAAATGTTCGTGTTTAAATAAATCTTGGCGTATTAAAATGAGAAAAATACTTAAAGGTATACAAAATCATGCTTAAATATGCATAGAATTATGCTTATTATATAATTGTGTTTTTCAATGTACAAATTGATGCTTAAATAAAATAAGGCTTATTGTACTTTGAAATCATGCTTAAATCAATGACAGCCATTGATTTGACTAAGATGTATTGTCCAAATTTATTCTTATTTACCACGTCATGATTTATTAACATATAAACCAAACTATATCTCTCTCTCTCTCTATATATATATATATATATATATATATAGAGAGAGAGAGAGAGAGGGAGGGGAGGAGTCCTGTGAGAACCGTGAGAACCCGCTTTTTTAATTATGCTTTCATGTTTTTTTATATATGTATTAATGCTTTTTTACAAATAATATTTTTTTAGATATAAAATTATGTTTTTTACGACTCGTGCTTATTATGTATTACAATCATGCAAAAAAAATTGAAAACATATATAAATTAAATCATGAAAAAATTATTTGCAAAAAAAAAAAAAAAAAAACATGATTGCAGCGGGTTCTATGTGGAAAAATGGAAGTTTTCCAAAAATGGAAGTTTATGTGGAAAAATGGAAGTTTTTCTATGTGGAAGTTTTTCTATGTGGAATTTTTTTATATTCTTGTCAAGGACTTGACATAAATGTAGAAATTAAAATTCCTAGTTTATCGTTTATCTCACATGCGTGTTGCGAATTTTCTCTATATTTGATTTTCTTTTTATCCAATATTTAAAGAGATGAATTCGATCGTAGCTATGTAAGTATACAAATCTTGATTCTCTATTGATTTTTGTGTAACATCTATTCTATATATGGATAATCGTCGTGTGTAGTAAGAAAAGTTAAGATATGTCAGTTTTAATTTCTATATTTATGGAAATGTTTAATCATCATCTATTAACAAATAATTATGAGTCTCGGAAACAAAAGAATAAGGGAAGAAAATACAGAAGCTTTGATCAACTTAATCCTCTTGTTATATTATTAATCAATTGATTGCAAGTAAAATCATTGTGTAATATTACATACAAAATCTCACATCTATAGAGGTAAAAGATCGAAGTTTTCAATGTGGTGGATATGTATAGCTGCCATGGAATTTACGTGATTAAGGAAATTGAATTCTCTACTTCATCATTTTCTTTTTTTTGGTGGGACTTCATCATTTTCTTAAGTGGTGGAAGTGGCACGATCGATGTAATTATAGAGAATGAATATGCGTTGAATCATTTTCGGAAGGGAAAAGAAAGCTAAAGGGAAATTTTCATGTATGTATTGCGTATTTTTCAAAATCTCTCAAAGTTCAATAGGAATGATTCTTATTCAGTGTGTGCATACTTGTTGTACTCACGGCATACATTACGATGATATATTTAAGAAATTTATTATTATTATGACTTATAAAAATAAAACTTATAAAAAAAAGTTAAATCCTACTAAAAAAAATTAAACCTAAATGGAAAAATTATTAACGTGATATTGTCACATCAGTTGTGGACACATTTAATGTGTCCACAATGGATATGGGAGAATTTATGAGGTTTAATAACTAACATAATAATAGAGAGAGAGAGAGAGAGAGAGAGATGTGATTTTGTACAATAGAAGATGAAAGAAAGAATTTTTTCATATTTTAATTTTATTATTTTCCACTTAAATACCGTCATTGATCATAAAGTCACTACGAGATCAAAGTTCGGGTTAATTTTATAAGTTCTTAAAGTTCGGACCATAAAGTCACTAGAGATCTCAAAGTTAAGACTAATCTTGTACTACCTTCATCTCATTATATTAGTCACATTCACTATTTGGCACGTTTTTCCAACGTAACCTAGTACGGGTTTTAAAATATAATTTTGTAGTATCATTTTTTAAAAATGCAATCAATAAAATAACTATGAAGTGAAAAATAGTGATGTTTGACACATTGTTGAACATCGTTCCTTTTTCTTCCAATAGTTAGGCTTCAATCGCGGGCAAGTTCCAATTTTCTATGTTTTCCATATCTGTCCCAATTTTCCACAGCCATTTTTCCACAATTTTGTACATGAATCAATAACAATTATCAACTAGTGGGAATTTTATCTATGTAGTCACGTGTTTCATCGGTTCTTCCTCTTATTCAAAATGAATGACAAATCTACAGAAGATATATAAGAAAAAAGAAAAAACTTAACAAGTGGTATATATATATATATATATATATATAGAGGAATGATATGCTACTCACCTCCCGGTGGGCACCTTCGTGGGCACCTCGTCGTTTTATCACGTTTGCATTGCTTTTTTTTAATTTTTATTTTTATTATATATTCTAGTATCTTAGAAATTAATTTACAAATCATAAAATCTAAAAAATACATAAAAATCGAAGCTCGATTTATTTTATTACTCATTTTTTGAAGTTAAAAATAAAAAAAAATAAATTGAACATTGATTTTTTAGATTTTATGATTTGTAAATTAATTTCTAAGATACTAGAATATATAATAAAAATAAAAATTAAAAAAAAGTAATGCAAACGTGATAAAACGACGAGGTGCCCACGAAGGTGCCCACCGGGAGGTGAGTAGCATATCATTTCTCTCTCTATATATATATATATATATATATTAGAACCGTCAATTTAAGATGATGATAGGCGTAGAATTTGATTCCTAAATATCTACATTAGATTAGATAAGCTAGTTACGTTTTTCTAAACCGAACTCAATAGAGGTATCTCATGATATATTTATTTTTCAGTTGTGAATTATTAATGCTATATGTATGTAATAATCGAGCTGTTCATGAAATCTCAGTGAGATCTACTTAATTGAAAGAGGCAAAAAAAAAAAAAAAATCCACATTTAGACATTGTAAAATCAATTTTAAGTATGTAATATAGAAAACACAAAAATTACCCAATTTTTTTTGGGACACACTTGGGTCAGCCGGAGGCACCGTGCTGCCGGGCTAAAATAATGACACTTTTATTAATATAGATTGACACTTTTCTGTATAAAGATTGACACTTTAAAAATTGTCATTTTATTCGTAAAATAATTATGTTAAAGATTGACACTTTTATTCATATAGATTGGTACTTTTCTGTATAAAGATTGGCACTTTGGGCCCGGCCGCACGGTGCCTCCGGCTGACACAAGTTTTTGTCTTTTTTTGAATATGACACTAAAATGTCCTTATTTTTTAGCACATGGCCACTCTCTCCCCCTTCCCTCTTTCCTAGGGTTGGTAAAGGAGCAGCCCGACCTGCCCGGCCCAACCCGACCCGCCAGCTCAATCCACGCCGGCCGGCCCGACCCACCCGGCCCGGCCCGAAAAATTTAATCTTTTTTTAAAAAAATCTTTCGAAATGTGCAATTACGCAGTACGTTTATGTTCATTTAGTAATGTTTACCCGATAAGTGGTAAACGAATAATGTCAATTTGTAACTACATTACGCAGTATGTTTACGTTGTTTTAGTGTTGTTTACAGGTAAGTGGTAAGTGGTAAGTGGTAAATGTATAATATCAAATTGTAACTATATTACGCAATACGTTTATGTTCTTTTAGTACTATTTACCAGGCGGGTCGGGTCAGGCCGGACCGGGGCAGAGCGGGCCAGATCAGGTCGGTCTGAGCTGCGACTTTGCCAGCCCTAGGGGAGAGGGAAGGGCATTTTTGTCCTCCAAAGCAAAAATTGCGTATTTTTTAAGTAAATTATATTCCAAAGCTAAAATTGATTTTACAAAGTCAAATTGGGTAAAAATGTATACTATCTCTAACTGAAATTCCAGGCCCTCAAATTTAATTTATTTTTATTAATTTTAAGAAAAAACAAGTTTTAATCCGAGATTTTGATAAAAGGAAATAATTAAAATATTGACTTAAACAACGATAAACCAATAAAATAAACTTGAATTTGAAGGGCCAAATACAGTCACTGTTTGTAGAGAGTAAGAGTAATATTGTTCTATTATTTCCACCAATTATTAATATGTCAATATGTAATTTATATTGTCTCCTACTATATTTTATCTAAATAAATCTAATTTCACTTAATATTGATAATATAACTTTAAAGTGTATACAATATTAAACACATTGATCATTCAATCATTATAATTGTTAAGTATTACAATTATGATTGGGGGGTTCAAGTTTGTTTCCCCATATCCGTAGGGAGAGGAATTGTCCCACTGAGTTCATGGCACGTCGAGGTTTTTAAAGGCACTTCAAATTCAGATTTAGTTAGTTTTTATGATTTGTATTTCATTTCTTATTCATATTCTGATAGGTCCTTTTGTAAGTGTTCTGAGATGGTCACTTTTGGTCTATTCTTACTGTATCAGTGTCTTCTTTTGTTTTTCCGCTTTGTAAAGAGTTGGATCTTATGTTAATCCTTCTCGGGTTAGTTTGGTTTTTTAAATTTATATTGGTGATATTACTCCCTTTTAGTGCTATCATCTCTAAACAATATAAGATGGTTCATGTCGTTATGTACAGGTTGACGGTCCACCTAATCCCTCACCCTTGAAGGTGTTTTGATAATAAATAAATAAAAACTACTCCTTCCGTCTCAAGATTATCAACCCCTTTCTTTTTTGCACGGGAATTAAGACGGGAGTGTTTAGTATGTAAAGTGTATTATATGTAGCGATATAATGTGGTTTATGTATTTAGACATATTTTAAAACTAGAGCATCGATCGTAGATGCATAAAAATATATTGATGTCTGATCTTAAATGAAATATTGTATCAAAACCTTTAATTTGGTATAAAAATAATAAAAATCAAAAAACAAACGAGCAAATTATGATAATTTAAACTTGTAGAATTTAAATTATATTGTGATACGTGCTGAGAGGTGAGTGAATGATGAGATTTAATTAGAGAATATTAAGTTTAATAAGGGTTTACTAATTGTACTATTAGTATGCTAATTATTTCCTAAAAGGGAAAGGGGTTAGAAATCTGAGACGGCCTAATAAGAAAAGGGAGTCAGTAATCTTGAAACAAGAGAGTATGAGATATGGTACTGTATCATATATTCATACCCACTAAAACACCATTTTTCCTTGATTGTGGCACAATTGTCAAATTAGCGCGCACACAACTCGATAGTAAAAGTACATCTTATAATTTTAAGAGTTGGTTAAATTCGCCCATTTCTCTATTGTCACCATCCCTTACGGTTGCATGAAAAATATTGTACTTTCTTCCTAGAGCCGTAGTATCTAAACACGTTTGTAAGAAAAATAAAGATATAAATTACCAAATGAAGGTGTTCTCAAACACTGATCAGTGCCTTTTCTCTAATGCTGCGTAAGTGCGATATGAACAAGTCGTTCCAAGTATCAGTAAGCCCCGGCAAGCACCAGTGCATGCAATCGTCGTGTCTTTTCCCACCAGCCGTTGATGGATGAGCATCAGCTCTGAACTCGCTCATCTGTGTTATGTCCAATGTTCGGAATTGCGAACCTTTGAGGGCTCTGTATAGATGCTCGTTTACAAGCCGTGTCTCCACATTCGTTCCGTTGTTCTCAATAGAGAAAAGCTGTTCAACCTGGAGATAACAATATAATGAGTTCTACATATCAAACTTAAAGCGAATGTCCAAATAAGACCAGATGGAAAAGCTTACCTCTTCTGGTGCTAGAGGCTGTGTACGAGGACAAGAACCGCCTTGGTCCCAATCACCTCCTTCAAAATGCCTAGGGGATTGTGTTCGAAAGAATAGAATAGCATTTTTCCGAGCGTTCTTTTCCACAAAAGATATCTGTATAAATACATTGCAGGTACAAATCTTGTAATAAGAATAAATCAGCTTCCAAGATGCATGAAACTTAAAGAGGGAGGGAAATGATAAACAAGAAAAAACATTATTTTCTACTCATAACAAAGAAAACACTTGAGCAGTCAACTATTATGAAAGACAGAACTACTTGAGCTTGAAAGAAAACAGATACTATATTTCTTCAAAGATCAGAATTGATACATAGTTTCATTAGATAACAGGTCTAGAATTGGGCATCTGAAAAAGTGAAGCATAGAGTTATACCATGTGCCGCAACACCATATCAAGCCCAGCATCAGGTGTAAGTGGAGGAGTCACAGGTACACCCTTCTCAAAGAAGAGCATAGGTGATTTCACAGGATCAAACTTTGAAGGAGCCCACCACCTAAAGCGATTGGCACAAAAACAAATTAAAATCTATATATATTTGATGAAAACAAAACAAAAAGATGATGCTGAAGTTTTCAAATGAATCTGTAGGCATGCCAGGGGCAGAGAAAGATGTTATGGAACGGTTTTGTATCCTTGCATAAATCCAGAATATCTGTGTTAGATGATGCTGTAGTTTCCATAAGATAACTTTTTCTTATTTTTTTGTCTGCAGGTTAAGACCATCCATTTGCTTGCAATATATCTATCAGTCGCTCAGCAAAAGATATATGCTATTGATATCTAACATAAAAAGAAGTGGAACCCTCATGCACTTTATGTTGCAATATGAGGAATATGGTGTAACATGATTCTTATAATTCCCACATACTACATCAGAGAAAGTAGAATTCCAGTTAATCACACAAAGAATGAACAACTTGTGAGAAATCTAACAACTCAACTGAACTTTCAAATAACATTACATATATTGATCCTAAATTCCTAATCACTTCACAAGCTAGGCAAAAAGCTTCGGCTCAACAGAGAAAGAGTCATGCAATACTGGTGGAAGGTCCCATTTTCAAGAACACAAAGCCTTTTAATGCAACATTACAAATGGATCAGTCTACTCCATAAACCACATTGAAACCTGCTTACCAGTGTCCTGTATTGAAAATGAGTATGTCATGGAACTGTGGAGCCTCAGCCCAAGTTCCTTCTGGTATATCAACATCAATTCTATAGCCATCCTTATAACCAAGAGACTCCAGTATACCACCGGTACCACCAGACAACCTAGAAAGAACACAAACAAAGAACTAGAATGTCAAAAATGCAAAAGCATACAAAATAATGAAATTCCTATCTCTGACTCATGGCTACATAGTAAGCATGCATCAAAAGTTATATTAACTCGTGTACATGATGTAAGGGGATATAAGAGCAAGACTTATTGCATAGTTATCACAGGAATCACAAGATCCTCAATGCAATAGCAAATATTCTAGAGTAGTTTGCGATGTCAATTCCTTGGAGCAAGTGGTGACTCTGAAATGGACTGTATCTATATGCAAGAGATCTTATCAGCCTGCACTTAAAAGTACTCAATAAAAGAAAGAAAATTCAAACATTTATCAAGTTCGATCTTAACTGTAAAACTCTATCCCCAAGAATGAAACCCAACTTTAAGTTTGTCTACACAAACTCAATAATCTCTGCTATCATTTGATTTTCTCATTTCAAGCTCATGACCACATTTCAGACCATCAATCCAAACCTTTCTCTACAAAGAAAAAATTGCATTTCATCTATTGTGCACTATTCCTTACCAGCTCATAGTTCACAAGTTAAATGTCAAGAATAAATTTGTAGATTTTACAAGTGTTTAGGAAGAATTGGTATAGTTCCCAAAAGCAACCCTAGATGATTATAACCCATTCAAGTGATAAATGAGTCACCTCCTAAGACAGGATCATGACCCAAACTCGAGGCATCTATTTATCTTTGCCAAAATTATTAGGTCCAAAGACAGCCATCAATACAATGTCTCTGTGTGCATGAGTGTGTGTTCTCCTAGGGAGAAAGGAAACCAAGCAACACAATGTAACTATATCATCAGGGGATCATGACTCAAGTATTGTACTTAGCTTACCTACCATAACGAGCCATAAGATTTGTCCGGTGATATGCAATAGTTAGGTTGTACTTAATGAAAGTAAAACCACGATCAGCTCCAGCAGGACGCCACTTTTTCACCGCATCAGAAACTTTTCTCAAAGAACAGAAAAGAGAAACAAACATATTCCTGTTCAGGGAGTCCCCAACAAATCCTGCACTGTTAAGGATCCATAAGGTCTACAAGCAGCACTGGTATTCGTATTAACATGACACGTAATTAGGTACGCAAAAGAAGCATATATGCAGATATGATGCGTTAATTACGACTGCACCATATAAAATATCAGAGTGTCCATCTAAGTCTACGAGAATAATTTCATATACTGGAGTTCGTAAATTCTCACATTCTCACATGAGAGGCCTCTAATTCAGAGTATCCAAATACATACTAAGAAGAAGATAATCCAAATTCCAAGACACATATGCACATAGCTGAAATGCATCACTGTTTACACTCAAGGCAGGGGCTCAAGTGAGTGATTAGTTCAGAGGCGCACTCACCAATGCTGGTGTCTCGAAATTGCTCCAGGAATCGCCACGGATCAAACTGTGGCAGATCACAGCCGTGGGGTTTCCACCGCCACCTGAGAATCTCGACGGCGTTCGATTTGTTACCAGCGATGCAATTCCATCCTTTGAATATCTCCTTGCACGTGTGGTCATACCGCAGCGGAGATCTGACTGAGGGATCGTAGATCCACTGCCCGTCTGAGAAATTGCAGTTACCGCTGCTTATCTCAGGCATTGGTAACCGCAGCGCGGCATCCTTACGGAAGAGAGAGAAGCAGAAGTAGAGAGAGCCGGCGCAGAGGAGAGAGAAAACAGCGCGGGAAGCGAGTGAAGAATTGGAAGAAACGAGTTTCTTCGAGCCGTGATGGAGTGCTCGAGCGGCCATGGAGGAACGCCGGCGCACATTAGCACGCTCTGGCTCCTTTCCCGTGATGTATGCAAACCGACACCATTTTTTCCAATTTTATTTTTTATTTTTGTCAAAAATGAGATGAAGCTAATAAACAATTTAGAGATGAAGCTGACAAACAATATATTTTTTTTAATATTACAAATCTAAGGCGCAACATTTTGGTGAGCCAGGTTGGCAAAAGATTATCGAAATTGGTGTTGGGACATTATCGTAAAATAAAAATATTATATATGTTAGGACATTATTATAATTGTTAAAACGTTGAGACATTATTACCAGAAATATTGTATACGTTAAGATATTATTGCAAATTTTAAAATGTTAAGATGCTATTACAAAAAAGTTGAAACGTTTAATTTACTTGGAACCAGAAAGAAATTCCATACCAAGCTTTCTTGAACTACGGTTTGGCATGATACTTCTGTTTAAAACATACAGAGTCAAAAATAGGTAGTAGCCAAATGTAAAATACTTAAAGTAACAAGCAAAGCATTTCAAGAACATAAATTGATCTTTTTTACTTAAGTGAACAGGAGAAGTACATTTGGGTTCCTAGTCCACCTACAAACAAATTACAATATGCATTATGCTAATAAAGTTGAACAAAATTTTGAATTCAACAATAGTGGACGGCGTATAGTAGAATAAATTTAGACATTATGCGAGGATGATAATTTAACTGTGTAAGAAGTAGACAAGCATCGATCAGTGCAAGGGTTTAAGGTGGAAAACTTGGCAAGCAGGCTTGTAGGATTGCTTAGTTGCAGCCTGTTCGAACTTCTTGTTCACAGCTTCATTCTCTTCTAAGCTGGTTTGGATGAAGAACCTAATCCACCATGATGAGCTCCTGAATTTCGCCTACACAACAACAACAATCATTCACTTGCTGATTCAACATTCAATCGACCAAATTGTTGTTCTTTTCATAATAAAAATAGTGAAAAATCTACATATGTTTGCTTGGCAAAAGAATCACATAAAGAGGAAAGATTTATGACTTGTGATTTGTCATCATCATTCTATAGGCATCCTAGGATGTAGGGGCGAGTGTGGAGGAGGGGGGAGAGCAAAAGTCAAACACAAAGTTTTGAAATAAAGAATTACATGTAAAATAGACAAGATATACTTACAGGACGCCCGAATTTGGACAGCTCTGCCACTTTAGCTCTTTGATGACCTGGATATCCTACATTGACATAAAATTGGTAAACATCAACAGTGTTACTAGGGTAATGCATTCTGGGATGAGACATACTCAATCGGAGCAATAGTAAAGTGCTCTATCATATCCAACTAACTAAATAATGAAGATTTAGCCCATTGAAGCACCTCAAATAACATATTCCACATAGTTAAGATGAAAAAAAAATGAAATTATGCGCACGCAGAAAAAAAAAACATTAAATGAAATTAGAGCAAAGGTATCTGAAGAATTACCAGATAATATAACTAAGCCATCAGATGCCACCCTAGCTAAATCTGGAACAGTCTTATTAAGATATTTTGGTGACAAGTAATCCAATGCATCTGAGACAATGACAAGTGAAAATGACTTGGGCTTGTATGGAAGGGGAAACTTTATATCAGCCACACGTACAACGCCCTTGCTCACAAGACTCCTGCAGTTGGCATCAGCTTCATCTAATTCATATGGCTCTACACCCCAAGCTTCAGTATCATCTTCTTTTAATATTTGAGTAACTACTGAGCATGTTTCAGGGCCTACATGCAGTACCTTCCGCATGTTGTCACCATATGCTTTCTTAAGGATAGGTATCAATCTTTGAAGTTCGGAGTACATGAACCTCCACCTGTTCATTGCAGGAATTAATAAACCAACAGCATATGATTTTTTTTGTCTAAAAAAACCAACTTAAACAAAAGAATTCTGAGAAAGACTAAGTAGTGTGCCAAGAAACAATTAATACCCCAATTACCCAAGCAGTTATAAAGTAGTGGTGATCCTTTTAAAGAAGAAATCATATCCACATTTATAACATTACTTAGTAAATTAAATGCAGAATAGCAAGCATAATTTGCATGAGTCAATACAGAACCCTCGAGATAAAACTACCCTAATCACATGTATTTTACCAGTCAAAGATATCTATATTAATTCTCTATATTCATTAAAATGGAGTATACTTTCCAGATTCCAGACTGTAATTACCAATACCAGACATGAAGAACAGAAAAGGTGCAGCTAAAAATTTTGCACTACTGGATATTCTCTGCCATCACTCATGCAATGCCCAATCTTGGTTCTACTGGAAAAGAAACTATGAAATTAATTTATACAAAGCAATATTGATGTACCAACAACGAATGACTGCTTTTTGTAAAAGAGAAACGAGAACAGTGTTTTTATGATGATGAATTCATTTTGTAACACAGAATGTGATATTAATTCTAAAGCACCAAAAAGACTGATGACAAAATCACAAATGAAATAGCCTTCAAGGCAAACAAAGAAACTGTATGGAAGTAAATAGGGTGCACTTTTAAGTTATTGGCAGTTACCCTCAAGACGATTTAAAGTAGTAACATCGACACTCCTGCCACCTGTCACGGAGCAATCTAAGTCAAATAACAACAAGAAAGCACTTTGTACCAAATATTAGGGAAATCGGCAAATAGCCTATCAAAAGCACCGGTAACAGTTCACGTCTGATCAATTTTCAAGAGCGTGTTTACTTTAAGTCCAAACAGATCAATAACAAACCTGAGCCATGATACATGTACCCAACAATGAGCAGTGCTCCCTGAAAAAAGGCAGAAAAGTAAGTCATTAGTTCTCTCAAAATGAGATCGAAAGTTACAGACGAGGTAATTAATGCCGGACAGCTCATTATTTAGGTGCACGTGCACTATTCATGTGACTACAGCATGCAACCCAGTAAATATGCATGAGAAATGCAAGCGTTAGAAAAGGCATAGTGTTTACCACCACAACGAGTCCTATGGATAATAGAGGAGATGGACGAGACTTGTGATGCAATGCACCCATAAAAGGAATGCCTGCACTGTCTGTAAAGCGACGAGAGGTATTGGGTCTTCTCGACATCGTTTTACAGATGTAATAACCTGTTAAATATTGAACTGATGACACTAGAAATAAGTCCAACTATTTGATACTTGAAATACTGAAGCAACTAGGTAAATACATATAAAGATTCACAAATCATGCACAGAAAAAAAACAGCAGGAATACCGACAAGCAAGAAAACCGATGAGAAACGAGCAGCTTTAGTTCAATTTAAGTTCAATCAGGCAACATACATTCCCAGAGGTCATCTATGAAACTCATTCCCTTCTGATGCGAGCACACATAAGCTCAGACTAGAGAATTGCAGTTGCACATGAAAGATATCAATCAAAAACGGTAAATCACATCTCATCATCGACTGATTACAACTCAAACTGCATCAAATGACGTTTTAAAGCGCATCAATTAGCTCCAAAACTCATAAACCCTACTCAAAATCCAAGTAAATTTAAATAACAACAAAGGATCGGCTGATTCAAGTCCATCAAATGGCGGGTAAATCCGCATTGTCGCATGAAACACCAAATCTGCCAACTAAACAGCTGCTCCAACAGCTCAAATTTCATATAATCAGGAACCAACACACAACAAAACGAAATCATGATCGAACAAGAAGAGAATGCAGAATCTCTTATGGAAATTTACAAATTCTTCACTTAAAATACACGACGGGAGAAGTAATTAAACAGAAATGGTTACAAAATTTAACGGAAAAGGTAACCTGAAATGGAAAATCTAAAGAGGGAGCGCAAGAACTGGATGTGTGGGATCTAGATCTGCTCGGATTCGGTTTGTGCTCCGAGAGGAAAAGCCACTCTTAGTAGTCGG
Source organism: Mentha longifolia (assembly GCA_001642375.2). Taxonomy (NCBI): domain Eukaryota; kingdom Viridiplantae; phylum Streptophyta; class Magnoliopsida; order Lamiales; family Lamiaceae; genus Mentha; species Mentha longifolia. The sequence continues at coordinate 23,117,505 of CM038120.1, read as the reverse complement.
TAGCATTTATCTATTTAATTTTGTTTTGTGTTCTTTTTCTTTTTTCCTTCTTTTTTTTTTTTTTTTATCTCTCTTTTTTAGCGGCTTAATAAATGACATGATAGAGATGTGTATGATTAGTTGATTTTACTCCTGGGATTTGGAATTATTAAGAGTGGAAATTAGTGATCCAGTCTATTAATAAATATACTAAAATAAAATTAATTAGAACTCAAGTATTAATTATTTGTATTAATAAATTTTGCTTAAATTTTTATGCATAAACTGGAATTAAAAAGTGGACAATATTAGTGGTTGAAGCATTTTATAATGTTCGATCCGAAAATGTATTTTATTCCTAAAAGTATATCATATTGGCAACTCAAACAAGTTTAAATTATTAAAAGTTATTAAAAAAAATGAGGAAAATAAGTTATAAAATTATAATAACATTTATTTAAGAAAATTTAATTTATATATTTTCTGCATTTTAAATATATGGCTATTGAATTGATATTTATTTTTTTATATAATATTTATAATTTATTTTTCGGCAGTGGGAGAGTGCAATTATAGTTAATTTTGAAAGAAAAGGCTCGACTGTCATAAAAACACCATTTATACCAAATTACAAGTTGTTTTTTTGATATGTAGCGATCTTTCTAATTTGTTTATTCTTTTGGCATATATGAAAGACCAATTAAAATTCTGATTAATTAGATTCAACTTGCTTAAATTTGCCATACACGCTAGTTCAATTTGTATGGAATTTAATCGGTGTTTTTAATCAAAATAAAATGAATATCAATTGTGTATATGTAACTATTTTTTTTGGTAGAGTGTATATGTAACTATTTAAGTCTTAATAAGTTCATACTTTTAAGTTTAGGAATAATTAATTTTTTCACGGAAATATTCAAATATACTGAAAATACTACCTCCATCACACTATATTTGGCCACTTTCATTTGATTGACATTTCGCGCACGCATTTCCACCGAAACTTAGTACGGGTTTTAAAATATAATTTTGAAGTATCGTTTTTTTTACGGGATACTATGAGTGTCATAGTATTCCGTAGAAAAAACGATACTTCAAAATTATATTTTAAAACTCGTATTAGGTTTCGATAAAAATACGTGCGCGAAATGTCAACCAAATGAAAGTGGTCAGGTATAGTGGGATGGATGTAGTATTATTCTGGCTCTTCTCTGAAAATGGACCATTTGGCGTTGATCTGACTATAACTAATCGGTTTGGGCTTGAGAGTTGAAAATGATATTTCTATTCCCAGCCTATTTTTTCCTATTTACAATTATACCACTAAAAATAATTAAAATATTTGTTATTATTTATATAAGAAAATTTGCTGGCAGAATGCTTTCGGGCGAGCTTTTTCCCGACGCAGCTTTTGTCTACGGGCACATTCCGTCGGCAACTATTTAATTTCGCCGGCAATCCGCAAGCAATTATATTGGCAATCGTGTGGATTTTTATAGTCGATGTTAATTTCTTGTAGATCAATCGTTTAAAAATCCTAACTACACAAGAGGGAAAAAAAAAAAGCCATTGTGTGCAAAATTGGATTTCTGGTCTTCTCGGGAACTTTTGCGAAGAGGACTTCGATGGAGAATTGAAAATGGGCAGTCCATTCGTGTGTTTCAAGATCCTTGGCTAAGGAGGGATGGTGATTTCTTTATTCGTAGCTTTCATGATCATTCTCTTCATGACATGAAGGTTAGTGAATTAATGCAAAGCGGATTGAGATATTGGGATGAGGGTTTGGTGGAGGTAATGTTTGATACAGAGGAAGCTAAAGAGATTTTATGTACTCCCTTAAATTCTATAGGAGAAGGTGACAAGGTTATCTGGCATTATTCACCAAAGGGTTCTTATACAGTTTATGCGGTGGAAGGCAATTGGAAGAAGCTCTGGAATCTCTTGGTTCCACCTAAGGTTAAATTCTTTATTTGGAGAGCAGCACATGATATTCTTCTCACAAAGGCAAATCTTCTTGCAAGAGGTATCAACGTTGGGGGGAGAATGTGGGGTTTGTGAGCGAGAGTATGAGGATATTTGGCATGTTTTAATTGCTTGCGATTTTGCTATGGAGTATTGGGAGGCGTCAAGATATGCGAGCGCTATACAGAATCTTGCTGAAAGGTGTGTATCTTTTACCCATCTTCTCTTTTCGGTTTGTGAGATTAATGATGTCAATACCAAATTTGGTATGTGTATGATAATGTGGCAATTGTGGAAGGATAGGAATGATAAATTATGGAATAATAAAGCCCCTGTTACTACAGTTTCGCTGCAGCGAGCGAGGTTGGTTCGGTCGGAGTGGTTAGCGATGCAATCCAAAGGGAGTGATGTAAGGGCTGGGAGGAGGCTCAAGGAGTGCGGGGGCTGGCATGGTTTGTCGTCGGAATGGAGTAGGTGTGGAGTGAATGCTGGATTTTTGCGAGCCAAAACCGTACAGGTGTAGGAATTATCTTGTAAGATTCTAGAGGAGATTTCATGGCTGCAAAAACAATTGTTCTCCCGGGCTGTATGAGAGTAGTCGAAGGGGAGGCTATAGGTTTACGTGAGGCTTTGTCCTGGATCAAAGATATGGGTATTGGATGTGTGGAGGTAGTTACAGACACCAAAATGGTAGCTGATCCAATGAATGCGAATGACATAGATAACTCTGAGTTTGGAACTACGATTGCAAGTTGCCGGTTGATCCGTGATGCATGTGATAGAGTTCGGGTCAAGTTTGTTTGTCGAGAAGCTAATATTCTAGCTCATCGTTTAGCTAGAAGGTCATTAGAGTTTCCTAGAGCGTATGTTTGGGATGAACCTCCGTCATTTGTGGAGGGTCTTCTCCATCGACCATGCGTTTGTGATGAATAAAATCTGCATCATCTTTCTTTCACAAAAAAAAAGCCATTGTAGCTGCTTTACAAAAAATATATATTTAAAAATAAATAAATAAAATAACAAAATATTCCCTTTGTTTTCTATAAGTATCTTGCATCATCAAATTACACATATTAAAAAAAATGTGTAAATTTATAGTTTAACCTCATTTATTATTATTTTTTTAGCATTAACTTATATATAACATTAATTATTAGGGTAAAATGAGAAGAATTGGGACACTTAAAAAAAAAAAGTAAAATAAGACAATTAAAAAAACGAACCGAATATGTGTTAAGTGCCATAAATGACAATATCTACCCTAATTTATAAACTATATACACCGTCTTTTTAAACTATCACCTTTTACGTTTTGCGTCACAATATCATCGGAATTTTCAATTATTTTATGTGGTAAGAACAAAAAACTTTGATGAAAGGAGTTGATGATATTGTAATTGTGCACGAACTACGAACTCATGTAAGTAGATTATTTTATTGTTTTCATCATTTGCTCTCAAAAGTTAAAAGAGGCCTAAATCTTATGCTGCAATCGTTGAAGGGCTTTTTCCACCCTCCAACTCTTGAGTAGTGAATTAACAATCAATTTGCTTTTTTACTTTTCTCTCTCTTTCTTCTTCTTCTTCTTCTTTTTTTTTTTTTTTTGGAGAAAAGGACGAAATCACTTGTTTCTAGTGGATTTTATGATTGGTGACGAATATGGTTGGGCAGAACTTTTGTACGAAATCCACATGACCGACATAAAATTGAACAATAGTAGGAGTATAATTATTTAGATATACTCCGTCTCTCTTAAAAATTAATGTCCCGATTTAACCGGCTTGAATTTAAAAAAATTAAAATATAATTGATTTGTGTCGTTTTCTCGCATATTGTTAGTGGAGTTCGGGTCACATAAGAGGTAAAGTTGATAAATATGTATTGTAATAAGAATATAAAAATATACTATTATTGTAGTGAGTATATTTTTTAAAGTTAAAGATGTATCGTCATGAAATTAAATGCATGGTTTAGGTGAGGGAATATGATTTTAATCATCACATCATGTAGTATAAAGTTAGAGGTGGCATTGCATCATAGTTGTTTCAAAAAAAATAGAACCTGCCTAGTGATCCTATAATTCGTTTGCCGAAGTCTAGTTTTGAGATGATGAGGGTGAGGCTTCTAAATAATGATATAAAGAAATTAAAGAAAAATGACTAGTAAGTGTAAGTAAATTAATGCACCCTTGTATTTCAACTAAGCTTTATCACGTTCTTTTTTATTTTTATGACACGCACTATAGAGACTTATCCACAATATATATAGTAGTACTACAATTTTATTTGGTGGCATTTATAAATTTAAGTTTTTCTTTTTTCAAAAATCATGTCGACATGATTTGGACTCTTTGTTATAGTAAGTGACTTGTATTATTATAATTGTATTTGGATTAATTTTGAAATATTAATTAATATTCGAAATTCACCTAACTCAAGCGCTTAATTTAAAATATGCGGTTGCGTAAATGAAAGTAGTCCCCGAATGTAAAGTGTGGTTAATTCATAGTCAATAATGTACAATTAGATGTCATCACGCACATTATGCCATGTTAGGCAATCTTATTATTTTTACGTAATTATTCTGATTTTGAAATCGATTATACTAAGCGAATTGTAGTAATACTCTTTTTGTCCCGTTTATCATCTTGACACTTTTTTTTTATCACGTAATTTAAGAAAATAAGGATTAAGGATGAAAATATATTTAATAAAATAATCATCTAAAGTACAAAACTAAATGACCAATAGAATTGATTGATTATTATGTATAACAAATAACTCCCTTAAAAATTGTACGGAGTACAGCAAATAACTCAAAACTCAAAAGTTCAAGTGGTATTGATATTTTTTGAAAATAGAAATTTCACCGACTTGGTAGAGTCGGTCAGCCTTATGTAGATACTTCAAAAATTACAAATTTAATCTTATTTTTGTCAATCGAGTAAAATTGTGGCAAAATTACAGATTTCTATTACTGGGCTTACTTTATTGTTTATTTTATTTTTTTAGAATACGAAATATATGAGTACTCAAGTAACATGCTTGTTAGTTGTTACTCTCAATTGCCTAATATCCAAAAAACTTGCAGGTATATTTGTTAGCCTAATAAGAATTGTTCGAAAAGCTCTATTACTTTAATCGAGAAAAAAATGTAGGTTTTTGACCAAATTTGTTCCACTAATTTGTCATTTGTACTAAAATCTTATTGAAAATCAAGAAATTGTTTTTTTCTTTACTTTTTCAAGGGTTGTAACTTGTAAGAATCATAACCAAAAAATTGGAAACCTTATTTTATAAGATTCATCTATCTTAGGGTTCGTTTGATTGAAAGTATAATATGAAATCTGATAGTATATACGACTGAGATATCTTACATAATAGTACTATGTTTGATTGTAATTATGATAGTTTCTGAAACATACATTAATTATTGCATAACAGGGTTAAATTATGAAATTTTATTAATTTAGTTAATTGAAGCATTTCATAATTGTGACTTGTATACTTTATCTCGTTTAAGAGTTCATAACAGAAATTTAATTTATACTACATGGTATTATATTTTCAACCAAACAATATATTTTAAGATGTTATAATCATATTATAGTATATTATACTCTCTTCGTCCCTCATATATATGTTGTTATTATCCGTTTGGGACATCCCCATATATATATATATATATATATATATATATATATATATATGCTTATCTTTAATAGAAAGATTCCTTTATTACAATTATTTATTTATCCTAACTTTATTCTTATTTTTTCACTTTATACCTATTTTTCTCGTGCTTTGTGAAGTAATAAGTTGTCATGTGAGTTATAAAAATAAAATGATCTGAAATTAATGATGGGACAAATACTTTATATATCAATTAATTAATTTATGTACGATATTTAGCTGGCGAAAGCTTTCCGAGGAGGGCCTCACAAATTATAAAAAAAAAGTCAGTAATATAATTAGGTCACTGATTGCAACAGTGATTGAGATTTGATTTTGAGGGGGCCTAGTGAATATGCAATGCTCATAAACTATTGCATACTTTCTCTTTTCCATTTTTTTATTAATATTTTTTATACTAGTATATTTTAATTAAGGGCACACTTGGGTCAGCCGGTCTCATCGTGAGACTAGTTAAAAATTAACACTTTTATTCGTATAAATAAACACTTTTCTGCATAAAATTGATACTTTTAAAAATTAGCATTTTTATTCGTTAAATAATTAAGTTAAAAATTGACACTTTTATTTGTGTAGACTAACACTTTTCTGCATAAAGATTGACACTTTGGCTCGACCACTCCGTGAGGCCGGCCTCACCCAAGTTTTTGCCTTTAATTAAAAGTATGAGATAAATTTTGATATGTACAAGATATTTTATAGTACAAAATAAAATAGCAACATTATGTTTGATAGATATATTTAATTGTTTGCAATATTTATAAAATATAAAAAAATATATATTTAAATTTAAAAAATAATTAAGAACAATCTCTTATAAACATTTAAATATTGATTATAATTTTTAATTTAAATTATATATATTAAAAAAGCCACTATGTGGCCGACCATATTATGACCGAATATAATTATTGAATATAGTATTATAGTACAACATAATCAACTCTGCCAGACAAACCCTAAACGATTTAAAGAAGTACCCCCTCTGTTTTTTTTAAGTGACTCATTTATATATTTTATACCTCACATATTGAATATAAGTAAGCTACTTCGAAAAAAACGGAGGGAGTATATGATTATTATTTCAGTTACATTATTTTTAACATAGATAACGGCATAAAAAAAATCATAGGTTTGTGTATGTAATTAATACTACTTCGATCTCTCTCAATCACTATTTGGGGATGTTCCACTTTAGAGGTCTCATTCCCCAAGTGGAAATATTTAGCCCAAACCACACTATAATTAGAAGCTCAATTAAAGTCCCATTTTCAGCAATATTTTTTTATTTAATTATTCTGGAAAAGTTAAAAAAATTCTAAAAGGATTAAATTTGTGCTAATGACACATCTAATAATAGTAGACCCCGTCACTATATTCCCTAAATAAATAATGTCTTGATTTTGTGCCAAAAGGTTTGTGATATAAAGTGGGACAAAGCAAGTAATATTTACAAAATAATTTTCCAATTTAGCTAAATAAATAAAAAATAATAGTTTCTTCATCCCGCGGCAAAGTACGACTTTAAACAATTCAAAACAGTTGTCAAGGAAAAACAACATAAATTATTGATAAATAGACGCATCACAAAAAAAAAAAAAAATTGAAAATAATGAGGAATTTACACGTGGACCATTACGGACAGCTTTGTAGAGATGATAAAGCACATTCTCATCCTCACTGCCCGATATAAAATCGACCTCTGTTGTTCCCATTTCCTCCGGTTCCTACACATTCTCCGTCTCTCTCGATTTATTCTGAAGCTAATTCACAAATTTTGCCGGGAGAAAAAACCGGCGTAGCAGCGGCGGTGAATGGCGGTGGAGTACCCATGCTGCGGGTCGGAATTCTTCATTCACATTGTGGTAATCATTCTACTGGTGCTGTTTGCAGGCCTAATGTCCGGCCTCACTTTGGGCCTCATGTCTCTCAGCCTTGTTGATCTCGAAGTTCTCGCCAAGTCTGGAACTCCGAAGGATAAACTTCATGCTGGTATCGTGTTTCTCTGTTCTGAGTTTCAAGTTGTTTGTGCTATTTTTATTCTTTGGATTCTACTATATTTCATAAGAGTTTTTCTCCGCACTGACGAAAATTTCCTGGAATTTTAATCGATTCGGTCGTTGGGGGATTTGAAGCGTAAGAGCTTTGCAATTCCAACGGCAAAAATAATCAAGTGTTGTTTGTTATAGTGTGTGTGTGTGTGTGTGTTTTGTTTTGTTTTCCGATGAAGCTCCATTCTATCGGTTTCAGTTCTTAAACACGAAATTGCTTTAAGTTGAGGATGTAGGATGTGTATGAACACTGGAATTCCTTACAATCAGTGACAGTGAGTAGGGTTGTTTCAATTTCCGAATTCGATCAGGGTTGTGAAATTGAATTTTATTTACTGCTGTTGATGTTTCATATTGTTATTGCAGTAAAGATACTTCCTGTTGTCAAAAACCAGCATCTGTTACTCTGTACTTTGCTTATTTGCAATGCTGCTGCTATGGAGGTATCTGTGTGTGTGTGTGTGTGTTTCTGTGTGTTGCATAATTCAATTTGAAAAGGTAGAAATGACTTAAAAGGTTTTAATATTTTTTTCTCAGACACTGCCTATTTTCCTCGACGGTATTGTTTCGGCTTGGGTTGCGATCATTGTATCTGTCACCTTGATACTTCTGTTTGGTGAGGTAGGACCTTTTACAGTCAAATTTTCCAAGAAGCTCATCTAATTAATGGTTAATCCTTTGCTACATTTTATTTACTGTTATTTCAATCATGATATAGTAGATGATTTGAGCTTATAATTTTCCTGCACATAATATTTAATTTCAGATCATTCCACAATCTGTTTGCACTAGGCATGGACTTGCTATTGGAGCAACTGTTGCCCCAGCGGTTCAGGTTCTTGTTTGGATTTGTTTCCCTCTTGCATATCCGATAAGCAAGGTAACCATTTGCTCCTTTACTGTCTGTAGTTTGTACATTCAGGTTTACTCGAGTCGAGGTTGTAATTGATAACTTGGTGCTAGTTAAACACTCTAATTTTCTGCATCTTTTTTCTTAAGTTGTTGGACTTCTTGCTTGGTGATGGACATAGAGCTCTATTTCGACGTGCTGAGTTGAAAACACTTGTTAATTTTCATGGCAATGAGGTACATCGCAAGTTTATATAACTGATCATTCTTTATATCGGGTTAGCCTTTGGCATGATTTATGTTTATTTCCTATATTTCAGCTGTCTTCATCGAATGTAAATCTAATTGGTGCTGAGATTATACTTTCTGCTAATATATAGGCTGGTAAAGGTGGGGAACTTACTCATGATGAGACAACAATTATTGCTGGGGCGCTTGAACTCAGTGATAAAACTGCTAGTGATGCCATGACCCCAATATCAGAAATCTTTTCAATTGACATAAATTCAAAGCTTGATAGGTGCCGATGATTTGTAATTTAACAACTTAATTCTTTTGATTAATATTTGTGTTATGAATAATATCATCCGTTTTATGTTGTAGGTCCATAATGAATCTAATTTTAGAGAAAGGGCATAGTAGGGTGCCCGTCTATTATGAGCAACCTACAAATATCATCGGGCTTGTTCTGGTACGTTTTTTAGACATTAGTTTCAGATTACAGACTTATAATAATTTTGGATGCTCCAATTAGAACTCCTTAGAGTTTCCTTAGTAATATTTCACAAATTAAGCCACCAGCTTTACTTGAAGTAAACTTAACAATAGATAGTTTTCAGGTGATTATTTTCAATCAAGTCTACAACATCCCACTATTTTAGGACCTCATTTTGTAATTTAGGGAAGAAAATTATCGCATAAACATGTCTCTTTTCTCCCTTTCTAATTGAGCTTTCTCCGAGTTCGTACTCCAAAATCCTTGGTGTATACCTGGTGAATGACTAGGCTCTGTATTTTAAGATGTTTAGATAAGCTTTCTAGGCTGGTGGGATCCCAGGATATAGTGATCTTCAACCAATATTCTAGTTATGAAAAGATTGTGGCACATGTAAGTCACACATGAAGTGATAATAAGTGTGAAGGAGCAGTCATCTATACACATTACTTTGTTGTTGTAAGTGACGTTTTCATTTCAGCCTTTCCCATTTTCCACCTCCGAGTACTGCATTGTCCATTACGTGTAGCTTAGTATGCATTCTCCATAACTTTTCTCGTGTCCTTATATCCTTCCAGGTCAAAAATTTGTTAACCATTCATCCAGAAGATGAAGTACCAGTAAAGAGTGTCACAATTCGCAGAATCCCAAGGTGCGTTTCAACACTGAAACTTTAAATCTTTTATTCAGAAACGAAGCCTCCATGGTTGCACTTTTATCATCTGAGTTGTTTATAAATTAACATGGAGATTGTGATGGTACTTAGGGTTGCAGAAACTTTGCCATTATATGACATCTTGAATGAATTCCAGAAGGGTCACAGTCACATGGCTGTAGTCATAAAACATTATACCAATACAGAGAAGCCTTCTACCCAAGCACCTCTAGATAGTAAGTTGTTTTGGTTGGTTTATATATAAATTTGCATAAAACAAATGCCTGAACTGTTGTAACCATTCTCTTCGATCTACATTGTGTAGATCCAGTTAAGGATGTGAAGATAGACGTCGACAGTGAAAAAACAGTGAAGAACAAGAGACCTTTTCAAAAATGGAAGAGTTTCCCAAACAACGGAAATGATTCGTTTAAAAATACGCATCGGAGCAAGAAATGGACGAAAAATATGTATTCGGACATTCTGCAGATGGATGGAACTCCACTGCCAAAGGTCCCTGAAGAAGAAGAGGCTGTAGGAATTATAACCATGGAAGATGTCATCGAAGAGCTTCTGCAGGTGAATTACATTATGCTTGTCCTAAACATCGAATAATCAATTTTTTTTTTATTTTTTATTTTTCGGTTGGAAAAGATGCAGAGTACATTATTTGATCGATCGATGGCTTTTTGCAGGAAGAAATATTTGATGAAACGGATCACCATGACGACGACTCATGACCATGTAGCTTGCAGTATATTGAAATTTATAGTATGTCGCAAGTTATCCGTCGACGAGTTATGACCATGTAGCATGTAGTATGTTGAAACTTATAGTATGTCGCAAGTTTTGGTTGGATATACGTAGAAATTTGTGAATTTTAACTATTAGATCGAGGAGGGGAGCTATGTTTCTTATCATGTTATTGATTAAAAAAAACAATGATTCACGAAACGCAAAACTTAAGAGCCGACTGCAGTGTGGTGATTTTTTTATGATCAATTTATTGTAAACTTTTAATAAAAATATATACATATAAAATAATATATTGCGATAATTCGTCGGAAGATGTGTTACGACTAACTTAGTACATATTAGCAAAAGTGATAATGCATAGATATGTCCATATAAGTTAGCAAATGTTAAATAATGTCCAAGAAGATAAAAAATACTACAAATTATGGCAAATTATGTCCTTATATTGGTTTTTTGGACTAAAATACCATTTTGTGTTTGATATGGTTAAAACCTTATTTTATTTTTTATTTTTCATTTCTCAAAACCCTATTTCCCCAAATCTCTCTCTGCTCCTTTTGCCTCCTCCTGCCACCGCCACGATTCTGGCTGCCTTGCTCCGGCGCCACCATCGTCTTCCTCTAGATCCGGCACCGCCGCCGTCTTCCTCCAGACTCAGCACTGCCGTCGTGTTAGCCGTGCCTCCAGATCTGGCGTGCATCGTCACCATAGATCCGGTTTTCCAAGTCTGCGCCATCGACTCTAGATCCGCACCGTTGCTGCCATCGCCGCTCCAGATCCGGTGTTGCTGTTCCAGATCCGACGTCACCACTTCAGAAATTGCAGATTGTATGCAAAGTGTTTGATGTTTTGCTTGTGAGAATCTCTGATTTTGCAGTTGGTACAAATGGAACTATTCGGTGCCGATAGTCCCGTTAGTCTTATTTCTGATTTAGGGTTTTGCCTTTGGATTGGTTGCTACAGTTGGTTTAGGGTTGTTCCTCTTGTTCAGAATTATGTATTTGTTTTTTAAAATGAAAATCATGCTTGAAATGTTAATTTTATGGATTGAATTGAATTGCTGAAGTTGAGACTAATGAGACTATTAGGTAACAATAGTCTCATTAGTCCTATTTCTGATTTAGGGTTTTTGCCTCTGGATTGGTTGCTACAGTTGTTTTAGGGTTGTTCCTCTTGTTCAGAAACGTGTTTTTTTTTTTAAATGAAAATCTTGCTTGGAATGTTGATTTTATGGACTTAAATAAATTGTTGAAATTGAGACTAATGGGACTATTCGGTGCCAATAGTCCCATTAGTTCTACTACTGATTGTATGTACTGAATTGAGGAGTTGCAGTTGAGCCTAATTAGACTATTTGGTGCTAATAGTCTCATTAGTCCAATTTCTAAAAATGTCAGAAATTAAAAATTAAAAAAAATGTAAAATTTGATTATTTTTTTTTGAAAAAACATAAAAGAAACTTCAGAAAAATAAGTCAAAAAATTAGTCAAAGTCAACTCATTAAGCGTATTTTGGTCCAAAAAGTCAAAAATTGACATAATTTGTATTTTTTTTATCTTCTTGGTTATTATTTGACATTTGTTAACTTATATGACTATATAAATAAATTGCCTCTTAGAAAAAATAGGTTAATATGATTAAGTATTTGTGCGTGAGTTATATTTCAAATTATATATTGTTCGGGTCGTTTATAAGGTTAAGATTTTTTGGATAGTTATATTTATTTTGAATATCAAACAGTCCGTTGTTTATTGTAATCGATAAATAGGTCAATAGATACTCTCGTTGTCTTGTATTTCTCGACACGTTTTTATTATTTGATGGTTGTATTCGTTGAAAAAATTGTCAAACACAATCCTATCAGTTATGAAAAATACACAAATTTTAATTTTTATCCAACTTTGACGAAGATCAAATTTTTGTCCAAATCAATACTGGCATGGTGTATATGTATACTACCTCCATCCCATATAGTTAGTCCACTTTGCTTTATAGACTTTTCCGGCACGCGTTTCTACCGAAACCTAGTAAGGGTTTTAAAGTATCCCGTAAAAAAAACGATACTTCAAAATTATGATTTAAAACCCGTACTAGGTTTCGGTAGAAACGCGTGCCGGAAAGTCTATAAAGCAAATTGGACTAACTATATGGGATGGAGGTAGTACGTAGCAATATAAGTTTCATTCCACAATTTACGTGTAAGTCAAACAACATGGAACTAGCTAAGGAGATTGAGATGAAAAAGGAGACCCCCTCCCCTTCGGTCCACGTCATCGATCCGCCCTACGCTCAAACACGAAATCTCTACCGTCCATAAAGTCTCATCGACGAACCACGTAAGCGATCCTCATTTTACTTGAAAGCATAAAACGATCCTCTCGATCAAAACAATCTCGACCGTCCACTAAAAATTCAAAAATCAGAGAGTCCCAGTTATCCCTCCGTCCCGCCACTTTAATTTCGGAGAACCCTCACTATAAATCTCCACCAAGAATCCTTTCACTATCAACAATCAAATTTCAATACCTTCTGCTATTTACCTTCGCACACAGAAACCCTAGAAATGGCACGCACAAAGCAAACCGCCCGGAAATCCACCGGCGGCAAGGCGCCGCGCAAGCAGCTTGCCACCAAGGCCGCCCGGAAGTCTGCTCCGGCCACCGGCGGGGTGAAGAAGCCCCACCGCTTCCGCCCCGGAACCGTCGCTCTCCGTGAGATCCGCAAGTACCAGAAATCCACAGAGCTGTTGATCCGAAAGCTTCCGTTCCAGAGGCTTGTACGGGAGATTGCGCAGGACTTTAAGACGGATCTGAGGTTCCAGAGCTCTGCCGTTGCGGCGCTGCAGGAGGCGGCGGAGGCATACCTCGTTGGACTCTTTGAGGATACAAATCTGTGCGCTATTCACGCTAAGAGGGTCACGATTATGCCCAAGGATATTCAGTTGGCTAGAAGGATTAGGGGTGAGAGGGCTTGATTTGTGTTAAATCTGGGGGATTTTGGTACTAGAGTGATAATTAGGGGTAACTTGCTTTTGCTAGATGCTATCGCAGTAGACTTTCAAATCTGTTATATCAACAATGAATTCTGCTGTTACTTTGTATTTTCTTAGTATTGTCGTAAAAAATTAATTCAATATCTTTAGAAATCAAATTGTTTCATCCAAACCAGATACAGATACGATTATGACCATATTACTACAAGTTTTGCTGGAAATAATTGATACACGAACTAATTTTAATGGCAATTTAACGAAGCTGTTACAGAATAAAGCAGATTAGAATCTATTGAAAGGGACGGATCGAGGAAAATAGATAAGAAGGTAGAAATTCAGTTTAATATTACAATAAACATGACCATTTCATGTCCGACACTTTTTTCTCAGATTGTGCTGAAGAAATGAAGAATGAATAAAAAAGCAGTCGAGTGTGAAAATTCTGCTGATAGATACTACCTCCACTCATAGTACCCCGTGAAAAAATGAATACGTCAAAATTATATTTTAAAACTCGTACTAGGTTTCGGTGGAAAAGCGTGCCGAACAATCAAAAAGCAAAGAAGACTAATGTAATGGGATAGAGGTAGTATTTTTACAAAGTGCATTCTATTTCATGTCCATCTTACACTACTGATATTCCCCAATAACTGAATCTACTCCCATCCCTGTTTGATATCACGTGCATCACGTATATGAACTCCCTCCCACCCTATTTGACCTGTTTGTTAAATATATATGAAGTATAAAATATACAAACAAGCCACATGGAGTGAGACAGAGGAAGAAGTAACATACTAACATGTGCACATTCGAGAAATTCTCTACACTCCATTAGAGACAGTAGGCGGACACAAACAACGTCAATTGGTTTCATGAGTAAAAAGTAGAAAGATGAGCCAAGACTTAAATTAATGTACACACAACAGATGCCAACCACAGACATATTGGGTTGATTGACCCCAAGACAAGGTCTAAGCTGTCTGCTCCGTTCCATTTGAAAACGATGCTTGCGCCCTTATATATAGTCATCTATGGTGTTTACTTTTCTTTTCCTTGCTCTTCTTCTTCCTTTTATCTTTGGACTTCTCTTTTGATCTGTGTTTCTTTGAATGGCGCTTGCTAGAGGTTTTCTTGTTCTTGTGTGGACGCAATTCATCATCTGAAGACGACTCACTAGATGAATAAGGCTTCTTCGGGCCAAGCACGACTCTTGGTTTATTTGGCTTCTCATCGTCTCTCTCAAACATGCTTTTGGAATCTGGGCTAAGGGGAAGGTAAGGGCCAGTTTCATCCATCCTTGATCCAATGGAACCCCTACCTCGCTTGCGTCTATAATTGGAAAGATAATGCAATTAGCATATACTTATATATTACATGCACAAGGAAAGCTGCTAAAAAACACCACATTGTTTTCCAACAAAAGTGAAGAGCAAGCAAACCTGGATTGCAAAAATTGGTCGATCTCATCATCCTTTAAACCTTCATCCTCCATTGAATTGAAATGGTCAACAGATCTTTTCTTTGAAGAGAGAGAAGCACTTGCACTGTTCTCCTCTTCGCTGCGTGCTCTACTCGTACTAGTGTGAGATTCACGAGTGTCCTTGTGACCTCTTCCACTGCTGCTCTCACTTCTGGTTCCTCTAAGCTTCGTGTCCAGTTCCAGCTGTTTTTCCCTTAGTCGCCACATCTCATTCACTTCAACAGCACGATTAGCTGTGGTACGAAATATCAAAGGGGGGTTATACGAAACTGTATCAAGATAGATAAGATACAAGAACTGGCAAGAAAAGACAACCATGTTCCTGTGGAACTCGCCATACTTCAAAGAAAGCTATTCGCAGTCTCAATACACCAAGAGTAGCTCAGCAGCTTTTCACACAACAGACGAGAAAAGAAAAAAAAGTGAAAGTTCAATTTACCGTCAAGCAACTAACATCCAGAAGATCAAACAAACTTCTTAGGTATAAGAAAGTAATTTTGGATTATTTCGTGCATGCTCAAGGAACAGATTTCTTCATCTCCATGAGTATGTAATTCTTGCTGAATCAGGACTGAGTTAAATATCTTGAGCAATATATAAAGTATAGAAAAAATATTTGACAAATCAAATAACTTGATGTAAACACCAATTCAACTCATAATCCGTAAACCAATCAAAAACTACAAGTTTGCATAACTTCCGTTCAGTAAATAATCTAAAAGAACACTGACAACTTTAGCTTCACAGTTTTTTCACCTCTTACACAATCTAAAAGGATTTGGATGTATAAAAGACAACAATAATTGTTTGACCTTCTGCGCTAGCAAAAGAAAAGACATTTCAATGAAAACACGTAGTATTATTTCTGGAAACAAGGCAAGACAAATCCAACAAAGGATTGATATTGATAATGTAATCACAACCATAAAGGACAACAACCACTAGATCTAATAGTAAGAGAAGTCTGTATTTAAACTATAGTCCCAATTTCCAACATCAAAATATAGAATATACAGCAAAGACTTACCTTGTTGTACTCCGCGAACAGTTGCAGTCAAGAAACGAGAATTTGGCCTACTCCTAACAGTGGGCTCACGAAGATAAGCAAGTGCACCTTCCTTCTGAGCCTCACGACGCAATTCTGCAGCCTCCTTTAACAGAATGGCAGCTATTCTGTTTTCTGTCTCCAAATCCATATTGTAACCTCAATAAGGATGTCGACTACTGGAGCTAAAGAGAAGATATTCCTGCAAAGTAGAAGCAGATTTAGAGCATTCATCAAAGATGCCATTGGAATACAAAATTATTTACATGTCAAGTTCAGAGATCTTCCATGGCCCTTTATATTTTCAAATTCAAATTCCAACATATGAATGCCATCAGTGGTTGCTCTTACCGAAATTATCTATGCACTATAGTAAAACACAAGTTGACATCAGTTCTTTTAGGCACCAGTTTCACAATACATAACAATCTGTTTTTAAGCAACAGCTACATTTTCAGTGAGAACATGAGCATATTGTCAGTCGAAAAGAGAATCAGAGAGGAGAGTAATTCAGATCAGATATAATTTCTTTTATCAATTATAACAAATATTCTCTCAATCTCTAAATTCAGTGGGAAAAAGAGGCAGAAGTAGCATAATCCAGCGGTTATCTCTGTTTAGGAATGCTGCAAGCATAAACAAATCATCAATGAGAAACAAGAATCAAGAAAATACACCTTCTTTAACACAAGATATTTACTTAAACTTCAATTTGTCTCACGCGAACATGAAAAACAATAATTATTATTATATCGAAAATAAAATTATGCGTCTCTTTAACAATTGATCAAGACCCGCAGTAACTATATACCTTAGATCTTAATCAACGACTATACGCGCAGCTTCTGTCGCCAAGTTTGCTAAACCCTCTAAAATTCAGGCGTCGATGAATGTCTGGCGTATGAGAAATCAGGAAAATTTCTGGAGCAATCGGATTCTTTGGGGAATTGATGATTTAGGGTTTTTGAGTACTGAGTATACGAATGATTATGGAACAACAAGAGGTTCAAGGATTGAACGAAGATGTAGGGAATTGCGCTTCGAAAAGTTGATTTTTTAAAATCTTTTTTGTGAAAAAAGATGATTCGCAGATTAACCAAAGCCTATATATATCCCCCTTTTTTGAATTTGCTGTTAGGGGTAAGAAGAAGAAGAAGAAGAAGAACGGGCGGTGAAAATTTTAGGATTTTCTTCTTTTTTATAGTACCTCCGACCCATATAAGTAGTCCTATTTATTTTTTTGACTTTTTCAGCACGTATTTTTACTAAAATTTAGTACAGATTTTAAAATATAATTTTGAAGTATCGTTTGACTTTTCTTGTATTTTATCTTTAACAAGAAAAAAGGCCCAGAACTATAATTGTGACTTATTAATTTGTTTTATTAGTGGATTTAAAAAAATTAGAGAACGAATAATAAAAGAAAAAAAATTAGAGAAACGATAGGGAAACTGGAAAAGAAAACTACGTAATTGGTGAAAGAAAAGAAAAAAAAAGAGAAACTTTTGAATGAAACGCTAAATTAAACCGGTGAAAGATATTCGACAAGGATTACTAAAACTAAATCCCAACAGAATCTAGGGTTTGTATTAAATAAAATTGGAAACCAAAAATCTCATAAAAATAGGCGGCTCTGCTCTGACTGGGAATAGTAACACTTGCTCATCTATACACTCTTCAGTCTTCATTCCTCTGCGAAAATGTCTGCGATTCACCAAAATCTTTCCACTTCTCTCTCCGCCTCCACCTCCTTCTTCCTAGCTCACAACAATCTCAAGAGCATCAGGTAGAGTTTCTGATTATCATTTCTTCTTCTTCATTTTTTTATTTTTTTTCTTTCTGTATCTTGCTCACTGCGAACTTAATTTGCAGGCCTTCTCACGTCTCGGTGGCGGGGAGAATGAGTGCGGTTGTTAAATGTGTTGCGTCGCCTTCAGCTGAGAAGACTGGTAACTGATTTCTTCCGTTATTGAATAATCTGCTTCTTTTTTTTTTTTTTTAATACTTATGATATCATTTTTCGTGTTAATTTTATATTGAATGTATGAATACGTCCCTATGCTTTTGAATGAGCTGAATTTTAAGAGCGAGAAAGCATGGAAAGATTAGAGAAGTCTTTGATAGTATAATTTTAAGAACACTATTTTACTGTACTAGGAAGATGAGTTCAGTACACTCACATATCAAGGACTCTGCTTAAAAGTGCAGAGGCAATGATGGGATATGGAAGATATGAATATGTTGTTGCAAGAAAGCATATCTGCATAATCAGATGATCATGTCAGTAAACATTGGAGATAGATTTTGCTCATGAGGATGAACATGTTATTCTTGAATGTCCTCTGATTGATTCCTTCCTGCACATTGTGATGTATAAGTTTTTGTTATGTAGTTACATGTTATGAAAATAGCTCGGACAGTGATATTTATTGAAGATGCTGACTGTTGATGCTACTTCTGATTAAGCTTATAACACTAATGTGGCGCGGAATGGAAACCTGGCAAAACTTCAAGCCGGCTACCTCTTTCCCGAGGTCAGTTTCCGGATTAATGTTTCTAAATTATATTTGTTTGGTCTTGTTTTATCTGGTGCAGATTTTACTTGATCAGAATCTCGTTTTGCCTGTGCTTCAGTTTTATGCCAACACTAGTTTCCTGATTAGGTTTTCTTCAGAAGCTTCTTAAAATCCTAAAAACTAAGCTTCTATTTGAATGCATGAAATGTTCCAAAATAACGGGACAAATGTATTTTCCAGAGTCTATATTATATCATTGATTTGAATCATATACTCCTTTCGTCCCATGAAAATAGTATCACAGAGCCGCACACGCATGTTAAGAAAATGATTGTTTCTAATAAATTGGAAAGGGAGTATAACTTTTTTCAATGATATTTAAATCAAATTAGGTGTAGGAAATTGAAATCGTGGATAAGGGTGTAGTTAGTATTGGTAGGACACAATGGCAAATTGTGTAATGTAAGAATATGTGGAGGGTGTTTATTATAGTAGTGGGGTTTTGTTGATTCCATTTTTAGTGAAAGTATATTCTTATGACGTCTATTTAAGACAACCAAGACTATTTTCTTGGGATGGAGGGAGTGCTATTTTCAGTCCCAGAAGTAGTGTAGCTATGGCAATTTCAAAAGCTTATCGTCATACGTTGCATCAAAGGAAAATTTGACCTACTCGTTTCTTTCCCACCTTCCATGGAAGGGATGTGGCTCTATTGCATTTTTGTTTTTCCTATTTATATTTGTGTTGTAACGTGCTGGTGAGATTTCAAGTAGTGTAGTTCCGTTTGTTCTAGATTAAGAAACTCCTGATATTTGCTACTCTGTTTTGTTTTTAGATGTACAAACTGGATTTAAAATTGAATTTTTTCTTGGGTCTTATTAGATAGCGAGACGAAGAAATGCACACATCGCTAAGAATCCAGATGCCAAAGTTATCAGCCTTGGAATTGGAGACACAACTGAACCGATTCCAGATGTCATTACTTCTGCCATGTCGAAGGTATTATTGTTCTGAGCCTAATCAGTTTTGCTTTATAGTTTTTTTTTCCATTTTTTGTGGGGGGTAATCTTGAAGTGTTCGTTGAGCTTCACTCTATGCTGCTTCTGGGTATGAAAGCTTGCTGAACTTTATTACTCTTCTATTATGTGGGTACATGAGTGAATCTACTCCCTCGGGTGGTAAATTTAAGGCAGAAAGTATTTCTTATGGTAGCTTCCTCATGCGGTGTTTGTAACAGTAAAACTTATGCTCCATTAGGCTGTCCTTCTGTAGCTAGGTCAATCCAAATAGGCAGAAATCCAAAAGGCCTTTTAGATTTTATTTTATTTTTATATAACAGAAATAGTATTTATGTTTTTGTACTATTTCCTTCTTGGTAGTTGTTTATACTCTTTCACTGATTATAACAACCTTTGTTTCATATCAGAGATCAGAAGCACTGTCAACAGTGGCTGGTTACAGTGGTTATGGGGCTGAACAAGGTGAACAGGTAGTAATCATCTTCATATCTTTCTTATTTTTGAGTTGTATGTGTTTTCTTTCACTTCTCCACCAATATGGTGTGTCTTCTTTATCAATCTGACTTAGAAGTATGGGGACGATTGATGTTTTTTAGCTTCATTTTTTCAACACAGAGAGTAATAAAGGCACTCATGTTTCTGACTTAATCCTTCACAGAACTTGAGAGCTGCCATTGCTTCAACCTATTATGCAGGCCTCGGCATTGAAGCAAATGATATATTTGTATCTGATGGTGCGAAAAGTGACATATCTCGCCTCCAGGTTAGCTCTCTTGAGAGTTCATGCCAGCAATCTGTAGCCCCCCCCCCCCTTTTTTTTTGGTACTTGATATAGCCTTTTGAGTGGCTTAGAGGTGTTTATGATTCTTGTTTGGCAGGTCCTTTTCGGATCTAATGTGACAATGGCTGTTCAAGACCCATCTTACCCGGTAAATATTTGATGTTTTATTTCATCAGCAAGAGTCGTGACATTATTATTAGATTAGGGTGTTACAGCATGGTAAATCTGAAAATTATTGAGTCGTAATGTTTTATATGCTGCTAATGACCTGGTAAAACTGTTAGAAGCATGAGAATCTGTTGGCTCTTTTGTAATGGTTTTTTTTTTAATTTTTTTTTTACCTTATTTTCTTGCCCTTCTGTGGAATTTTATGAAATATCTCATCTCTGTAGGCTTATGTGGATTCAAGCGTTATTCTGGGTCAAACCGGGATGTTTCAGAAAGATGTGGAGAAGTACAAAAATATCGAGTACATGAGGTGCACACCAGAAAATGGATTTTTTCCTGATTTATCCACTGTTTGTCGGACAGATATCATCTTCTTTTGCTCTCCCAATAACCCGACTGGTTCTGCTGCATCAAGAGAGCAACTAACCAAGCTTGTACAGTTTGCTAAAGAAAATGGTTCAATCATTGTCTATGACTCTGCTTATGCTATGTATGTCTCAGATGATAGTCCGAAATCCATTTTTGAGATTCCCGGAGCCAAAGAGGTTCGTGTCGGTTCAATTTCTCTACTCTAATTATTGTTGGTATAGTCATCTTCGAGAGGGATGAACGAATAACTTAGTTCTCTATAATGGTTGCAGGTGGCCCTCGAAGTTTCTTCCTTCTCCAAATACGCGGGGTTCACTGGAGTTCGTCTTGGTTGGACAGCAATTCCAAAAGAGCTTCATTATTCAGATGGTTTTCCTGTAGCCAAGGACTTCAACCGCATAGTCTGTACTTGCTTCAATGGTGCATCTAACATTGCTCAAGCTGGTGGTCTAGCCTGTGTATCACCCGAAGGCATCAAGGTCATTCTCTTTCCCCATCTTTTTCCTTTTTTTTTCTCAAATTTTCAAAATTTAGTAGTTTCTTTAAGACAGCACAAAGTCAAATATCAATATACTATAGAAATGATGCTTGGAAAAATGACAATGAATCTATTATGTGTAGGCCATGCATGAGGTGGTTGGTTTCTACAAGGATAACACTGCCATTATAGTGGATACCTTCAACTCACTTGGCTTTAAGGTTTATGGAGGAACAAATGCACCATATGTTTGGGTCCACTTCCCTGGTCGTAGCTCGTGGGACGTGTTCGGTGAGATTCTGGAGAAGACTCATGTTGTGACGACTCCCGGAAGTGGTTTCGGACCTGGTGGCGAAGGATTTGTCAGAGTGAGCGCCTTCGGAAAAAGGGAAAATGTTCTAGAAGCCTGTAGAAGATTTAAGGAGCTGTACAAGTAAACCCAATCGGGTTCTTCCAGAATCAAGCCTTCGATTATCATTCGGACAACGAATATCAGCAATATTCTAAATTCTAATGCTCGATATGCGTCTAAGATGCTCATCTTCCCCTGTTTGATCAGTGTCTTCTTCTTTTGCACATTGATTACTAGTACTCTGTATTATCAGGCTGAAGCCAAAAGGTGCATTGTGTTGAATAAAAGTTTAGTGTTTTCAAACTGTCAAAGCCCAGGAACAGGAAGAGAAACAAACAAACTTTTCAATTTTACTAGAGAGCAATATCTTCAAACTGTCAAAACACCAGGAGTAAGAATATACAAAGAACACTTCTTTAATGGTCTAGACACATTTGAGGCACACCAAGAATTATATTTTACATGACATTCACAGAAAGAGAGAGAGAGAGCACCTTAGCGCTAGCTATTCTAGGCCTAAATTACAAAACTGAGATGGCTAGATTTGCTGTAAACTCTTAAAAATATCAGACTTGCAAGTCGATTTATAATGTCCGGTCTGATTGCATCGACTACAATGGACAGTGTGCTTCTCGCGATTTAGATCCTCTACGCACATTCGCTTCTTCTCAGGACGCCCAGGAGTCCGTCTGACCTTAGGAGGCCTTACAGTTCTAATTTCATCATCCATGGCACTCTCACTCTCACCATCCTTCTTCCACTCAATCTTTCCAGGTATAGGATATATTTCTTCAGCATATGCAGCACTGTAACTAGCTACGGTAAAATACTTCGCTGTGAAAGCATATACATGGTTCTTCGAAGAGATGAGAGCTGCAACAGCATGCGAGCACGGCAATCCGTACAACTGCCAATCACGACAAGAACAAGTGTGCGTTCTGATGTTGACAATGTCCGAACGCTTGGACGAAAGAACCTCAAACTCCACCTCATCCGATCGAAGAACTTGATAAGTTGAAGCCCGATTCATAGCTTCCATCATGTGCTTCTCTGCAGACGGAGCAAGAATCGAGAACCATGATTTGCACTTGCCACGCCGCTCCTCAAACTCCATTATCAATCTACAATGGATTTGTTCAATCACCTGAGTTACGGGTAGCTCCCGAGTTTCAAGAATCCATTGATTGAACTCCTCGATATTCGATGAGAGATGACCGAAGCGAGTTCCTTCGAAATATATCAAAGCCCATCGAGAAGGTGGATGTTGTTGCAACCATTTGGAAGCTTCTGATGAAATCTCCTCGAGCTCAACCATCTTTTCTTTGAATGCACAAGTAGTAGTGGCATATGCTGCTTTCCACAAAAGTTGGACAAGTCGAGGGTTCTTGAATTCTCGAACAATGCTTTCACTCAAGTGTTTCATACAAATGGCGTGACAACAAGTAGGAAACTTCCTTTTCACAGCATCCCCTACCCCTTTCTGCCATTTGGATAAGAAGGTAAGATGCGGTATAATCTCCATATGCATCTCAAACACCTTATGCAATTCCGTCAAAAACCACATCCAACTCTCATCATTCTCCTCGTCAACAACACCAAACGCAAGAGGAAACAATCCACCATCACCATCAAAGGAAGTCGCTGAAAGCAACGTGCCGAGATACTTACTTTTAAGTGGAAATGCACCAAGCCCAATGATAGGGAGGCAACCATCGAGAAAACCCTTTACAGAAGCATAAAAGGAAATAAACATACGTTGAAATTGGTTATCAGAACCAGCAGTAAAAACCTCAGCTATACTTCCTGGATTGTTCTTCTTGATTTGTTCACAGTAAGCCGGAAGAAGATAATACCCTTCTTCAGAAGATCCATATATGGCTTGTAGCCCCCGCTCCTTAGCACGCCAAGCTTGCTTATAGGGTATAGTTATCCCATATTGTTCATACACATCGCGCAAAATATCTTTCGGCTTGTAATTTATGTTGTCACGCAATCTCTCCTCTATGAGGTTGACAATCCAGTCTACAGAAGCTTGATGATGCCCAGTAAGCGCGTTTTTCCCACAAGTATGTGTCCCGTCAAGACTTCTAATGGTGAAAGTTGGAGAGTTTGGGAGCTTCACTGCACGTATACGCCATGGACAACCTTCTGCAGCACATTTAGCTATGTAACGGATGAGATCACTCTTAACTATACGAAGCTCAAAGTGCTGTGCGATTGCAGCCTCTTTGATTGCGCTGCGGAAGGCCTTGACGTCTGGAAACTCTTGCCCAACAACAAAATCGCGATCTTCCATACGATGATCATCCAATCAGTTCATTCAATTCAAAGGTTCAGTTTATTCAACAAGTTCAACAACCAATCAGTTTCTTCGATTCAACGATTCAACGGTGCAGGCTGTCTGCAAATCCATACATAAAGAAAGTTTGGAAATTCAGTGTTAGTATTATTATATAATGAAAACGATACTCCGTGTAGAATGATGAAAGTGGCATCTTTTCCATATAATACGATAACTAACCAAATACATTAAGATACAACATCATATTTTGTGATGGAAAAATCAAAATAAAACAAAAAAAATACACAAAAAGTACAAGAGTTACTGCTAAACTGATTATCATCATCAATACTATAATACCTGCAATACAATTCATACTAACACGACTATGAAAGTTAAGATAGGCTCCATATTGCAAAATCAGAGTGTAAAAAACTCAGACTACTCGAAATGCAAGCAAATTGCTTCAATCAAATAACAAATGATGCATTAAAAGGTGTGTTTCGTGGAAATTTTACGGAGAAACCCACAAAACAGCAACTTCTACAAAATTAAAGAAGAGAACAAAATTTCCTACTCGGTAAAGAATGAATAAATAGAATTAAACAGTGAGGTAAATCGTAGAAAAGAGATTAAATCGGAATATGAGCCTAACCTGAGAGTTGCTGTAGTGAGGAGTGATCGACGAGAGAGAGAGAGTGAGAAATTCAAGTGAAGTGGAAGTGGAAATTGGAATTGGGATTGTGAAGGAAAGGAATAGGGCTTAACGAGAGGTCATGATTGTAACTTCGCGCCGCGAGTGGGTTTCTTTTCTTCTTTTGAGAAATTACATTTCTATTATTCTTTTTTCTTTAGTAAATAATAAAGGGATAATTCCCAAAATGCATAAGATATCGTCAAATTATTACTCATTTTTTTTTTTGATCGGGCAAAGTTAGTTGTTAGCGGTTAGTAGTTAGTACAACTTTCAGACTCCCAGAATTACTTCCCCTAAAATTCGTTCCCTCCGGGGATCGAACCCGGGACCTCCTGCTTTGCAGGCAAGTCCCGTGGCCATTGGGCTAAACCCAATGATTGATATCGTCAAATTATAATTTTGCATACGAGCTTTAAAATTTGTCTATAAATATACAACTTGTCAAATTCTAGTTTCGCATGAGCTTAAAAAACTGTCTATGAATATACAACCTTTCAATTGTTTCAAATCTTGCACACAAGCTTGATTTTTTCCTAATTTCGTCATATTTCATGCTGATATGAAAGTCAGATATGTATTTTTTTTTTTAGCAGCCAACACAACACACTCTCACACACATGCATCCAAGGTGATTCAAACCCTCGACCTCTTAGTTGGAGGGGAAATGTCTTACCAATTGAGTCGCGCTTCGTCATCACCCTATTAAACAAAACTTAACCACAAATAGAAAAAATTATCGACGTGAGGGCAAATTAAGTATGTTTACGGTGGAGCGTTTGTACTTATTCTAATACTCTATTTCCATATATCAATGGTATGAATAGATTGTTGATTACTTTTCTATCTAACTTAGATTTAATGATATCCATTTGTAATCGAGAGTGCTGAAGTTATCTAATTATTCTTGAAAATTAAAAGATGTATAGAAATAACAATTGTTTATGCCTTGTTGGATTTTCAAAGTTTAGTTTCTTTTATAGGGTAACACGATATTTGTAGAACTCTATAAAAAAACAAATTCCAAAATTTAAGTTAAATTTCATCATTTACAAAACATCAAAACTAATTTGAAAGTCAACTATATTTGAAGATATATATAATCTGCAATATTATTATCTTTCCATGTTATGTTACAAGACTGGACCCATAAATTGGGCTGCTAACTTTGGCCCAATTAATTCCAACCTCTAAAATAAATGACCTTTTTCTTACAAAAATATCCACGTAGGCTAGATCCCAACGGCTACTTCAAAATTTAAAATTTCTATCTAATTCCTCTGATGCTGTCGCTTCACAGAGCTATACAACGCTCCATCTTCACTCCCAAACCTCTTCTCTTTCTTTAATTCACACATACACACACACATATTAGAGAGAGAGAGAGAGAGGCATATAACTGATAAGAATAATCACAGAACAAATGGGAGAATGTGAGGAAATTCCGAGTAAATTTTTGTCACTCTCGTCATCGGAAGATCGAGATTCGACCGAGTCCTCGAATGGTGGAGGAGACGAAGAATTTTATGAGAAAATCGAGGCGCCGAAGTTCGTGGACTTCACTGTGCCCAATCATTACAGCCCCGACGACCATTATTGGTTTTGCCTCCGTGTTGGTTAGTCGCATTCTGCATCACTTTTCAATTTTCAGCTTCTGAGCAATTTTTCAGCTGGAATTTTCACTTCTCGATAAGAACTCAGTCGCATTGTGTACATGGATCTGTTCTTCATGGATGAGATCTGTTTTTGCTGTTGATAATTCTGACTTTCCTTGATGATTGAGAAAAAAGAGGTTATTTTTAATCGAAGATTAGGAAAGCCCTCACCTATGATCATGAGGGAGCTATGAACCCTAAATTCTTTGGTAAAACTGAATATAGAATTCTGGTTTGGTAGATCTGATAAGATTTCGACTTCCGTGTTAAGGTTGATTCTATTTATAGCAGTCCTTGAGAAGAAGATTGATTTGTGTGTTCAGGTTGTGATCGAAAGCACGAGGAAGAAATGGATTCCGAAGCAATCTACAACAACTTTGTTCTTCGAGTTAGTCCCCTATCACGTAAAAATGGCTACTGCGTTGAATTCTTTATATGCTGCTAATATATATCTTCTCGTGCAGGTGATGGCAGCTAGAAGTCCCAATGTAAGGCTACAAAAAGCGCTCGATAGAACGCCTACAAAGTGCCCGCTTTCAGCTCCTCCGAAATCTTCCAAGCCAAGACTAACAAGGATGGCTGTGATTTCATCATTTTCCAAGAAGATGGCGGAGGAGAAGAAGAAGACGGTTCGACCCCTTCTGAAGAATGGATCCACGCCAGTGACGAAGACGAAGCCAGTTGCCGCGAAGTATCTCACAACTCCAAGGAACAAAAAATGCACATCAGAACAAAGCTCGTTTAGAAGTGTGCAGCATCCGAAACCTGTTAATGTGGAAGTGCCAAAGAGTCGAGTAGTGGCGAAAGCTCTGGTTTTTCGTTCTCCAAAGAAAGCCGTTAAGGTGAAGACGTCTGTTGAGCTGCGTACACCCATCTCAAAGCTATGCCAAGGGATGAATAGGCTTGAGATTTCGAGCCAGAGGAAGCGCGTATTGGGCTATTCTAGCAACTCGTCGAAGAATTTGAGTGATAGTTCGTCTAGGAGTCAGAAGTTGCATGCAAAGCCTGAAAAACCACTTCAAACTTGCAAAGGTGAAGAAGCTAAATCTGGAAAATCGATTAGAAGTAAGATCAAAGGACAGTTACCACACCAAGAGGAGTCCAAGAAATTACTGGGAAGTGATGAGACAAGTAGCTTAAAGAACAAAGAGAGGTGTGATGTTAGGAAGCAGTCGGCCACAAAAGTCACAGAAGAATCTGGACTCCAAGAATCTAAACATAAAGAAGCTCGTAACCGTTCAGATTTGGCCTCAGCAGATGATTCAGAAAGGGGAGCTAGTTGTTTAGACCAAGAAGGAACAGATAAATCAAGATCCGAAGATACAAAAGCTGAGGCGAATAATGGGAACGAGAACATAACTTCAGAAAGTTGTGTGAGAGCTGTTGATTTTGATGATGGAGATGACAAAGAAAATGCTGCAGTCTCTGATGAGAACAGGTTAATGTTTCTATGAATGAGTGAAAATATGCTTGAAAGTTTGTTCTGTTTGATTGTGTCGAAGTGATACTAATCAGTATCTTATTGTGTATGCAGAATACCAAACACTCCGAAGCAAAATGGAAGAAAAATCTTTGGAGTGCATGAGAAATGTGATCAAGTGAGGAAAAAGGTTTGTTATTGAAAGATGGATCTTTTTTGTTGTTTACGTTTTTTGTTCATTACGTTTCTGATTATAATCTACTACTGATTGCATAGGTTACTCAAGCACTGGATAATCTGAAGGCGGGTCAAGTGGCGAAGCTCAAGAAACCAAAGGCTACAAATCCTAAGCCATTTAGACTAAGAACTGATGTAAGGATCTCTCCTCATAGTACAGCTGAGTTCTCGAGATTGAAATAAGAAATCTAAAGAAACATTGTGTTATTTCAGGAAAGAGGGATTCTCAAAGAAGCTGTCTTGGACAGAAGAGTCGACCCCCCGAGTGAAAATGCAAATGTGAGCACCCCATGTGGGAAATCACAAAGGAAGACTGCCAATGATATTCAAGTCGGTACTTTTCTGTAATGTCGAACTCAGAGTAAAATTATTTGCATAAATAAAGCTCAGAATTTTTTTAAATTTTGCAGAAAGAGAGTGCGGCAGTAGTTTCAAAGACTCCAAAACGACTGGAGAGATCGAAACCAGCAGTAGCAGTAGCAGTAACTGCTTCAACAACACCAGAAAGCAATAAACATCATGAGAAAAAAATAACTAGTAACGCGATGCAAAGGTTAGAGAAGTTTAGGAAACTCAAATCTCCTCTTCCCAAACGCTGTGCTAGGCCTCAGGGGTAAGTAGTTAGAACTCTCTCTCTCTCTCTCTCATACACACGAGCATGCCTCACACTTGTTTGTTGTTTAAGATGGTGATTACATTCACAGTATGATCATAATAATGGATATTTTGATTTTGGCAGGACTGCCTCGAGAAAGCAGGAGGTGGTTTCATACCTGATCCCGGGTAAAAAGCTCGACGTGATACACGAAACTTCTTCACCTGAAGCTTCATCAGAACCACGGAGCATAGGGAAAAGGCCATTAGGGAAGAAGCTAATTACGGTTGGTGTAGAACCAAAGTTGCATATCACACATATACCAAGGATGAACCTGTGATACTTCTTTTGTTGCTGTTTTTGTTCAATTATTTATTGAATTAATTGTTTGGTTCTTTCCAAAATTTCCAATTATGTATTCATACTGAACATTGTAAAGACTACCCAGCCATATTGATTGATTCACTGTTTTATGTATTGTGAAAAGTGTGATACGAAATACTGAAAATGCTGTGTGGTTTCTACTTTTATGTTCACCATTTTAGACTTTCATATTTTATAGTTCAAATTTTCCTTAAAAAATTTCGGCAGTCCAAAGAATGCCGACATGACCTGCCCGTAATTTAAATCGCTAAAATTAAAATTTAAAAGTGGCGTCTAATTTGCAAAAGTGTAAGTTGGTGGCTTTTTTTTGGTAATTATCCATTTCTTTTAATACATTTTGCATTCTGTTTCATTTTATTTATATTTGTAATTTGTAAGACATTTATATGTAAATTACATACATTATTTCCACATTAATGTAATTTCCAAAATGAAATCTAAAAATGATAGAAGCAATTCCTAAAAGATATCCCAAGATGTAATATAGAAGAAAGAGATGGTTGATCCAAAAGTAACAGTTGCTCAATAGAAGAACATCAAGAACAGATAGACTGTAGCAATGGGCAAAGAGAGAAGGCAGTAGGTGGAATACTTCTGTTCTAGGGAGCAGTACTTCCATTGATGATAAACTTCAACTTCTCCGTTGCAGCAACAAGTTCTGCTGATGTTCCCGGTTCGTTTGCAGAATGCCCAGCATCCGCAATCACCTGTTCGATCCAAAAACATATAAATCAAAATTTCTGATACAAGGAAATTAATACACGGTGTTCTTGCTTTCATTTTATTTACTCCCCCAACTGGTGGCTCAAAGCTCCTAAGTTCAAGATGGTGGTTTCCACTCTAGTTTCCAAAATGAACATTTCTAGGACCTTCTACCCTAAAACTTTCAGTATATATGGACGTCGAAATGTAATCTTACTCTGAAATCAGCGTCTGGCCAAGCTTTATGAAGATCCCATGCTGACATCATGGGGCAGCAGACGTCGTACCTTCCCTGCATGAGAAAAATTTGACGCTTGATATCATGTCACGTGTCTCATACTCGAATATGAGAGGACAATGTGAGAAGAACAACTATTTGACACCCGAAAACTTTGCAAAATCGCGATAGAGAAAGGAAAGAAATATTGTTGCTTTCCTTTTTTATTTACACACGGAGCCCATTAAGAATCACTGTAGACATAATAGTTTGATCATACGTGTTCCTTCACATTATTGTCTTTTGACCACTGATCTACTCTAGAAGATGAATGCTAATGACACAGAAAATTTGGTCTAAAATGATATTGACTGCATAGTGCATACCTTGCTTAGCAGGAATAAATGCGATTTCAATGTTGATATATAGATTATTATAATAACTTATCATTTCAAGTTAGAGTACTGGAATTTCTGAAGAATGAACATTATTCCCCAACTGTAAGAATCACAATTAGAGATTTTATACATTCATCATTCGACAAGATAGCGAACAAACCTGCACAATCACAGTGTTGATATGCTTTATTTTCTCGATATTGTCCAACAGGTAGGAGTCCGAAGGGAAAAAACCTTTGTTGATAAAGTAGTGATTCTCAATCCTTGCAAAAGCCTGGAAAAAGAGGAAAAAGTTCATCTAATGGAAAAAATACAAAAACAATTAGCCAATTAAAAAGTTTCTAAGGAGGAAGCACTAAATAATGAAAACAATTAGCCAATTACACTAAGGGGCCGTTCTCTATGGAGGAAAATGAGGGAAAAGGAAAATATTCCTCATTTTTCTCACATTTTCCCATGTTCTGTATGAATGATAATTTTTCCCGGGCAGGAGGGAAAATTTTCCCCGGGCAGCCCTTTTCCTTCCTTTTCACACCAAATTGGGATAATATTTCCATCCCCACTTGGAGTGAAAATATTTTCCCATCTTTTCCATACATTTCCACCTTAGAGAACATGTGATAAACCAAATAGGGGACCACATTTTAGGATTATATTTTCCATCCTTTTCATTTCCCTCATTTTCCCTATCACTCAAAGAGAACACACCCTAATGTGAACTAATTCGATCTTTCAGGCTATTCTACGGATACAGAGTTAACTTTATGAATTTCAAATTTCACAGAAGAATGAAAACAGTGCTAATTACTTGTCGCTGCACTCACCAAGCAAAACTCATCATCCTCTCCTCGTTTTACAGTAACTTCATTAGGAAGAAGATGAGCTGTCATCATTTCCCATTTGGTCCATGCCCTAGCAGCTGCATACTACATTATTAAGAGATTGAGATAAACCAGTTAGCGCTGTGATTAAGATGTGTAAAACTCCATAAAAAACCCACAACTGTCATGTAATGCATAGGATGTCAAAAGAAAATGGAAAAAGGGAAAAAGAGTTACACTTTGTGACAATTGCAGTATGTGATTGCCACAGTGATCATTTTTATAGCAACTCATTACATTTCTATTCAAATTTTTGCACATAAACATAAATAAATGCAGAGATGGTCATATCAATGAACCATGATGCCCAATATTTTCAACTCATGGCTCAGAATTTTTAATCTCAGCGGTAACTGATTTCATGGTTTAGTATTTAGACCACATTTTTAATTATTGATTCTCACTCAGCAAGTGGAACAGTGGCCATCACCTAAGAGTTGTGTCTAACATCACCAGCATACACAAGATTCATCTTATCCAGTCTGTATTCAAGCAACAAGTATTACCAAACAGCACGGCATTCAAATGAGTCTATACTAGCCATGATATCATTGTCATTTTCCTTTGCATTTTTTAAAGTTGATTTTAGTTCTAAGCTTTGATTTTGTTATATATTAATACTAGGATATGCCAGGATAGAATCAAAGTCAAATTGGGCAAAATAATAGACATCTAAGGCTTTATCGAAGAAATTACGTTTTGAGCACAAGTGTGATGAGATAGATACATTTTGCACACCAGCTCAGAGAAGTTCAACACAGACAAGTAAAGAAATTCAAGATTACTTGGAGAAGCCTTGTCAATTTCTCGAGTTCCGTTATTCAGAAAATCACTCCAGTTTAATAGTATCTTGTACTTGTAATTTATTTTTCACTCTCCAATATTTAGCTTAAAACAAAGACACACGTTTGAAGAGAGGGGATGACCAGAACAAGTTTATAGGCCGCTAATTTATACATTTAATCTTTTTATTTTATTCCTGTGCAAGTCTTTAATAACTGTATCCTTCCCCACACAATCTTAACTTGAGGGCAATTCAGTTTTCACTAAAACCATAGCATTCTAGCATCATCCAAAAGCTATCGTTCATGTGCTATTCACCCAATTTAGCCATATTTTGCAGTCATTGCACGAAATGATGATAGCAAACACTAGCAAATATAAGTTGACTAATCAGTATTTTCCACTGAGAATTAAGTTAACATTTGAAGATGTATAATTAGCTACCTTTCAGAATTATTTATCTGAGCATCTAGAGGAAGTAGCTTTGCTTCAAACTATCTAGTGATTTCCATACAACAGTTTAGGTCATGAAACAGAGCTAGACGCACCTCACCTATGCATGAGGCATTTATCAAGAACCCAGCTTCAAGAAAGGTACAAGGGGCCTCCTAACAGGCCTTACGAAGCAGGATATTTTTTCAGTTAGATCAGAAAAGAACTTTTGGCCTATATAGGAGATGCTCACAACAAGCAACAAAAAATGTTGTGTAGAAAGCAAAGCAAGAATGTTAAGGCTTACTTGTGTCTCCTTGTCACTGGAGTTTAACCTCTTGTGGTAGGCATCAATAAAACATCCTCTTTCACTTTCAGGAATAAGATCTCTAAATGGCTCCCATGCTAGAACAAAGTTAATATGAACCCATTTCAGAAGTCCAGATAAATCAACAGCAAAATACCTTCTGCCTACTACTACATTCCCATTTTTGTTTTATCGACAAGAGCTCTGTACATGCTACTAGCAGGAAGCTGCACTAGTCTAGTTACCTTGATAATAAACAAAAACTCTAAAATGCACTATTATGAAAAGGAAAAGCATACCATCAGGGTATATGGCAGCAGCTCCACCCTCGTAAAACCATCCAAGTTCTTTCTTGCGCAATAGAAAAATGCCTCTTAATACAAGGCCAGTGACCTTGAAGATGACATAATTTTAAAAGACATTTAGAAACTAATTCAGAGATGCATGTTATCAAGATTTACAAAAAGGCTACAATCTTTTTCTAAGTATATAAAGGGACTAGCAAGAAACCCTTTCAGGATGAGATTCACTATATGCTAGAGCGAGTGTGCTTCCCCATGAACCACCAAATACCTGCAAATGCATGTTAATGTGAAGCAAATAAAGCAGCAGCTGCCAAAACACTAGGAAGTAATAGTTACCAGCCATTCTGAAACTTTTAAGTGTGTTCTTAGTTTTTCGATGTCTTCAATAAGTGTCCAAGTAGTATTCTCCTCCAGGCAAGCATGAGGTGTACTTTTACCAGCGCCTCTCTGAAAAAGAGTTATTTTAATATATTATCATCCATTCCGTTCTAAGCTTCCATATAAGCCAAAAAATCCAGATCACAAACCTGGTCAAATAAAATAATCCTATAAAAATGGGGATCAAAGAATTTCCGGTTACTAGCTGAAGTTCCACCCCCTGGACCTCCATGGAGGAATATCACGGGCTGCAAGAATGAAAGACTATTAAAAGGCAGCATGAAGCTGATCTTAACCCATAACATGCTCTGTATCTTTGACAGAAGGGCCAAAGCAGAATTGTTAGAAAAACATTATTTCTGAACACCCTATACAATGCAATACCCACTAAGGAAGAAAGACTTGATCATGGCAGAACTGATCTACGCAACGAAGTTAAGATAGACAAAATGACTGTACACACTCTACCTTATAGTTTGTTCCAACATCGTATGTAGATAGCATCTAAGCAATGCTCATCTAATAAGATTTGAGTCCAATATCGCATTCTAATGAAAACAAAACATATAATTTAGCATCTTTTTCCTTAAGCCTGGCATTCATGCTGATAGAGTGCTATATTAGCAGATGGAATCAGAGGAAACATATGCAATGGCTTTGAAGGTAGCCTTAATCCATTAGTTAACAAAACACTTTTAAGCCAAATACGTATGACTGCAGCTAGTCACTATGCCAATTTCATGATCAACTTCCGGATTTCAAATGTATTCTTATATCAGAACAGTCTTATGGGCTTGAAACTCAACCTAGTCATAATTTTATGCCATCAGAAAATTTGAGCCAATAGTCAGCAGTTGCACCATCAAAACAACACCTATATACACACTATCAAGTTGCCATGACCTAAGTTAGGAATATATTATACGCATACATTTCATAAAAAAAACATAAATCTTGTAGTAGTTACGATGTAAGATGCTAAGCCAGTACACATCATGTAGAGGTAACAAAAACTCACATGTCCATCCGGATTTCCGGACTGCTCATAATAAACCGTGTGAATGTCAGAAACCTTTAGAAAACCAGTGTCGTATGGCTCTATATCTGGGTACATACTCCTTCTTACTTGAGGAGTTTCCATACTTTCGGAAATTACTAGATGATCACTGTTGTTATAGTAATCAAGATTACGACTATGACTTAACACAACTAGATTCCTTCTTCCTGCATACACCCTTCACAGAGTCAACCAACCAATATGAGCAAGAATCCACTGACAATTTACTATTTTGCAGCAGATAATCTGAAGATTAAAAAGATTCTGCATTCAACCAATTTCTCCTATAAATACGCGAACACATTAAGAAAGGAGGTAAGGGTGGCATAAGGGTAAGATTGTTTTCCAAAGCTACATAAAAAAAAAACAATGCAATACCAATATGACTGAAAGTCCGAAACAGTTATACTCCTACTGCCATTCACTTGCTTTAGTGTGTATATGAGCGTACGCTTTATCTAATAAGCATATATTAGCACCATTTAAGAAAATATTCAATTTTTGTTTCACCCTTTTCGGGACATAAGAAACTTTGATCGCTCTAAAATAAATAAAAAAAATATCGATAAATTTTGGCCAAGAATCATTATCCACATAAGGAAACCTATCGTGCTAGAGAGAGAGAGAGAGAGACCTGTAGGCGTGGGATTGTTGATCGGTGGTGAGAGAGAGTAGAAGGGAGAAGTGCGAGTGAGAGAGCGATGAAGAAAATGAGGTTTAACGGCAACCCCTAGATTCATTGGATTATTTGCTGATTGAAATTTGGTTTAGACATTGCGGTATCAAAGGAACTTATTATCAATAATTAAGGAATTAATAATTCGTTCCAATTCTTATCTTTTTATGAGAGCCTAGTTACATTAGTATTTTAGATTCGGCAATGATATGATTCGGCATTCCTCTAATTAGTCCTTATTATCTTTTGCCTTGTTTTTCTTTTCTTGAAGGAGTATTTTGTCTTGTTTATACTTTATACCCCTCTTGTCTCGTGCTATTAGTCCATTTTTTTTTATTGAGATATCACATTTAATTGTCGTTCTTGCCTAAATGGTAAGGATTTACACATTCAAATTATTTATCTCATCTTTAATATTGTATTGGTTACTATGTCATTTTTCTTGGGGCTAATAGCATAAAAAGTGTGTCCATTGCAATATCTCAAATGTACACTAGGGATACATCAAGTTTTATTCTAAACATAAATCAAATTTAAATTCCAAGATATAATTTTTTCTTTTTTTTTCTTTTTAAAAAAGAAAAAGAAAAGTGTTTGATGCTACTAATATGCTTACTACTCCCTAAGCCTGGCTAAGGCCAAGCGCCCCCTAGGCCCACGAATAGATCGGCTCGAGTTTTAAAGAAACTAAAGTCCACTTGAGGCTCATATAAAGCAAGATTGTACCGGGCTTAGACTTGAAGAAAGCCTAAGAGCATCTCCAACAACAACATCAAAATAGCGTTCAACGCTATTATAGTGCAAAATATGCTCCAACAGTCTGCGGCATCACCACGGTATTATGGAGTAATCAACAGTATCACGCTACATTTGGCGTAACACTGTGCATTGCGGTATCCCTTATTTAATGACATTCCTTTTATTTTAAAACATTTTGTGTTGATATAATATTTTTTCTTTATTTGTTTTTTTATTATTTATGTTTTTTCTTTTCTTTTCATTCTATGTATGGTTATATGTTTTCTATTTCTTTTATTTATTTATTTTGTTTTACTTTTAATTTATGTTTTGTTATAATTTAACTTATTAATTTATTATATTTTGTTGTATTAAATTTTTATTTCTACAACAATTCAATTTGATATATGTTTAAAAAAATTCATGAAGTACAAAATAACAAAAATAAAAATTACATAAATTAAGAAATTATATAAAATTGGCAAACCAAATACAAAACACAATTAAAACATGAGAATATAAGTTAATAATACTGGAAAAACTAAAGATACATTGATTTTTCTAAAGATACTTAATTTAATGAGTTTAAATTTCTATTATTGCTATAATTTTATCTGATTTTTTCATTTTATTAAAAATAAATAAATAAATAAGGAATATTTTGGAATATTCCTTTTCTACTGTATTTTAGTGTAAACTGTTGGAGATGAGTTACTGTTTCTACACTATTTTAGTGTTAGTGCTGCAGGAAAATAGAGAGATCTATTGGAGATGCTCTAATAAGAGCTCATTTTAATGGGAAAGTCCGCCCCAGCCTGCACTATCCGATGTATCAGGTCGAGTTGGTTTGAGTCCTATATCTAATTAACACCTCTAGTTCAAACGTTATCATTTATCAAGCTTCTTTTTTTTGTTATCATTAGTCCTTAAGTTTTTCACCTTAATTCTTATGCTGACATGATGCAATGTGAGTATGGTTAGACAAAGTATATACTTAAAGGAGAAAGTCAAATCGTGTTTATGTGAGACAGTGACAATCTATAGCTATCGAGTTAAATTAAGAGCATCCCCAATAGGAAGCCCAAAAAGTAGGTTCTCTCCCACTTTTCCGGCAGAGAGAGAGCACACTCCCAAATCAAGCCCCAATGGTCGGGCTCCCTCCTATTTTTTTTTTTAATACAAAAATATAATTTTTATTTTTATTTTGTTTTTAATTTTAATTTCAATTTTATTTATTTTGATCTTGTTATTTTGTTTTTATTAGAAGTATAAAAGATATTTGATAAAATATTTTTATTGAATTAAAATTGCAAGATTACATAAAAAAACAACCTAATTCGATTATGTAGTGGGCAAAATTCGTCAGCCCAAATTGTTCAAGTGGCCCAACGCAATCAATTGGACTAAACAGAACAAGCCCAGTACTCAACTTTGGGCCACAGGGTGTCCGGCCCAAGCGAACTAATCCGTCTATACGCTTGACCGGGTCAAGCCGTTTTCTCCTACTGCTAGGGTTGGAGAACAAGTCAACATCATCTATCGCATCCGTGATAATCGGAACAGACGAGCGAGGTGGGGCAACGGATAAGGACGAACGGGTTAAACCCTAAGGGGTTAAGCCGTCCTATATATATAACTGATCACGTTCATCAGCGCCATCTCATCTCTCACGTATTCACTCACATTCTCCATTCTTGCTCTCTTGTTCTCTATCCTCTCAACGCACCCATACTCCCTAAAGCAGAGGTTTCCGATCGTTTGAACTAGCCAGACTAGCAAGAACGACCATCTCCTCCGTCCCAGTCTTCTCAATCGTCTCAGCCGGATCAACCGGCATATTCGTCCATTTTTGCATTTTTGTTATCAATCGTTAATCATTTCAATTTAGTCTATTACTTTTTTCATATCATTCTATTGCCCTACTGACTTGAGCGTCGGAGGCCCTTCACCGGACACCCCCACCGGTCTTCCTGAAGGGCTCTTACGTTTGTTGCTTGTGGTGACAGGTTGCTAGTGGTCAACCTGTTCAATCAATCCAACCCGTTCAACCGGACAAGTCGGATCCAACTTCAATTGTAGATTTACCCTCTACAATTTGGCGCCCACCGTGGGGCCCTAGCAATCAAGCGAATCAACGCAATCACCAAGTTCATCAAGTTCACCACCATGGTTGACGAAAACAACGTGAACGACTCGAATGTCGAGACTAACCTTGCTGTTCAGATGGCTGCCCTTACTGAACAGATGAATCGAGAACGTGAAAGTCGGGAGCGGTTGGAGAAGGAGAATGATGAATTCCTTACGCGCCTTGAGGCGGCATCATCATCCCAGATCCAAACGGCTCAACCATCTCGATTCAGGGTTCCGATGAACCCGATGCAGCCTCTGGAAGACTACGTTCAAGTCGAGGATGATGACGGATCTGACGATCTGGATCACCCAGAGTTGCCTGGTTTGGTAAGAAACCAGACTTCCCGTCACACTGATACTGATCGAACTCGTGTTTCCTTCCTTACAGGTAACAAGGTATCATTGGATCTCGAACCTCCACGAACGACGATGCGTGCGACTAGATCGGTTGGGACCGGACGCGCTGCCCTGGCTGTTGGGCAAACTAGCATGGGAGCTGAATCCAGCCTCCCACTCCTAGGCGTACACACTCAGACTCCTGAGCCAACTCCGACAACACCTGGAGTCAATGTTGGCCACGCCACAACCGGAGGGATGGCCCCAACAGGCGGAACTGCTCAGACTGAACGTGGCCTTGCCCACGTTGCAAACCAACTGGAGCAGCCAATTATGCATGTTCAGCCGACGACCGTAGGTTACTCCCCGAACTTAGACGTAGAATTGGCCCTCAAGCTGGCAGAGATGGAGGCAATGATCCAACGTATTCCGGGAGTACCAGCACCTATCAAGAAAAGTGTCGCGAGCTGTTATGCTGACTCTCCTTTCGTAGATGAAATTGCGTTGGTGGAGATGCCCAACAAGTTCAGCTTTCCCAACATGAAGCCATTCGACGGCACAACAGATCCATATGACCAT
>CM038120.1:22854965-23078358 GCA_001642375.2 Mentha longifolia | reverse complement strand
TAATAAAAATAATAACTCAACATAAATATAAATAATAATAAATAATAATAAATAAATAATACTAATAAGACAGAGGAATAAATAAAGGGTACTATTTAATCTCAACAATAAAAAGTGAAATCGGTAGGGGTATTTAATAAGGGTAAAAGTCAATTTAAATTTTAATCTAGAGTTTTGCAATTTGTACCAAACACAATATGATATCATCCGGGTTGTTGAATTTTTTGCTACCAAAATGGAGAGATGAATAATTCATCTTGACACTATTCATATGAGTCATCTTGAGATGAATCATCATTATTCATCTTGAGATGATTACCAAACGCAGCCTAAGAGTGGAAATTAGTGATCCAGTCTATTAATAAATATACTAAAATAAAATTAATTAGAACTCAAGTATTAATTATTTGTATTAATAAATTTTGCTTAAATTTTTATGCATAAACTGGAATTAAAAAGTGGACAATATTAGTGGTTGAAGCATTTTATAATGTTCGATCCGAAAATGTATTTATTCCTAAAAGTGTATCATATTGGCAACTCAAACAAGTTTAAATTATTAAAAGTTATTAAAAAAAATGAGGAAGGAGGAAATAAGTTATAAAATTATAATAACATTTATTAAGAAATTTAATTTATATATTTTCTGCATTTTAAATATATGGCTATTGAATTGATATTTATTTTATATATAATATTTATAATTTATTTTTCGGCAGTGGGAGAGTGCAATTATAGTTAATTTTGAAAGAAAAAAAGGCTCGACTGTCATAAAAACACCATTTATACCAAATTACAAGTTGTTTTTTGATATGTAGCGATCTTTCTAATTTGTTTATTCTTTTGGCATATATGAAAGACCAATTAAAATTCTGATTTAATTAGATTCAACTTGCTTAAATTTGCCATACACGCTAGATCAATTTGTATGGAATTTAATCGGTGTTTTTAATCAAAATAAAATGAATATCAATTGTGTATATGTAACTATTTTTTTTGGTAGAGTGTATATGTAACTATTTAAGTCTTAATAAGTTCATACTTTTAAGTTTAGGAATAATTAATTTTTTCACGGAAATATTCAAATATACTGAAAATACTACCTCCATCCCACTATACTTGGCCACTTTCATTTGATTGACATTTCGCGCACGCATTTCCACCGAAACTTAGTACGGGTTTTAAAATATAATTTTGAAGTATCGTTTTTTTTATGGGATACTATGAGTGTCATAGTATTCCGTAGAAAAAAAGATACTTCAAAATTATATTTTAAAACTTGTATTAGGTTTCGATAAAATGCGTGCGCGAAATGTCAACCAAATGAAAGTGGTCAAGTATAGTGGGATGGAGGTAGTATTATTCTGGCTCTTCTCTGAAAATGGACCATTTGGCGTTGATCTGACTATACTAATCGGTTTGGGCTTGAGAGTTGAAATGATATTTCTATTCCCAGCCTATTTTTTCCTATTTACAATTATACCACTAAAAATAATTAAAATATTTGTTATTATTTATATAAGAAAATATGCTGGCAGAATGCTTTCGGGCGAGCTTTTTCCCGACGCAGCTTTTGTCTACGGGCACATTCCGTCGGCAACTATTTAATTCGCCGGCAATCCGCAAGCAATTATATTGGCAATCGTGTGGATTTTTATAGTCGATGTTAATTTCTTGTAGATCAATCGTTTAAAAATCCTAACTACACAGAGGGAAAAAAAAAAAGCCATTGTGTGCAAAATTGGATTTCTGGTCTTCTCGGGAACTTTTGCGAAGAGGACTTCGATGGAGAATTGAAAATGGGCAGTCCATTCGTGTGTTTCAAGATCCTTGGCTAAGGAGGGATGGTGATGTCTTTATTCGTAGCTTTCATGATCATTCTCTTCATGACATGAAGGTTAGTGAATTAATGCAAAGCGGATTGAGATATTGGGATGAGGGTTTGGTGGAGGTAATGTTTGATACAGAGGAAGCTAAAGAGATTTTATGTACTCCCTTAAATTCTATAGGAGAAGGTGACAAGGTTATCTGGCATTATTCACCAAAGGGTTCTTATACAGTTTATGCGGTGGAAGGCAATTGGAAGAAGCTCTGGAATCTCTTGGTTCCACCTAAGGTTAAATTCTTTATTTGGAGAGCAGCACATGATATTCTTCTCACAAAGGCAAATCTTCTTGCAAGAGGTATCAACGTTGGGGGAGAATGTGGGGTTTGTGAGCGAGAGTATGAGGATATTTGGCATGTTTTAATTGCTTGCGATTTTGCTATGGAGTATTGGGAGGCGTCAAGATATGCGAGCGCTATACAGAATCTTGCTGAAAGGTGTGTATCTTTTACCCATCTTCTCTTTCGGTTTGTGAGATTAATGATGTCAATACCAAATTTGGTATGTGTATGATAATGTGGCAATTGTGGAAGGATAGGAATGATAAATTATGGAATAATAAAGCCCCTGTTACTACAGTTTCGCTGCAGCGAGCGAGGTTGGTTCGGTCGGAGTGGTTAGCGATGCAATCCAAAGGGAGTGATGTAAGGGCTGGGAGGAGGCTCAAGGAGTGCGGGGGCTGGCATGGTTTGTCGTCGGGCTGGATTTTTTGCGAGCCAAAACCGTACAGGTGTAGGAATTATCTTGTAAGATTCTAGAGGAGATTTCATGGCTGCAAAAACAATTGTTCTCCCGGGCTGTATAAGAGTAGTCGAAGGGGAGGCTATAGGTTTACGTGAGGCTTTGTTAGGATCAAAGATATGGGTATTGGATGTGTGGAGGTAGTTACAGACACCAAAATGGTAGCTGATCCAATGAATGCGAATGACATAGATAACTCTGAGTTTGGAACTACGATTGCAAGTTGCCGGTTGATCCGTGATGCATGTGATAGAGTTCGGGTCAAGTTTGTTTGTCGAGAAGCTAATATTCTAGCTCATCGTTTAGCTAGAAGGTCATTAGAGTTTCCTAGTGCGTATGTTTGGGATGAACCTTCGTCGTTTGTGGAGGGTCTTCTCCATCGACCATGCGTTTGTGATGAATAAAATCTGCATCATCTTTCTTTCAAAAAAAAAAAGCCATTGTGGTTGCTTTAACAAAAAATATATATTTAAAAATAAATAAATAAAATAACAAAATATTCCCTTTGTTTTCTATAAGTATCTTGCATCATCAAATTACGCATACTAAAAAAAATATGTAAATTTATATTTTAACCTCATTTATTATTATTTTTTTAGCATTAACTTATATATAACATTAATTATTAGGGTAAAATGAGAAGAATTGGGACACTTAAAAAAAAGAAGTAAAATAAGACAATTAAAAAAACGAACCGAGTATGTGTTAAGTGCCATAAATGACAATATCTACCCTAATTTATAAACTATATACACCGTCTTTTTAAACTATCACCTTTTACGTTTTGCGTCACAATATCATCGGAATTTTCAATTATTTTATGTGGTAAGAACAAAAAACTTTGATGAAAGGAGTTGATGATATTGTAATTGTGCACGAACTACGAACTCATGTAAGTAGATTATTTTATTGTTTTCATCATTTGCTCTCAAAAGTTAAAAGAGGCCTAAATCTTATGCTGCAATCGTTGAAGGGCTTTTTCCACCCTCCAACTCTTGAGTAGTGAATTAACAATCAATTTGCTTTTTTACTTTTCTCTCTCTTTCTTCTTCTTCTTCTTCCTCTTTTTTTTTTTTTTTTTTTTGGAGAAAAGGACGAAATCATTTGTTTCTAGTGGATTTATGATTGGTGACGAATATGGTTGGGCAGAACTTTTGTACGAAATCCACATGACCGACATAAAATTGAACAATAGTAGGAGTATAATTATTTAGATATACTCCGTCTCTCTTAAAAATTAATGTCCCGATTTAACCGGCTTGAATTTAAAAAAATTAAAATATAATTGATTTGTGTCGTTTTCTCGCATATTGTTAGTGGAGTTCGGGTCACATAAGAGGTAAAGTTGATAAATATGTATTGTAATAAGAATATAAAAATATACTATTATTGTAGTGAGTATATTTTTTAAAGTTAAAGATGTATCGTCATGAAATTAAATGCATGGTTTAGGTGAGGGAATATGATTTTAATCATCACATCATATAGTATAAAGTTAGAGGTGGCATTGCATCATAGTTGTTTCAAAAAAAATAGAACCTGCCTAGTGATCCTATAATTCGTTTGCCGAAGTCTAGTTTTGAGATGATGAGGGTGAGGCTTCTAAATAATGATATAAAGAAATTAAAGAAAATGACTAGTAAGTGTAAGTAAATTAATGCACCCTTGTATTTCAACTAAGCTTTATCACGTTCTTTTTTATTTTTATGACACGCACTATAGAGACTTATCCACAATGTATATAGTAGTACTACAATTTTATTTGGTGGCATTTATAAATTTAAGTTTTCTTTTTTCAAAAATCATGTCGACATGATTTGGACTCTTTGTTATAGTAAGTGACTTGTATTATTATAATTGTGTTTGGATTAATTTTGAAATATTAATTAATATTCGAAATTCACCTAACTCAAACGCTTAATTTAAAATATGCGGTTGCGTAAATGAAAGTAGTCCCCGAATGTAAAGTGTGGTTAATTCATAGTCAATA
This sequence comes from Mentha longifolia, assembly GCA_001642375.2. Classification (NCBI taxonomy): domain Eukaryota; kingdom Viridiplantae; phylum Streptophyta; class Magnoliopsida; order Lamiales; family Lamiaceae; genus Mentha; species Mentha longifolia. Next base: position 23,073,742 of record CM038120.1, on the reverse strand, counting down.
ATGTACAATTAGATGTCATCACGCACATTATTCCATGTTAGGCAATCTTATTATTTTTACGTAATTATTCTGATTTTGAAATCGATTATACTAAGCGAATTTTAGTAATACTCTTTTTGTCCCGTTTATCATCTTGACACTTTTTTTTTATCACGTAATTTAAGAAAATAAGGATTAAGGATGAAAATATATTTAATAAAATAATCATCTAAAGTACAAAACTAAATGACCAATAGAATTGATTGATTATTATGTATAACAAATAACTCCCTTAAAAATTGTACGGAGTACAGCAAATAACTCAAAACTCAAAAGTTCAAGTGGTATTGATATTTTTTGAAAATAGAAATTTCACCGACTTGGTAGAGTCGGTCAGCCTTATGTAGATACTTCAAAAATTACAAATTTAATCTTATTTTTGTCAATCGAGTAAAATTGTGGCAAAATTACAGATTTCTATTACTGGACTTACTTTATTGTTTATTTTATTTTTTTAGAATACGAAATATATGAGTACTCAAGTAACATGCTTGTTAGTTGTTACTCTCAATTGCCTAATATCCAAAAAACTTGCAGGTATATTTGTTAGCCTAATAAGAATTGTTCGAAAAGCTCTATTACTTTAATCGAGAAAAAAATGTAGGTTTTGACCAAATTTGTTCCACTAATTTGTCATTTGTACTAAAATCTTATTGAAAATCAAGAAATTGTTTTTTTCTTTACTTTTTCAAGGGTTGTAACTTGTAAGAATCATAACCAAAAAATTGGAAACCTTATTTTATAAGATTCATCTATCTTAGGGTTCGTTTGATTGAAAGTATAATATGAAATCTGATAGTATATACGACTGAGATATCTTACATAATGATTGTAATTATGATAGTTTCTGAAACATACATTAATTATTGCATAACAGGGTTAAATTATGAAATTTTATTAATTTAGTTAATTGAAGCATTTCATAATTGTGACTTGTATACTTTATCTCGTTTAAGAGTTCATAACAGAAATTTAATTTATACTACATGGTATTATATTTTCAACCAAACAATATATTTTAAGATGTTATAGTCATATTATAGTATATTATACTCTCTTCGTCCCTCATATATATATTGTTATTATCCGTTTGGGACATCCCATATATATATATATATATATGTTTATCTTTAATAGAAATATTCCTTTATTACAATTATTTATTTATCCTAACTTTATTCTTATTTTTTCATTTTATACCTATTTTTCTCGTGCTTTGTGAAGTAATAAGTTGTCATGTGAGTTATAAAAATAAAATGATCTGAAATTAATGATGGGACAAATACTTTAGATATCAATTAATTAATTTATGTACGATATTTAGCTGGCGAAAGCTTTCCGAGGAGGGCCTCACAAATTATAAAAAAAAAAGTCAGTAATATAATTAGGTCACTGATTGCAACAGTGATTGAGATTTGATTTTGAGGGGCCTAGTGAATATGCAATGCTCATAAACTATTGCATACTTTCTCTTTTCCATTTTTTTATTAATATTTTTTATACTAGTATATTTTAATTAAGGGTACACTTGGGTCAGCCGGTCTCATCGTGAGACTAGTTAAAAATTAACACTTTTATTTGTATAAATAAATAATTTTCTGCATGAAAATTGATACTTTTAAAAATTAGCATTTTTATTCGTTAAATAATTAAGTTAAAAATTGACACTTTTATTTGTGTAGACTAACACTTTTCTGCATAAAGATTGACACTTTGGCTCGACCACTCCGTGAGGCCGGCCTCACCCAAGTTTTTGCCTTTAATTAAAAGTATGAGATAAATTTTGATATGTACAAGATATTTTATAGTACAAAATAAAATAGCAACATTATGTTTGATAGATATATTTAATTGTTTGCAATATTTATAAAATATAAAAATATATATATTTAAATTTAAAAAATAATTAAGAACAATCTCTTATAAACATTTAAATATTGATTATAATTTTTAATTTAAATTATATATATTAAAAAAGCCACTATGTGGCCGACCATATTATGACCGAATATAATTATTGAATATAGTATTATAGTACAACATAATCAACTCTGCCAGACAAACCCTAAACGATTTAAAGAAGTACCCCCTCTGTTTTTTTAAGTGACTCATTTATATATTTTATACCTCACATATTGAATATAAGTAAGCTACTTCGAAAAAAACGGAGGGAGTATATGATTATTATTTTAGTTACATTATTTTTAACATAGATAACGGCATAAAAAAAATCATAGGTTTGTGTATGTAATTAATACTACTTCGATCTCTCTCAATCACTATTTGGGGATGTTCCACTTTAGAGGTCTCATTCCCCAAGTGGAAATATTTAGCCCAAACCACACTATAATTAGAAGCTCAATTAAAGTCCCATTTTCAGCAATATTTTTTTATTTAATTATTCTGGAAAATTTAAAAAAATTCTAAAAGGATTAAATTTGTGCTAATGACACATCTAATAATAGTAGACCCCGTCACTATATTCCCTAAATAAATAATGTCTTGATTTTGTGCCAAAAGGTTTGTGATATAAAGTGGGACAAAGCGAGTAATATTTACAAAATAATTTTCCAATTTAGCTAAATAAATAAAAAATAATAGTTTCTTCATCCCGCGGTAAAGTACGACTTTAAACAATTCAAAACAGTTGTCAAGGAAAAACAACATAAATTATTGATAAATAGACGCATCACAAAAAAAAAAAAAAAATTGAAAATAATGAGGAATTTACACGTGGACCATTACGGACAGCTTTGTAGAGATGATAAAGCACATTCTCATCCTCACTGCCCGATATAAAATCGACCTCTGTTGTTCCCATTTCCTCCGGTTCCTACACATTCTCCGTCTCTCTCGATTTATTCTGAAGCTAATTCACAAATTTTGCCGGGAGAAAAAACCGGCGTAGCAGCGGCGGTGAATGGCGGTGGAGTACCCATGCTGCGGGTCGGAATTCTTCATTCACATTGTGGTAATCATTCTACTGGTGCTGTTTGCAGGCCTAATGTCCGGCCTCACTTTGGGCCTCATGTCTCTCAGCCTTGTTGATCTCGAAGTTCTCGCCAAGTCTGGAACTCCGAAGGATAAACTTCATGCTGGTATCGTGTTTCTCTGTTCTGAGTTTCAAGTTGTTTGCTATTTTTATTCTTTGGATTCTACTATATTTCATAAGAGTTTTTCTCCGCACTGACGAAAATTTCCTGGAATTTTAATCGATTCGGTCGTTGGGGGATTTGAAGCGTAAGAGCTTTGCAATTCCAACGGCAAAAATAATCAAGTGTTGTTTGTTATAGTGTGTGTGTGTGTGTGTGTTTTGTTTTGTTTTCCGATGAAGCTCCATTCTATCGGTTTCAGTTCTTAAACACGAAATTGCTTTAAGTTGAGGATGTAGGATGTGTATGAACACTGGAATTCCTTACAATCAGTGACAGTGAGTAGGGTTGTTTCAATTTCCGAATTCGATCAGGGTTGTGAAATTGAATTTTATTTACTGCTGTTGATGTTTCATATTGTTATTGCAGTAAAGATACTTCCTGTTGTCAAAAACCAGCATCTGTTACTCTGTACTTTGCTTATTTGCAATGCTGCTATGGAGGTATCTGTGTGTGTGTGTGTTTCTGTGTGCTGCATAATTCAATTTGAAAAGGTAGAAATGACTTAAAAGGTTTTAATGTTTTTTTCTCAGACACTGCCTATTTTCCTCGACGGTATTGTTTCGGCTTGGGTTGCGATCATTGTATCTGTCACCTTGATACTTCTGTTTGGTGAGGTAGGACCTTTTACAGTCAAATTTTCCAAGAAGCTCATCTAATTAATGGTTAATCCTTTGCTACATTTTATTTACTGTTATTTCAATCATGATATAGTAGATGATTTGAGCTTATAATTTTCCTGCACATAATATTTAATTTCAGATCATTCCGCAATCTGTTTGCACTAGGCATGGACTTGCTATTGGAGCAACTGTTGCCCCAGCGGTTCAGGTTCTTGTTTGGATTTGTTTCCCTCTTGCATATCCGATAAGCAAGGTAACCATTTGCTCCTTTACTGTCTGTAGTTTGTACATTCAGGTTTACTCGAGTCGAGGTTGTAATTGATAACTTGGTGCTAGTTAAACACTCTAATTTTCTGCATCTTTTTTCTTAAGTTGTTGGACTTCTTGCTTGGTGATGGACATAGAGCTCTATTTCGACGTGCTGAGTTGAAAACACTTGTTAATTTTCATGGCAATGAGGTACATCGCAAGTTTATATAACTGATCATTCTTTAATTCGGGTTAGCCTTTGGCATGATTTATGTTTATTTCCTATATTTCAGCTGTCTTCATCGAATGTAAATCTAATTGGTGCTGAGATTATACTTTCTGCTAATATATAGGCTGGTAAAGGTGGGGAACTTACTCATGATGAGACAACAATTATTGCTGGGGCGCTTGAACTCAGTGATAAAACTGCTAGTGATGCCATGACCCCAATATCAGAAATCTTTTCAATTGACATAAATTCAAAGCTTGATAGGTGCCGATGATTTGTAATTTAACAACTTAATTCTTTTGATTAATATTTGTGTTATGAATAATATCATCCGTTTTATGTTGTAGGTCCATAATGAATCTAATTTTAGAGAAAGGGCATAGTAGGGTGCCCGTCTATTATGAGCAACCTACAAATATCATCGGGCTTGTTCTGGTACGTTTTTTAGACATTAGTTTCAGATTACAGACTTATAATAATTTTGGATGCTCCAATTAGAACTCCTTAGAGTTTCCTTAGTAATATTTCACAAATTAAGCCACCAGCTTTACTTGAAGTAAACTTAACAATAGATAGTTTTCAGGTGATTCTTTTCAATCAAGTCTACAACATCCCACTATTTTAGGACCTCATTTTGTAATTTAGGGAAGAAAATTATCGCATAAACATGTCTCTTTTCTCCCTTTCTAATTGAGCTTTCTCCGAGTTCGTACTCCAAAATCCTTGGTGTATACCTGGTGAATGACTAGGCTCTGTATTTTAAGATGTTTAGATAAGCTTTCTAGGCTGGTGGGATCCCAGGATATAGTGATCTTCAACCAATATTCTAGTTATGAAAAGATTGTGGCACATGTAAGTCACACATGAAGTGATAATAAGTGTGAAGGAGCAGTCATCTATACACATTACTTTGTTGTTGTAAGTGACGTTTTCATTTCAGCCTTTCCCATTTTCCACCTCCGAGTACTGCATTGTCCATTACGTGTAGCTTAGTATGCATTCTCCATAACTTTTCTCGTGGCCTTATATCCTTCCAGGTCAAAAATTTGTTAACCATTCATCCAGAAGATGAAGTACCAGTAAAGAGTGTCACAATTCGCAGAATCCCAAGGTGCGTTTCAACACTGAAACTTTAAATCTTTTATTCAGAAACGAAGCCTCGATGGTTGCACTTTTATCATCTGAGTTGTTTATAAATTAACATGGAGATTGTGATGGTACTTAGGGTTGCAGAAACTTTGCCATTATATGACATCTTGAATGAATTCCAGAAGGGTCACAGTCACATGGCTGTAGTCATAAAACATTATACCAATACAGAGAAGCCTTCTACCCAAGCACCTCTAGATAGTAAGTTGTTTTGGTTGGTTTATATATAAATTTGCATAAAACAAATGCCTGAACTGTTGTAACCATTCTCTTCGATCTACATTGTGTAGATCCAGTTAAGGATGTGAAGATAGACGTCGACAGTGACAAAACAGTGAAGAACAAGAGACCTTTTCAAAAATGGAAGAGTTTCCCAAACAACGGAAATGATTCGTTTAAAAATACGCATCGGAGCAAGAAATGGACGAAAAATATGTATTCGGACATTCTGCAGATGGATGGAACTCCACTGCCAAAGGTCCCTGAAGAAGAAGAGGCTGTAGGAATTATAACCATGGAAGATGTCATCGAAGAGCTTCTGCAGGTGAATTACATTATGCTTGTCCTAAACATCGAATAATCATTTTTTTTTTTTTCGGTTGGAAAAGATGCAGAGTACATTATTTGATCGATCGATGGCTTTTTGCAGGAAGAAATATTTGATGAAACGGATCACCATGACGACGACTCATGACCATGTAGCTTGCAGTATATTGAAATTTATAGTATGTCGCAAGTTATCCGTCGACGAGTTATGACCATGTAGCATGTAGTATGTTGAAACTTATAGTATGTCGCAAGTTTTGGTTGGATATACGTAGAAATTTGTGAATTTTAACTATTAGATCGAGGAGGGGAGCTATGTTTCTTATCATGTTATTGATTAAAAAAAACAATGATTCACCAAACGCAAAACTTAAGAGCCGACTGCAGTGTGGTGATTTTTTTATGATCAATTTATTGTAAACTTTTAATAAAAATATATACATATAAAATAATATATTGCGATAATTCGTCGGAAGATGTGTTACGACTAACTTAGTACATATTAGCAAAAGTGATAATGCATAGATATGTCCATATAAGTTAGCAAATGTCAAATAATGTCCAAGAAGATAAAAAATACTACAAATTATGGCAAATTATGTCCTTATATTGGTTTTTTGGACTAAAATACCATTTTGTGTTTGATATGGTTAAAACCTTATTTTATTTTTTATTTTTCATTTCTCAAAACCCTATTTCCCCAAATCTCTCTCTGCTCCTTTTGCCTCCTCCTGCCACCCCCACGATTCTGGCTGCCTTGCTCCGGCGCCACCATCGTCTTCCTCTAGATCCGGCACCGCCGCCGTCTTCCTCCAGACTTAGCACTGCCGTCGTGTTAGCCGTGCCTCCAGATCTGGCGTGCATCGTCACCATAGATCTAGTTTTCCAGATCTGCGCCATCGACTCTAGATCCGCACCGTTGCTGCCATCGCCGCTCCAGATCTGGTGTTGTTGTTCCAGATCCGACGTCACCACTTCAGAAACTGCAGATTGTATGCAAAGTGTTTGATGTTTTGCTTGTGAGAATCTCTGATTTTGCAGTTGGTACAAATGGAACTATTCGGTGCCGATAGTCCCGTTAGTCTTATTTCTGATTTAGGGTTTTGCCTTTGGATTGGTTGCTACAGTTGGTTTAGGGTTGTTCCTCTTGTTCAGAATTATGTATTTGTTTTTTAAAATGAAAATCATGCTTGAAATGTTAATTTTATGGATTGAATTGAATTGCTGAAGTTGAGACTAATGAGACTATTAGGTGACAATAGTCTCATTAGTCCTATTTCTGATTTAGGGTTTTTGCCTCTGGATTGGTTGCTACAGTTGTTTTAGGGTTGTTCCTCTTGTTCAGAAGCGTGTTTTTTTTAAAAATGAAAATCTTGCTTGGAATGTTGATTTTATGGACTTAAATAAATTGTTGAAGTTGAGACTAATGGGACTATTCGGTGCCAATAGTCCCATTAGTTCTACTACTGATTGTATGTACTGAATTGAGGAGTTGCAGTTGAGCCTAATTAGACTATTTGGTGCTAATAGTCCCATTAGTCCAATTTCTAAAAATGTCAGAAATTAAAAATTAAAAAAAAAATGTAAAATTTGATTTTTTTGAAAAAACATAAAAGAAACTTCAGAAAAATAAGTCAAAAAATTAGTCAAAGTCAACTCATTAAGCGTATTTTGGTCCAAAAAGTCAAAAATTGACATAATTTGTATTTTTTTATCTTCTTGGTTATTATTTGACATTTGTTAACTTATATGACTATATAAATAAATTGCCTCTTAGAAAAAATAGGTTAATAAGATTAAGTATTTGTGCGTGAGTTATATTTCAAATTATATATTGTTCGGGTCGTTTATAAGGTTAAGATTTTTTGGATAGTTATATTTATTTTGAATATCAAACAGTCCGTTGTTTATTGTAATCGATAAATAGGTCAATAGATACTCTCGTTGTCTTGTATTTCTCGACACGTTTTTATTATTTGATGGTTGTATTCGTCGAAAAAATTGTCAAACACAATCCTATCAGTTATGAAAAATACACAAATTTTAATTTTTATCCAACTTTGACGAAGATCAAATTTTTGTCCAAATCAATACTGGCATGGTGTATATGTATACTACCTCCATCCCATATAGTTAGTCCACTTTGCTTTATAGACTTTTCCGGCACGCGTTTCTACCGAAACCTAGTAAGGGTTTTAAAGTATCCCGTAAAAAAAACGATACTTCAAAATTATGTTTTAAAACCCGTACTAGGTTTCGGTAGAAACGCGTGCCGGAAAATCTATAAAGCAAATTGGACTAACTATATGAGATGGAGGTAGTACGTAGCAATATAAGTTTCATTCCACAATTTACGTGTAAGTCAAACAACATGGAACTAGCTAAGGAGATTGAGATGAAAAAGGAGACCCCCTCCCCTTCGGTCCACGTCATCGATCCGCCCTACGCTCAAACACGAAATCTCTACCGTCCATAAAGTCTCATCGACGAACCACGTAAGCGATCCTCATTTTACTTGAAAGCGTAAAACGATCCTCTCGATCAAAACAATCTCGACCGTCCACTAAAAATTCAAAAATCAGAGAGTCCCAGTTATCCCTCCGTCCCGCCACTTTAATTTCGGAGAACCCTCACTATAAATCTCCACCAAGAATCCTTTCACTATCAACAATCAAATTTCAATACCTTCTGCTATTTACCTTCGCACACAGAAACCCTAGAAATGGCACGCACAAAGCAAACCGCCCGGAAATCCACCGGCGGCAAGGCGCCGCGCAAGCAGCTTGCCACCAAGGCCGCCCGGAAGTCTGCTCCGGCCACCGGCGGGGTGAAGAAGCCCCACCGCTTCCGCCCCGGAACCGTCGCTCTCCGTGAGATCCGCAAGTACCAGAAATCCACAGAGCTGTTGATCCGAAAGCTTCCGTTCCAGAGGCTTGTACGGGAGATTGCGCAGGACTTTAAGACGGATCTGAGGTTCCAGAGCTCCGCCGTCGCGGCGCTGCAGGAGGCGGCGGAGGCATACCTCGTTGGACTCTTTGAGGATACAAATCTGTGCGCTATTCACGCTAAGAGGGTCACGATTATGCCCAAGGATATTCAGTTGGCTAGAAGGATTAGGGGTGAGAGGGCTTGATTTGTGTTAAATCTGGGGGATTTTGGTACTAGAGTGATAATTAGGGGTAACTTGCTTTTGCTAGATGCTATCGCAGTAGACTTTCAAATCTGTTATATCAACAATGAATTCTGCTGTTACTTTGTATTTTCTTAGTATTGTCGTAAAAAATTAATTCAATATCTTTAGAAATCAAATTGTTTCATCCAAACCAGATACAGATACGATTATGACCATATTACTACAAGTTTTGCTGGAAATAATTGATACACGAACTAATTTTAATGGCAATTTAACGAAGCTGTTACAGAATAAAGCAGATTAGAATCTATTGAAAGGGACGGATCGAGGAAAATAGATAAGAAGGTAGGAATTCAGTTTAATATTACAATAAACATGACCATTTCATGTCCGACACTTTTTTCTCAGATTGTGCTGAAGAAATGAAGAATGAATAAAAAAGCAGTCGAGTGTGAAAATTCTGCTGATAGATATTTTTACAAAGTGCATTCTATTTCATGTCCATCTTACACTACTGATATTCCCCAATAACTGAATCTACTCCCATCCCTGTTTGATATCACGTGCATCACGTATATGAACTCCCTCCCACCCTATTTGACCTGTTTGTTAAATATATATGAAGTATAAAATATACAAACAAGCCACATAGAGTGAGACAGAGGAAGAAGTAACATACTAACATGTGCACATTCGAGAAATTCTCTACACTCCATTAGAGACAGTAGGCGGACACAAACAACGTCAATTGGTTTCATGAGTAAAGAGTAGAAAGATGAGCCAAGACTTAAATTAATGTACACACAACAGATGCCAACCACAGACATATTGGGTTGATTGACCCCAAGACAAGGTCTAAGCTGTCTGCTCCGTTCCATTTGAAAACGATGCTTGCGCCATTATATATAGTCATCTATGGTGTTTACTTTTCTTTTCCTTGCTCTTCTTCTTCCTTTTATCTTTGGACTTCTCTTTTGATTTGTGTTTCTTTGAATGGCGCTTGCTAGAGGTTTTCTTGTTCTTGTGTGGACGCAATTCATCATCTGAAGACGACTCACTAGATGAATAAGGCTTCTTCGGGCCAAGCACGACTCTTGGTTTATTTGGCATCTCATCGTCTCTCTCAAACATGCTTTTGGAATCTGGGCTAAGGGGAAGGTAAGGGCCAGTTTCATCCATCCTTGATCCAATGGAACCCCTACCTCGCTTGCGTCTATAATTGGAAAGATAATGCAATTAGCATATACTTATATATTACGTGCACAAGGAAAGCTGCTAAAAAACACCACATTGTTTTCCAACAAAAGTGAAGAGCAAGCAAACCTGGATTGCAAAAATTGGTCGATCTCATCATCCTTTAAACCTTCATCCTCCATTGAATTGAAATGGTCAACAGATCTTTTCTTTGAAGAGAGAGAAGCACTTGCACTGTTCTCCTCTTCGCTGCGTGCTCTACTCGTACTAGTGTGAGATTCACGAGTGTCCTTGTGACCTCTTCCACTGCTGCTCTCACTTCTGGTTCCTCTAAGCTTCGTGTCCAGTTCCAGCTGTTTTTCCCTTAGTCGCCACATCTCATTCACTTCAACAGCACGATTAGCTGTGGTACGAAATATCAAAGGGGGGTTATACGAAACTGTATCAAGATAGATAAGATACGAGAACTGGCAAGAAAAGACAACCATGTTCCTGTGGAACTCGCCATACTTCAAAGAAAGCTATTTGCAGTCTCAATACACCAAGAGTAGCTCAGCAGCTTTTCACACAACAGACGAGAAAAGAAAAAAAAGTGAAAGTTCAATTTACCGTCAAGCAACTAACATCCAGAAGATCAAACAAACTTCTTAGGTATAAGAAAGTAATTTTGGATTATTTCGTGCATGCTCAAGGAACAGATTTCTTCATCTCCATGAGTATGTAATTCTTGCTGAATCAGGACTGAGTTAAATATCTTGAGCAATATATAAAGTATAGAAAAAATATTTGACAAATCAAATAACTTGATGTAAACACCAATTCAACTCATAATCCGTAAACCAATCAAAAACTACAAGTTTGCATAACTTCCGTTCAGTAAATAATCTAAAAGAACACTGACAACTTTAGCTTCACAGTTTTTTCACCTCTTACACAATCTAAAAGGATTTGGATGTATAAAAGACAACAATAATTGTTTGACCTTCTGCGCTAGCAAAAGAAAAGACATTTCAATGAAAACACGTAGTATTATTTCTGGAAACAAGGCAAGACAAATCCAACAAAGGATTGATATTGATAATGTAATCACAACCATAAAGGACAACAACCACTAGATCTAATAGTAAGAGAAGTCTGTATTTAAACTATAGTCCCAATTTCCAACATCAAAATATAGAATATACAGCAAAGACTTACCTTGTTGTACTCCGCGAACAGTTGCAGTCAAGAAACGAGAATTTGGCCTACTCCTAACAGTGGGCTCACGAAGATAAGCAAGTGCACCTTCCTTCTGAGCCTCACGACGCAATTCTGCAGCCTCCTTTAACAGAATGGCAGCTATTCTGTTTTCTGTCTCCAAATCCATATTGTAACCTCAATAAGGATGTCGACTACTGGAGCTAAAGAGAAGATATTCCTGCAAAGTAGAAGCAGATTTAGAGCATTCATCAAAGATGCCATTGGAATACAAAATTATTTACATGTCAAGTTCAGAGATCTTCCATGGCCCTTTATATTTTCAAATTCAAATTCCAACATATGAATGCCATCAGTGGTTGCTCTTACCGAAATTATCTATGCACTATAGTAAAACACAAGTTGACATCAGTTCTTTTAGGCACCAGTTTCACAATACATAACAATCTGTTTTTAAGCAACAGCTACATTTTCAGTGAGAACATGAGCATATTGTCAGTCGAAAAGAGAATCAGAGAGGAGAGTAATTCAGATCAGATATAATTTCTTTTATCAATTATAACAAATATTCTCTCAATCTCTAAATTCAGTGGGAAAAAGAGGCAGAAGTAGCATAATCCAGCGGTTATCTCTGTTTAGGAATGCTGCAAGCATAAACAAATCATCAATGAGAAACAAGAATCAAGAAAATACACCTTCTTTAACACAAGATATTTACTTAAACTTCAATTTGTCTCACGCGAACATGAAAAACAATAATTATTATTATATCGAAAATAAAATTATGCGTCTCTTTAACAATTGATCAAGACCCGCAGTAACTATATACCTTAGATCTTAATCAACGACTATACGCGCAGCTTCTGTCGCCAAGTTTGCTAAACCCTCTAAAATTCAGGCGTCGATGAATGTCTGGCGTATGAGAAATCAGGAAAATTTCTGGAGCAATCGGATTCTTTGGGGAATTGATGATTTAGGGTTTTTGAGTACTGAGTATACGAATGATTATGGAACAACAAGAGGTTCAAGGATTGAACGAAGATGTAGGGAATTGCGCTTCGAAAAGTTGATTTTTTAAAATCTTTTTTGTGAAAAAAGATGATTCGCAGATTAACCAAAGCCTATATATATCCCCCTTTTTTTGAATTTGCTGTCAGAGCATCTCCAATGGTTTCCACTATTTTCCCGCAGCACTAACACTAAAATAGTGCAGAAACAGTAACTCATCTCCAACAGTTTACACCAAAATACAGCAGAAAAGGAATATTTCAGAATATTCCTTTTTTATTTATTTTTTTAATAAAATGAAAAATTAGATAAAATTGTATCAATAATAGAAATTTAAACTCACTAAATTAAGATGTGAAATAAGTAGATATTATAAATAAATAAAATTACAATTCTAATATTCTTATAAAATAAAAATAAAAAAACAGGAAAACGGTCATCGAGCCTCATCAAAACCTCTCAAATGAGTAGGAAAAAAAGTACTCATCCCGAATTATTTCTAAATTATAATGATAAAATATCCTAATTTTAAGAATTAGAATATTCTTCCCACAAATGCTCGATTAAGGCATTTTGAAGTTCGCCATGAGCAGTCTTATCTTTGATTTTTTTTATTCGAGCTAGAAAATTTTCATGCATAGTAGGTTCACTTTCCTCGATTATGATATCGTTCGGTGGCGGTGGCACTTCCATTGCTTCCCCGATTGGAGCACTAAGATCTCGTTCATCTTCAATTACCATATTATGCACGATTATGCAGAATCAAGGGATCGCAAAGTCAAATTATGAGAAACTATAAGGGATGATAACATTTTAATGCTAGATTTGAATACAGTTTCTGATCCAGAAAAGCGTGAATACTTCCGATTGGAGCAACAACAAATTTTGCAGAAATGAAGAAAAGCACAACAAGGCGACACGTGTGGTTTTGATATGTTTCGGAATTTATTTCCGGGTGCTGGAGGAAGTGGAGATGGACTTTCGGATTATTAGGAAAATTAGTGCATCTTTAGTTTTTTCAGTATTATTGTCTAGTATTTTTCACTTATGTTCTCATGTTTTAATTGTATTTTGTATTTGGTTTGCCAATTTTATGTAATTTCCTAATTTATGTAATTTTTATTTATGTTATTTTGTACTTCATGAATTTTTTCAAACATATATCAAATTGAATTGTAGTAGAAATAAAAATTAAATACAACAAAACATATTAAATAAAAAAAAAATTAAAATAAGTTAATCGACAAGTAAAATAAAAATAAGTGTTAAATAAAAAACAAGGTAAATAAAATACAAAAATAAAACAAAATACAAAAGAACAACCCAACAAACAAAAAAAAAAAAAAAAAAAAGAGAAGAAAAGAAGCATAAAACGACAAGGATGGAGAGATACCGCATTGCTACAGTGTTACGCCAAATTTGAGGGGATACTGTGGATGGCACTAAAATAGGGAGATGTTTGGTGATAGCTATTTTGGTGAACCGTTGGAGATGCTCTTAGGGGTAAGAAGAAGAAGAAGAAGAAGAAGAAGAACAACGGGCGGCGAAAATTTTAGGATTTTCTTATTTTTTATAGTATCTCCGACCCATATAAGTAGTCCCATTTATTTTTTGACTTTTTCAGCACGCATTTCTATTAAAATTTAGTACGAGTTTTAAAATATAATTTTAAAGTATCATTTTACTTTGCCGTTGTATTTTATCTTTTAACAAGAAAAAAGGCCCAGAACTATAATTGTGACTTATTAATTTGTTTTATTAGTGGGTTTAAAAAAATTAGAGAACGAATAATAAAAGAAAAAAAATTAGAGAAACGATAGGGAAACTGGAAAAGAAAACTACGTAATTGGTGAAAGAAAAAAAAAAAGAAAAAAAAAGAGAAACTTTTGAATGAAACGCTAAATTAAACCGGTGAAAGATATTGGGTGAACTTTATATATACCAAAAACCGATAACTATGTAAGTTTTATACCCAAGCATATAAAAGTATAAGTTTTATACCCAAAATTAAATGAAAAGACAAACTTACCCTTAAAAAGTTACTGTTTTTCACGGTTACAACATATCAAACCGTGATATCATTGTTAAACCGTGAGCTCACGGTTTTGCATGAATCCTCACGGTTTATAAGGTCGAAAAACCGTGAGTAAAGTATAAAACCGTGAGCTCACGGTTTTGCCATCATGAAGTCACTTTTTAATTTGATTTTGAGTGAAAAAAATGTAAAATTCGAAAATGCATTTATTCACCAACAACCAAATCAGATGAAGGTACATTTCATTAATTGAATTAACAGTGAAATTGAACAAAAACACTTCAACTGCAACAAAAAATTGAAATCGTGAACGCAAATTGAGTTAACCTCCCTCAATTTTGTTGAAATTTCCCCTCGAAGTTGGTTGATTCTCGAAAATATTCACCGTATTTGGTCCGCTGTCGAAGATATTTTGATCATATTGAAGGTACGCACCGTTTATTTTTTCATATTTAGTTGTTATTATTGTGTAAATTTGAGGAAAATCATATGAATTTGGAATTTAGTAATTATTGATTTTTTTTCTAGAAAATCATGGTTTATTTACTTTTTTGATACGAAGAGTGATTAGATTACATGTTTGGTAACCTATTTATCGAGAATTAAAGTAATTACTTCCATGTAATAGGTTTAAAACTATTAGATTCGATATTAAGCTTGGAAAAAACAATTTTCCGTTTTTAACGGTTTAATTAAAATTCACGGTTTAGATTTGTCATGTCACGGTTATTTACAAGGTAAACCGTGAGATATCCCTTTTCAATTAAAATATTAAGCTCACGATTTATAATATTTCACGGTTTAATCTCAGTTTAAACCGTGAAATGTCCAACTTTCACGGTTTAATCAAAGTGTAAACCGTGAACTTCCCATTAAAGTTTAAAGTTTAAACCGTGAACTATTTAAACCGTGTAAACACGATTTCTTCCATCAAAGTTTAGTGTATTTTCTTCTGATTTTGAATTTCTTGATCGTTTTTATGCAGATATATGTCTACGGTCAAAGTATATATTCGTCACGGTGGGTATTTTGAGGAGGAAACTCGTTACGTAGGGGGCGATCGTGTTTTGGTGCATTTGGCTATGACTGAAGTTACATATGCAAATCTACTACAAGAGATTCGTGATCAAGTGGGCGAAGAATCCGATTTTTTGCTCTACTACGTGAGTAATGCCGATGGTGGACAAGATAAGGTCGCTTTGAGGAGCGACATGGATTTGTTGCGATTGATTGTGGAGCAGATGAAGAAAGCAACTGTTTACGTTACCAGAAAAGATAAGGGAATCGCCCAGAGCACTCCGACGACACAAGGTTCTAGGATTTTTACGAGTGTGAATATTGAGGAGCCGAGCTCGGAGGCTCCATATTCTGAAGAAGAAAGGAGCAAGGAAGACGACGAGGAAAGGGATGAGGATGAAGAGGTCGCGGAAGATATGGCTGAGGAAGCAATGGACGCAGCGGATCGCACCGACTTATTTGAGTCACTTACGAAGGAGTTCGGTGCATGGATCCGAGAGCCGAGACGGCTTCATAGGATCGTTGGGCATCGCAACATTCATTCAGAGTCCCAACCTACCCAAGACGACGATGCCAGGGCTGATCTTGAGGCTATCCGAGATTGGTTGATTCCTCACGTTCACCTAGACACTGCGTTGCCTTTGGGGGTCCTGGATCCAGATTATTACACGCCTGTAGCTGGTGCATTGCGAGAGGGCGGCCTGTTCAAGAGGAAGTTAGATGTGTCAGTAGCAGTTGGATTGCATCAAATGGAGAACCGGCAGCAGTACAAAGTTGAGAATTCGGACAAGGGCCGTGTCGGGTTCAAATGCAGGACGGAAGGGTGCGAGTACCTCGTGCGGGCAAAGAACGTGGGGACTATGTGGCGCATCAGAACATACAATGGCAGTCATACATGCTCCGTCGATTTAGACGGGACTACACCGCGGCAGTACCCCGCGAATGTTCTTGGAGCATTCTACGCAAAGAAGTTGATCACTGATGGTGTCGTGCTCAAGCCAAAAGAGATGGTTGACGAAATGCGAGCTGAGTACGGCATTAAGATCGATTACAGTTTTGCCCTGCGAGCGAGGAACATCGCTATCGAGATGATGTATGGAGGATTTGTGGAGTCGTACAAGAGGCTTCCATCTTATCTGTACTTACTGCAGCAGAAGAATCCAGGTACCGTGTATAGTATCTCGACATCCCCCCTCGACGATCGACTGTGTTATATGTTCCTCGCTCTAGGACAGTCCTTGCATGCATTTCAGAACAATTTACTACGTTCGGTTATCGTAGTCGACGGGGCACACCTCAAGGGCAAGAACAAGGGGACGTTATTCGTCGCTTGCACGAAGGATGGGAATGAGCAAGTATTTCCACTTGCCATTGGATTTGGCCCGATCGAGGACGATGATTCCTGGTCTTGGTTTCTGACGAATTTGCGTAACTGCTTAGGACATCCTCAGGACCTATTGATAGTCTCCGATGGCCATATCAGCATTGGAAATGCTCAAGTGGTTTTGCCGCCTGTTGTCGAAAGACAAGCGGGTAGACCGCGAAACAGCCGAGCGAGATCAACGGTGGAAGATCTTCCGGGAAATCCACAGAGATGCGGGCGGTGCGGTGGATACGGTCACAAGAGACGCACATGCACGGCTTCTTTGCAGATCGGTGATGCCGATCTCAATAGAGTCCCGAACGAGGATCGGTGAGCTCACGGTATAAATGCCTATCAAACCGTTAATTAATTTATTTTATTTTTTCCATTATTAATTAATTAAAAAAAATATGAACAAAATTAACGGTTTGATTGGCCATTATACTGTGAGCTCACGGTATAAATGCCTAACAAACCGTTAATTAATTTATTTTATTTTTCCTATTTTTACTAATTAAGAAGAATACTTGCACTCATTTAAACGTAATAGTGTTGTGACTACTTCACACCTTATATCTTAGCAAAATGATTAACTCAATGTATATACAAGGTGGGAAAGTAGCCACAACACTATTACGCTGCCGTCGCCATGACAACAGCAATATAAATTTTGAGAAAAAGAAAAGTAAAAGATTGTTCATATATAGGTAGCACCTTCTCAATTTTTGTCTTATACTTTCGATGTGGGACACAGCCGACGGGTAGAATACATGTTAAACCGTGAGCTAACGGTTAAAAATATAAAATTACCGTGAACCCCAATTAAACCGTAAAAATGTGACTCTCACGGTTAGATTAGCAAGCAGACCGTGAGATCACGGTTTAACTGCTAATCTAACCGTGAGAGTCATATTTTTCATTAATTTTTTTTAAAACACGGTTTTTTCACATTTAAACCGTGAAACCTAACCGTGAAAAATATATTTTTTTATATTTATTTATTTTAAAGAGAGCAAACACGGTTTAAATGCAAATAAAACCGTAAGAATTTTAAATTAATCGTGAACCCTAACCGTTAATTTCATAATTAGGCCAAAATTAATGCCGAAACTCTGATTTTAACCATATTTTAATTGATATAAATATATTATATCAATTATGTGTGCATATATTATCTAAATTCTAAATTAATCACTAATTGTTGTCTATGAATAATGCTACACGTATATTTGAGTTCAAAGAGATTGTTGATGTATTGTTCACTTATACACTTGTACATATGCTAATCATGTTCAAAGTTACATATGCTAGTAATCTAAATATTATTTTTAAATTTAAATTCAATGTTTAAATATTATTCTAATAATCTAATCTAAATGAAATGCGTAGAATTATAAATTTTAAATATATAAGTGATAATATTATACACAATGTCAAAGAAAATGAAATATAATGTTCACAACTCGACATAACGTTGCGAAAGTGAAAATATCCGTTTCGCCACCTCTAAGCGAAACCCGGATAGATACCTCATACCAACCCTCTCAAGACGCGGCTTCTTCAAGGCGAAGATACGGTCGATATACATACAAGCGAACGGGCCGCATGAATAATCATCTTTCTGTATGTATTGTTGCGTCAAGGGGGCCCAGACAATCTGCAAGAAATCATTTTGCTTCGCCAGCCGTGGATGTTGATCCCAATACCCAACTTGCTGCAAGACTCTGGGCCACAGTTTCAGGATCGGGTAGAGCTGGACCTTCCGATGCATTCTGTCGGCTGCATTAGGGAGCGTATGTAGAAGTGAGTCATATACCTCCATCGTCCACTCGTCAGTCAATACCCGACAGATAACCCAGTGGTCGGAGGAGACATGACAAACAAACACAAACTGCATAGAATGGTCGAGGACTCAACTTATTCTTCAAGCACTAATAATAATACGTTCTCAAATGAAAAAGTTAAATCGAAGGAACTTACACAAGTTGCGTTCATCCAAACATCATACGAGCCCACGCCGTGAAACCAATTCTGGAGATCCTTTGACAGCTTGTAATCACGATACTTTAGCTTCGACTTTGCCATTGCCGTTTGATCTCCATCGTGAAAAGCCATCAGAGTTGTTCTCAAGTCGTACTGTCAAATAATATATTCGTTTAGAGATTACACACAAAATAAAATAAATAAAATAATTATTCATTAAATATGTCAATAAAAACTCACGTATACGCCCAATCCAAGCAGAACGGTGCCTCTCTCCTGCAGAGACGGACACAAAGAAAGTCCATCTTGGAGTCGACTCCACCAGTAAAGCACATACAGGTCCATTACCTAAAATAAACACAGATTATTATGAAAACATAATACTCGACAAAGTATCAAAAATAATAACAACACAAAATAAGGTCCGGACTAACCTCAGCGTTGAACTGTATCGCGGGGTGTTCGATATCATCGAACAAGGACTGCGTCATCCTATATGGTGGGTCCTGCATGTTCATTGCGTAGGAATCCGGCCCGCTTTGTCTGAATGCCATAAACATCTCCTTGATCGTCGAGCCAGTATACGGTGTGAGGATAATCGGAACAAATGGGCTCTGTAAGGCAGCCGACGGCCTCACATTCCGTCCCCCAATACGAACCCGACGCACAGGCGTCTGTCCTGCCACGTCAGAGTCTGCATCACTGTACTCACCCCCGTTTCCCTGTCGCTCCTCGGGAACGGGAATCATCTGCGGATGAGGAACGACAGGCTGTAGTACGGGATGCACCCAATCATATGGGGGCGTCGTCTCCAAGTCCCTATAAAAAGATGAGTGTGATGACTCTGCGTCCTCGACCTCAGCCTCTCGAACTGGAGGCATCCTTGATCTCTCCCGTGCTACCGGCTCGGTAACAAACCCCACCATGTGCTCGAAACCCGGAGCTCCCACAGGGGACGGTGACCTGTGCTCAATGTAGGGAGCCTCTTGATCGTCTCTATCTTCATGGGGTCGGTCAACAGAATGTCGTCTACCAAAGGCCACATGGCTGGCATGTGACGGTGCTCGATGATGAGAATGAGCGCCATGACCCGCGGAACTCCCCGACCTCCCGAAGATCCCCTTCAGGTGCCCTGCCATGAACTTGGCGATACGAGCCATCACTCCGGTGTCCGACTGGTCTTGGGCCATTCTCTCCATGATCTTGTCAGCCCACGCGTCATTATCACATCCTCGGGGGCACGGATCCCCATGCACGCAGCAAACAAGACCCGGAGACCTCTCGGGATGTGAACTCTCCACCCTCGGCCTCTTCGACGTACTCACACGAGCTCTTGGGTTTGGGAGAGGCCCTCGACCCTCAGAATTTGCCCTGGTGGCACGTGGCTGGCGACCACGGGGCTGGGCTGCAGTCCGGGCATCCCGACACCTCAATTTGTCGAGAACTTTCGCCATAGTTCTCGCTTCCTTCGTCTGCCTCTGCGGTATAGGCGCTTTCTTCCAAGCATGACGCGTATTCGGATTAAATCGAACCATCAAGGGGTCTTGCTCTTCGAAGAGGCTAAGATAGTATAATTGAGCCATTTCTTCCGTCGAAGGTTCGAGCGTCGGGTTTACTTGGAGCTGCAAAAGACAAAGGCACAAAAAATTAAAAATCAAAACCAAATCAAAATCAGTATTCAAACCGTGAAATGAAACCGTGAAAGCTGATGCCTCGCGGTTTGGGACTAAATCAAACCGCTAGCTCACGGTTTGATTTATGTTCAAACCGTGAGAATGATCTTTCACGGTTTGAACATAAATCAAACCGTTAGCTCACGGTTTGACTTAAGTTCAAACCGTGAGACATTTAGCTTTCACGGTTTGATTCTAAATGAAACCGTGAGCTCACGGTTTTATTTAATATCAAACCGTGATCATGCTTAAATAATCATAATAAATAAAATTTAAATTTAACTAAATTAATTATAATTGAGTTCAAACAATTAACCGATAATCTACATAAAACCGCTCCAATTAATTCAATTTCAATCACCATATACTATAAACAAAACAAAACAAAACTCTAATATTAATTTAAATTTTAATAATTCAAATGATATATAATTGGCAGATTAAGAGAATGATGACATACCGTCGGATCGTTAAAAAAACCCTGGAAATCTCTATAGTTGTGTCCCATTTCCCATCTCCTTAGTCGAGGGAACGCGTGCGGGTTCAGCTTGTTGGCACACTGCTCTCCTAAATCCGGAAGGGCCTCGAAGGCCCAAAAATACAATGCCCAGACGGGCCGTATAGATGGTAGGCAGCATTAGTGTCGGAGCCTCCAATTTCTCTCGGGTCTTTCTTTGCCACTCCGAGCTGGTGGCACAGTATTTGGAACGACCATGAGCCCCACGGAAATGTAGCCCATCGTTCCGGATCCTCTACTAAAGTCCATGCCCAATCATCAATGCTTCTATTGTAGTCCCGACACAATAGCAAGTAGTAGTAGGCGAGGAGGTTAGCGGCAGCCATGTATTGATCCTCCGTCCCTAGAACTACGTCAGCGTTCGTGAAATCGTTAAACAACTGTTTCACTAGCACCTTACGCCCCTCATAGTAAGTATAGAAGAGACTCGTCCTTGGGATGACATGGTTCTTGCCATGAGGATTAAAGGTCGAGGAACCGAATCTCAATCCGGTCACGAGGCAAAATTCTTGCGGCCCAAACCGAATATCCTGGCCATTCACGTGAAACAACCTCTCAAAATCATGGTCGTTGCCCCTCCATAGCTCCCGGGACAAAAGCTCGTGCAAGGCACGCTTCGCATTCCCAATCTTCTTAATTGTGCAGATGACTGCGAATGGAGATTCGTCACTAAATCGGGCCAACAGATCACGTCCGCCAATGCGCAATAAATGGTTTACGATTGACACAGCTGCGGAGTCTCTATAGTAGGCATTGATTTCACCTGGAAATCCTTGCATGAGAGGCCTGTACCATTGGTACCTAGACTGCAATCACCCAAAAAATGCAAATGAAGTGAATTAATTAATTAAATTAAATTATATAGTGTATATATATCTAAATCTAATATGTATAATTCACGGTTTGGAAGCCAAAAAACCGTGAGCTCACGGTTTAACTAAGCTTAAACCGTGAGAAAAGGGCTTCCTCACGGTTTGAACTTAATTCAAACCGTGATTTCACGGTTTGAATTAAATCACGGTTTGAATTAAGTTCAAACCGTGAGGAAGCCCTTTTCTCACGGTTTAAGCTTAGTTAAACCGTGAGCTCACGGTTTTTTGGCTTCCAAACCGTGAATTATGCCCAAACCTATACCGTACAGATTCAACTTCAAGTTCAAACCCAGCACACACACACAAATCGTAGTTCAAGCACACACACATATTTATGTCATTTTCATATAAATCACATACAAATCCAAACTATTCCATCCAAAAAACTGAAAAACATGCTTACAATTTAAACCGTAAATTGAATAATTTTATTTAACAAAATAACGAAGGTTAGAAAACTCACCGGCGCCGGCGGCTCCGGAATATTCTCCCGTTCGGCCCTCGTCGGAATTGGCCGACGTTGTGGAACTCCTTCGGATTCGGCACCCGAATCGTGGTCGTCGTTTGAATCGTTGGCCATGGTTTTTTCACTCCGGCGCCGGCAAACAAATAAAAAAAAATTACGGTTTGGGGGTTTAGGGCTCACGGTTCTTTGGGAGAGAGAGGGAGAGAAATCGTGAGGGAGAGAAATCGTGAGGGGAGGGAGAGTGACGGCCGAGAGAGAGAGAATGGGGTGGGGTAGGGTTTGTTTTTATTTCTTTGAATAAATTGAAAAGTGGGGCCCACATTCTTTTTGTTTTGTTTTGAGTGTGAGATAAAGTGGAGGCTATTTTTGTCTTTTCAATGACTTTTGGGTATAAAACTTATAGTTTTATTTGCTTGGGTATAAAACTTATATAGTTATCCAAAATGGGTATATTTAACCATTGACACAAAGATATTCGACAATGATTACTAAAACTAGAGAAATGATATGCTACTCCCGGTGGACACTTTCATGGGCACCTCGTCGTTTATCACGTTTGCATTACTTTTTTTTAATTTTTATTTTTATTCTATATTCTAGTATCTTAGAAATTAATTTAGAAATCATAAAATCTAAAAATTACATAAAAATCAAAGCTCGATTTATTTTATTACTCATTTTTTGAAGTTTAAAATAAAAAATAACAAATTGAACATTGATTTTTTAGATTTTATGATTTCTAAATTAATTTCTAAGATACTAGAATATAGAATAAAAATAAAAATTAAAAAAAAGCAATGCAAACATGATAAAACGACGAGGTGCCCACCGGGAGGTGAGTAGCATATCATTTATCACTAAAACTAAATTCCAACAGAATCTAGGGTTTGTATTAAATAAAATTGGAAACCAAAAATCTCATCAAAATAGGCGGCTCTGCTCTGACTGGGAATAGTAACACTTGCTCATCTATACACTCTTCAGTCTTCATTCCTCTGCGAAAATGTCTGCGATTCACCAAAATCTTTCCACTTCTCTCTCCGCCTCCACCTCCTCCTTCCTAGCTCACAACAATCTCAAGAGCATCAGGTAGAGTTTCTGATTATCATTTCTTCTTCTTCATTTTTTTATTTTTTTTTCTTTCTGTATCTTGCTCACTGCGAACTTAATTTGCAGGCCTTCTCACGTCTCGGTGGCGGGGAGAATGAGTGCGGTTGTTAAATGTGTTGCGTCGCCTTCAGCTGAGGAGACTGGTAACTGATTTCTTCCGTTATTGAATAATCTGCTTCTTTTTTTTTTTTTTTTTAATACTTATGATATCATTTTTCGTGTTAATTTTATATTGAATGTATGAATACGTCCCTATGCTTTTGAATGAGCTGAATTTTAAGAGCGAGAAAGCATGGAAAGATTAGAGAAGTCTTTGACAGTATAATTTTAAGAACACTATTTTACTGTACTAGGAAGATGAGTTCAGTACACTCACATATCAAGGACTCTGCTTAAAAGTGCAGAGGCAATGATGGGATATGGAAGATATGAATATGTTGTTGCAAGAAAGCATATCTGCATAATCAGATGATCATGTCAGTAAACATTGGAGATAGATTTTGCTCATGAGGATGAACATGTTATTCTTGAATGTCCTCTGATTGATTCCTTCCTGCACATTGTGATGTATAAGTTTTTGTTATGTAGTTACATGTTATGAAAATAGCTCGGACAGTGATATTTATTGAAGCTGCTGACTGTTGATGCTACTTCTGATTAAGCTTATAACACTAATGTGGCGCGGAATGGAAACCTGGCAAAACTTCAAGCCGGCTACCTCTTTCCCGAGGTCAGTTTCCGGATTAATGTTTCTAAATTATATTTGTTTGGTCTTGTTTTATCTGGTGCAGATTTTACTTGATCAGAATCTCGTTTTGCCTGTGCTTCAGTTTTATGCCAACACTAGTTTCCTGATTAGGTTTTCTTCAGAAGCTTCTTAAAATCCTAAAAACTAAGCTTCTATTTGAATGCATGAAATGTTCCAAAATAACGGGACAAATGTATTTTCCAGAGTCTATATTATATCATTGATTTGAATCATATACTCCTTTCGTCCCATGAAAATAGTATCACAGAGCCGCACACGCATGTTAAGAAAATGATTGTTTCTAATAAATTGGAAAGGGAGTATAACTTTTTTCAATGATATTTAAATCAAATTAGGTGTAGGAAATTGAAATCGTGGATAAGGGTGTAGTTAGTATTGGTAGGACACAATGGCAAATTGTGTAATGTAAGAATATGTGGAGGGTGTTTATTATAGTAGTGGGGTTTTGTTGATTCCATTTTTAGTGAAAGTATATTCTTATGACGTCTATTTAAGACAACCAAGACTATTTTCTTGGGATGGAGGGAGTGCTATTTTCAGTCCCAGAAGTAGTGTAGCTATGGCAATTTCAAAAGCTTATCGTCATACGTTGCATCAAAGGAAAATTTGATCTACTCGTTTCTTTCCCACCTTCCATGGAAGGGATGTGGCTCTATTGCATTTTTGTTTTTCCTATTTATATTTGTGTTGTAACGTGCTGGTGAGATTTCAAGTAGTGTAGTTCCGTTTGTTCTAGATTAAGAAACTCCTGATATTTGCTACTCTGTTTTGTTTTTAGATGTACAAACTGGATTTAAAATTGAATTTTTTCTTGGGTCTTATTAGATAGCGAGACGAAGAAATGCACACATCGCTAAGAATCCAGATGCCAAAGTTATCAGCCTTGGAATTGGAGACACAACTGAACCGATTCCAGATGTCATTACTTCTGCCATGTCGAAGGTATTATTGTTCTGAGCCTAATCAGTTTTGCTTTATAGTTTTTTTTTCCATTTTTTGTGGGGGGTAATCTTGAAGTGTTCGTTGAGCTTCACTCTATGCTGCTTCTGGGTATGAAAGCTTGCTGAACTTTATTACTCTTCTATTATGTGGGTACATGAGTGAATCTACTCCCTCGGGTGGTAAATTTAAGGCAGAAAGTATTTCTTCTGGTAGCTTCCTCATGCGGTGTTTGTAACAGTAAAACTTATGCTCCATTAGGCTGTCCTTCTGTAGCTAGGTCAATCCAAATAGGCAGAAATCCAAAAGGCCTTTTAGATTTTATTTTATTTTTATATAACAGAAATAGTATTTATGTTTTTGTACTATTTCCTTCTTGGTAGTTGTTTATACTCTTTCACTGATTATAACAACCTTTGTTTCATATCAGAGATCAGAAGCACTGTCAACAGTGGCTGGTTACAGTGGTTATGGGGCTGAACAAGGTGAACAGGTAGTAATCATCTTCATATCTTTCTTATTTTTGAGTTGTATGTGTTTTCTTTCACTTCTCCACCAATATGGTGTGTCTTCTTTATCAATCTGACTTAGAAGTATGGGGACGATTGATGTTTTTTAGCTTCATTTTTTCAACACAGAGAGTAATAAAGGCACTCATGTTTCTGACTTAATCCTTCACAGAACTTGAGAGCTGCCATTGCTTCAACCTATTATGCAGGCCTCGGCATTGAAGCAAATGATATATTTGTATCTGATGGTGCGAAAAGTGACATATCTCGCCTCCAGGTTAGCTCTCTTGAGAGTTCATGCCAGCAATCTGTAGCCCCCCCCCCCTTTTTTTTGGTACTTGATATAGCCTTTTGAGTTGCTTAGAGGTGTTTATGATTCTTGTTTGGCAGGTCCTTTTCGGATCTAATGTGACAATGGCTGTTCAAGACCCATCTTACCCGGTAAATATTTGATGTTTTATTTCATCAGCAAGAGTCGTGACATTATTATTAGATTAGGGTGTTACAGCATGGTAAATCTGAAAATTATTGAGTCGTAATGTTTTATATGCTGCTAATGACCTGGTAAAACTGTTAGAAGCATGAGAATCTGTTGGCTCTTTTGTAATGGTTTTTAAAATAAAAAAAAATTTACCTTATTTTCTTGCCCTTCTGTGGAATTTTATGAAATATCTCATCTCTGTAGGCTTATGTGGATTCAAGCGTTATTCTGGGTCAAACCGGGATGTTTCAGAAAGATGTGGAGAAGTACAAAAATATCGAGTACATGAGGTGCACACCAGAAAATGGATTTTTTCCTGATTTATCCACTGTTCGTCGGACAGATATCATCTTCTTTTGCTCTCCCAATAACCCGACTGGTTCTGCTGCATCAAGAGAGCAACTAACCAAGCTTGTACAGTTTGCTAAAGAAAATGGTTCAATCATTGTCTATGACTCTGCTTATGCTATGTATGTCTCAGATGATAGTCCGAAATCCATTTTTGAGATTCCCGGAGCCAAAGAGGTTCGTGTCGGTTCAATTTCTCTACTCTAATTATTGTTGGTATAGTCATCTTCGAGAGGGATGAAACGAATAACTTAGTTCTCTATAATGGTTGCAGGTGGCCCTCGAAATTTCTTCCTTCTCCAAATACGCGGGGTTCACTGGAGTTCGTCTTGGTTGGACAGCAATTCCGAAAGAGCTTCATTATTCAGATGGTTTTCCTGTAGCCAAGGACTTCAACCGCATAGTCTGTACTTGCTTCAATGGTGCATCTAACATTGCTCAAGCTGGTGGTCTAGCCTGTGTATCACCCGAAGGCATCAAGGTCATTCTCTTTCCCCATCTTTTTCCTTTTTTTTTCTCAAATTTTCAAAATTTAGTAGTTTCTTTAAGACAGCACAAAGTCAAATATCAATATACTATAGAAATGATGCTTGGAAAAATGACAATGAATCTATTATGTGTAGGCCATGCATGAGGTGGTTGGTTTCTACAAGGATAACACTGCCATTATAGTGGATACCTTCAACTCACTTGGCTTTAAGGTTTATGGAGGAACAAATGCACCATATGTTTGGGTCCACTTCCCTGGTCGTAGCTCGTGGGATGTGTTCGGTGAGATTCTGGAGAAGACTCATGTTGTGACGACTCCCGGAAGTGGTTTCGGACCTGGTGGCGAAGGATTCGTCAGAGTGAGCGCCTTCGGAAAAAGGGAAAATGTTCTAGAAGCCTGTAGAAGATTTAAGGAGCTGTACAAGTAAACCCAATCGGGTTCTTCCAGAATCAAGCCTTCGATTATCATTCGGACAACGAATATCAGCAATATTCTAAATTCTAATGCTCGATATGCGTCTAAGATGCTCATCTTCCCCTGTTTGATCAGTGTCTTCTTCTTTTGCACATTGATTACTAGTACTCTGTATTATCAGGCTGAAGCCAAAAGGTGCATTGTGTTGAATAAAAGTTTAGTGTTTTCAAACTGTCAAAGCCCAGGAACAGGAAGAGAAACAAACAAACTTTTCAATTTTACTAGAGAGCAATATCTTCAAACTGTCAAAACACCAGGAGTAAGAATATACAAAGAACACTTCTTTAATGGTCTAGACACATTTGAGGCACACCAAGAATTATATTTTACATGACATTCACAGAAAGAGAGAGAGAGAGCACCTTAGCGCTAGCTATTCTAGGCCTAAATTACAAAACTGAGATGGCTAGATTTGCTGTAAACTCTTAAAAATATCAGACTTGCAAGTCGATTTATAATGTCCGGTCTGATTGCATCGACTACAATGGACAGTGTGCTTCTCGCGATTTAGATCCTCTACGCACATTCGCTTCTTCTCAGGACGCCCAGGAGGCCGTCTGACCTTAGGAGGCCTTACAGTTCTAATTTCATCATCCATGGCACTCTCACTCTCACCATCCTTCTTCCACTCAATCTTTCCAGGTATAGGATATATTTCTTCAGCATATGCAGCACTGTAACTAGCTACGGTAAAATACTTCGCTGTGAAAGCATATACATGGTTCTTCGAAGAGATGAGAGCTGCAACAGCATGCGAGCACGGCAATCCGTACAACTGCCAATCACGACAAGAACAAGTGCGCGTTCTGATGTTGACAATGTCCGAACGCTTGGACGAAAGAACCTCAAACTCCACCTCATCCGATCGAAGAACTTGATAAGTTGAAGCCCGATTCATAGCTTCCATCATGTGCTTCTCTGCAGACGGAGCAAGAATCGAGAACCATGATTTGCACTTGCCACGCCGCTCCTCAAACTCCATTATCAATCTACAATGGATTTGTTCAATCACCTGAGTTACGGGTAGCTCCCGAGTTTCAAGAATCCATTGATTGAACTCCTCGATATTCGATGAGAGATGACCGAAGCGAGTTCCTTCGAAATATATCAAAGCCCATCGAGAAGGTGGATGTTGTTGCAACCATTTGGAAGCTTCTGATGAAATCTCCTCGAGCTCAACCATCTTTTCTTTGAATGCACAAGTAGTAGTGGCATATGCTGCTTTCCACAAAAGTTGGACAAGTCGAGGGTTCTTGAATTCTCGAACAATGCTTTCACTCAAGTGTTTCATACAAATGGCGTGACAACAAGTAGGAAACTTCCTTTTCACAGCATCCCCTACCCCTTTCTGCCATTTGGATAAGAAGGTAAGATGCGGTATAATCTCCATATGCATCTCAAACACCTTATGCAATTCCGTCAAAAACCACATCCAACTCTCATCATTCTCCTCGTCAACAACACCAAACGCAAGAGGAAACAATCCACCATCACCATCAAAGGAAGTCGCTGAAAGCAACGTGCCGAGATACTTACTTTTAAGTGGAAATGCACCAAGCCCAATGATAGGGAGGCAACCATCGAGAAAACCCTTTACAGAAGCATAAAAGGAAATAAACACACGTTGAAATTGGTTATCAGAACCAGCAGTAAAAACCTCAGCTATACTTCCTGGATTGTTCTTCTTGATTTGTTCACAGTAAGCCGGAAGAAGATAATACCCTTCTTCAGAAGATCCATATATGGCTTGTAGCCCCCGCTCCTTAGCACGCCAAGCTTGCTTATAGGGTATAGTTATCCCATATTGTTCATACACATCGCGCAAAATATCTTTCGGCTTGTAATTTATGTTGTCACGCAATCTCTCCTCTATGAGGTTGACAATCCAGTCTACAGAAGCTTGATGATGCCCAGTAAGCGCGTTTTTCCCACAAGTATGTGTCCCGTCAAGACTTCTAATGGTGAAAGTTGGAGAGTTTGGGAGCTTCACTGCACGTATACGCCATGGACAGCCTTCTGCAGCACATTTAGCTATGTAACGGATGAGATCACTCTTAACTATACGAAGCTCAAAGTGCTGTGCGATTGCAGCCTCTTTGATTGCGCTGCGGAAGGCCTTGACGTCTGGAAACTCCTGCCCAACAACAAAATCGCGATCTTCCATACGATGATCATCCAATCAGTTCATTCAATTCAAAGGTTCAGTTTATTCAACAAGTTCAACAACCAATCAGTTTCTTCGATTCAACGATTCAACGGTGCAGGCTGTCTGCAAATGCATACATAAAGAAAGTTTGGAAATTCAGTGTTAGTATTATTATATAATGAAAACGATACTCCGTGTAGAATGATGAAAGTGGCATCTTTTCCATATAATACGATAACTAACCAAATACATTAAGATACAACATCATATTTTGTGATGGAAAAATCAAAATAAAACAAAAAAAATACACAAAAAGTACAAGAGTTACTGCTAAACTGATTATCATCATCAATACTATAATACCTGCAATACAATTCATACTAACACGACTATGAAAGTTAAGATAGGCTCCATATTGCAAAATCAGAGTGTAAAAAACTCAGACTACTCGAAATGCAAGCAAATTGCTTCAATCAAATAACAAATGATGCATTAAAAGGTGTGTTTCGTGGAAATTTTACGGAGAAACCCACAAAACAGCAACTTCTACAAAATTAAAGAAGAGAACAAAATTTCCTACTCGGTAAAGAATGAATAAATAGAATTAAACAGTGAGGTAAATTGTAGAAAAGAGATTAAATCGGAATATGAGCCTAACCTGAGAGTTGTTGTAGTGAGGAGTGATCGACGAGAGAGAGAGAGTGAGAAATTCAAGTGAAGTGGAAGTGGAAGTGGAAGTTGGAATTGGGATTGTGAAGGAAAGGAATAGGGCTTAACGAGAGGTCATGATTGTAACTTCGCGCCGCGAGTGGGTTTCTTTTCTTCTTTTGAGAAATTACATTTCTATTATTCTTTTTTCTTTAGTAAATAATAAAGGGATAATTCCCAAAATGCATAAGATATCGTCAAATTATTATTATTTATTTATTTTTTATTTTTTTTTGATCGGGCAAAGTTAGTTGTTAGCGGTTAGTAGTTAGTACAACTCCCAAACTCCCAGAATTACTTCCCCTAGAATTCGTTCCCTCCAGGGATCGAACCGGGACCTCCTGCTTTGCAGGCAAGTCCTGTGGCTATTGGGCTAAACCCAATGATTGATATCGTCAAATTATAATTTTGCATACGAGCTTTAAAATTTGTCTATAAATATACAACTTGTCAAATTCTAGTTTCGCATGAGCTTAAAAATCTGTCTATGAATATACAACCTTTCAATTGTTTCAAATCTTGCACACAAGCTTGATTTTTTCCTAATTTCGTCATATTTCATGCTGATATGAAAGTCAGATATGTATTTTTTTTTAGCAGCCAACACAACACACTCTCACACACATGCATCCAAGGTGATTTGAACCCTCGACCTCTTAGTTGGAGGGGAAATGTCTTACCAATTGAGTCGCGCTTCGTCGTCACCCTATTAAACAAAACTTAACCACAAATAGAAAAAATTATCGACGTGAAGGCAAATTAAGTATGTTTACGGTGGAGCGTTTGTACTTATTCTAATACTCTATTTCCATATATCAATGGTATGAATAGATTGTTGATTACTTTTCTATCTAACTTAGATTCAATGATATCCATTTGTAATCGAGAGTGCTGAAGTTATCTAATTATTCTTGAAAATTAAAAGATGTATAGAAATAACAATTGTTTATGCCTTGTTGGATTTTCAAAGTTTAGTTTCTTTTATAGGGTAACACGATACTTGTAGAACTCTATAAAAAAACAAATTCCAAAATTTAAGTTAAATTTCATCATTTACAAAACATCAAAACTAATTTGAAAGTCAACTATATTTGAAGATATATATAATCTGCAATATTATTATCTTTCCATGTTATGTTACAAGACTGGACCCATAAATTGGGCTGCTAACTTTGGCCCAATTAATTCCAACCTCTAAAATAAATGACCTTTTTCTTACAAAAATATCCACGTAGGCTAGATCCCAACGGCTACTTCAAAATTTAAAATTTCTATCTAATTCCTCTGATGCTGTCGCTTCACAGAGCTATACAACGCTCCATCTTCACTCCCAAACCTCTTCTCTTTCTTTAATTCACACATACACACACACATATTAGAGAGAGAGAGAGAGAGGCATATAACTGATAAGAATAATCACAGAACAAATGGGAGAATGTGAGGAAATTCCGAGTAAATTTTTGTCACTCTCGTCATCGGAAGATCGAGATTCGACCGAGTCCTCGAATGGTGGAGGAGACGAAGAATTTTATGAGAAAATCG
Source organism: Mentha longifolia (assembly GCA_001642375.2). Classification (NCBI taxonomy): domain Eukaryota; kingdom Viridiplantae; phylum Streptophyta; class Magnoliopsida; order Lamiales; family Lamiaceae; genus Mentha; species Mentha longifolia. The sequence goes on along the minus strand of CM038120.1, from coordinate 23,041,781 downwards.
AGGCGCCGAAGTTCGTGGACTTCACTGTGCCCAATCATTACAGCCCCGACGACCATTATTGGTTTTGCCTCCGTGTTGGTTAGTCGCATTCTGCATCACTTTTCAATTTTCAGCTTCTGAGCAATTTTTCAGCTGGAATTTTCACTTCTCGATAAGAACTCAGTCGCATTGTGTACATGGATCTGTTCTTCATGGATGAGATCTGTTTTTGCTGTTGATAATTCTGACTTTCCTTGATGATTGAGAAAAAAGAGGTTATTTTTAATCGAAGATTAGGAAAACCCTCACCTATGATCATGAGGGAGCTATGAACCCTAAATTCTTTGGTAAAACTGAATATAGAATTCTGGTTTGGTAGATCTGATAAGATTTCGACTTCCGTGTTAAGGTTGATTCTATTTATAGCAGTCCTTGAGAAGAAGATTGATTTGTGTGTTCAGGTTGTGATCGAAAGCACGAGGAAGAAATGGATTCCGAAGCAATCTACAACAACTTTGTTCTTCGAGTTAGTCCCCTATCACGTAAAAATGGCTACTGCGTTGAATTCTTTATATGCTGCTAATATATATCTTCTCGTGCAGGTGATGGCAGCTAGAAGTCCCAATGTAAGGCTACAAAAAGCGCTCGATAGAACGCCTACAAAGTGCCCGCTTTCAGCTCCTCCGAAATCTTCCAAGCCAAGACTAACAAGGATGGCTGTGATTTCATCATTTTCCAAGAAGATGGCGGAGGAGAAGAAGAAGACGGTTCGACCCCTTCTGAAGAATGGATCCACGCCAGTGACGAAGACGAAGCCAGTTGCCGCGAAGTATCTCACAACTCCAAGGAACAAAAAATGCACATCAGAACAAAGCTCGTTTAGAAGTGTGCAGCATCCGAAACCTGTTAATGTGGAAGTGCCAAAGAGTCGAGTAGTGGCGAAAGCTCTGGTTTTTCGTTCTCCAAAGAAAGCCGTTAAGGTGAAGACGTCTGTTGAGCTGCGTACACCCATCTCAAAGCTATGCCAAGGGATGAATAGGCTTGAGATTTCGAGCCAGAGGAAGCGCGTATTGGGCTATTCTAGCAACTCGTCGAAGAATTTGAGTGATAGTTCGTCTAGGAGTCAGAAGTTGCATGCAAAGCCTGAAAAACCACTTCAAACTTGCAAAGGTGAAGAAGCTAAATCTGGAAAATCGATTAGAAGTAAGATCAAAAGACGGTTACCACACCAAGAGGAGTCCAAGAAATTACTGGGAAGTGATGAGACACGTAGCTTAAAGAACAAAGAGAGTTGTGATGTTAGGAAGCAGTCGGCCACAAAAGTCACAGAAGAATCTGGACTCCAAGAATCTAAACATAAAGAAGCTCGTAACCGTTCAGATTTGGCCTCAGCAGATGACTCAGAAAGGGGAGCTAGTTGTTTAGACCAAGAAGGAACAGATGAATCAAGATCCGAAGATACAAAAGCTGAGGCGAATAATGGGAACGAGAACATAACTTCAGAAAGTTGTGTGAGAGCTGTTGATTTTGATGATGGAGATGACAAAGAAAATGCTGCAGTCTCTGATGAGAACAGGTTAATGTTTCTATGAATGAGTGAAAATATGCTTGAAAGTTTGTTCTGTTTGATTGTGTCGAAGTGATACTAATCAGTATCTTATTGTGTATGCAGAATACCAAACACTCCGAAGCAAAATGGAAGAAAAATCTTTGTAGTGCATGAGAAATGTGATCAAGTTAGGAAAAGGGTTTGTTATTGAAAGATGGATATTTTTTGTTGTTTACGTTTACTGTTCATTACGTTTCTGATTATAATCTACTACTAATTGCATAGGTTACTCAAGCACCGGATAATCTGAAGGCGGGTCAAGTGGCGAAGCTCAAGAAACCAAAGGCCACAAATCCTAAGCCATTTAGACTAAGAACTGATGTAAGGATCTCTCCTCATAGTCCAGCTGAGTTCTCGAGATTGAAATAAGAAATCTAAAGAAACATTGTGTTATTTCAGGAGAGAGGGATTCTCAAAGAAGCTGTCTTGGACAGAAGAGTCGACCCCCCGAGTGAAAATGCAAATGTGAGCACCCCATGTGGGAAATCACAAAGGAAGACTGCCAATGATATTCAAGTAAGTACTTTTCTGTAATGTCGAACTCTGAGTAAAATTATTTGCATAAATAAAGCTCAGAAATTTTTTAAATTTTGCAGAAAGAGAGTGCGGCAGTAGTTTCAAAGACTCCAAAACGGCTGGAGAGATCGAAACCAGCAGTAGCAGTAGCAGTAACTGCTTCAACAACACCAGAAAGCAATAAACATCATGAGAAAAAAATAACTAGTAACGCGATGCAAAGGTTAGAGAAGTTTAGGAAACTCAAATCTCCTCTTCCCAAACGCTGTGCTAGGCCTCAGGGGTAAGTAGTTAGAACTCTCTCTCTCTCTCTCTCTCTCTCTCTCTCATACACACGAGCATGCCTCACACTTGTTTGTTGTTTAAGATGGTGATTACATTCACAGTATGATCATAATAATGGATATTTTGATTTTGGCAGGACTGCCTCGAGAAAGCAGGAGGTGGTTTCATACCTGATCCCGGGTAAAAAGCTCGACGTGATACACGAAACTTCTTCACCTGAAGCTTCATCAGAACCACGGAGCATAGGGAAAAGGCCATTAGGGAAGAAGCTAATTACGGTTGGTGTAGAACCAAAGTTGCATATCACACATATACCAAGGATGAAACTGTGATACTTCTTTTGTTGCTGTTTTTGTTCAATTATTTATTGAATTAATTGTTTGGTTCTTTCCAAAATTTCCAATTATGTATTCATACTGAAAATTGTAAAAACTACCCAGCCATATTGATTGATTCACTGTTTTATGTATTGTGAAAAGTGTGATACGAAATACTGAAAATGCTGTGTGGTTTCTACTTTTATGTTCACCATTTTAGACTTTCATATTTTATAGTTCAAATTTTCCTTAAAAAATTTCGGCAGTCCAAAGAATGCCGACATGACCTGCCCGTAATTTAAATCGCTAAAATTAAAATTTAAAAGTGGCGTCTAATTTGCAAAAGTGTAAGTTGGTGGCTTTTTTTTGGTAATTATCCATTTCTTTTAATACATTTTGCATTCTGTTATATGTAAATTACATACATTATTTCCACATTAATGTAATTTCCAAAATGAAATCTAAAAATGATAGAAGCAATTCCCAAAAGATATCCCAAGATGTAATATAGAAGAAAGAGATGGTTGATCCAAAAGTAACAGTTGCTCAATAGAAGAACATCAAGAACAGATAGTCTGTAGCAATGGGCAAAGAGAGAAGGCAGTAGGTAGAATACTTCTGTTCTAGGGAGCAGTACTTCCATTGATGATAAACTTCAACTTCTCCGTTGCAGCAACAAGTTCTGCTGATGTTCCCGGTTCGTTTGCAGAATGCCCAGCATCCGCAATCACCTGTTCGATCCAAAAACATATAAATCAAAATTTCTGATACAAGGAAATTAATACATGGTGTTCTTGTTTTCATTTTATTTACTCCCCCAACTGGTGGCTCAAAGCTCCTAAGTTCAAGATGGTAGTTTCCAAAATGAACATTTCTAGGACCTTCAACCCTAAAACTTTCTGTATATATGGACGTCGAAATGTAATCTTACTCTGAAATCAGCCTCTGGCCAAGCTTTATGAAGATCCCATGCTGACATCATGGGGCAGCAGACGTCGTACCTTCCCTGCATGAGAAAAATTTGACGCTTGATATCATGTCACGTGTCTCATACTCAAATATGAGAGGACAATGTGAGAAGAACAACTATTTGACACCCAAAAACTTTGCAAAATCACGATAGAGAAAGGAAAGAAATATTGTTGCTTTCCTTTTTTATTTACAGACGGAGCCCATTAAGAATCACTGTAGACATAATAGTTTGATCATACGTGTTCCTTCACATTATTGTCTTTTGACCACTGATCTACTCTAGAAGATGAATGCTAATGACACAGAAAATTTGGTCTAAAATGATATTGACTGCATAGTGCATACCTTGCTTAGCAGGAATAAATGCGATTTCAACGTTGATATATAGATTATTATAATAACTTATCATTTCAAGTTAAAGTACTGGAATTTCTGAAGAATGAACATTATTCCCCAACTGTAAGAATCACAATTAGAGATTTTATACATTCATCATTCGACAAGATAGCGAACAAACCTGCACAATCACAGTGTTGATATGCTTTATTTTCTCGATATTGTCCAACAGGTAGGAGTCCGAAGGGAAAAAACCTTTGTTGATAAAGTAGTGATTCTCAATCCTTGCAAAAGCCTGGAAAAAGAGGAAAAAGTTCATCTAATGGAAAAAATACAAAAACAATTAGCCAATTAAAAAGTTTCTAAGGAGGAAGCACTAAATAATGAAAACAATTAGCCAATTACACTAATGTGAACTAATTCGATCTTTCAGGCTATTCTACGGATACAGAGTTAACTTTATGAATTTCAAATTTCACAGAAGAATGAAAACAGTGCTAATTACTTGTCGCTGCACTCACCAAGCAAAACTCATCATCCTCTCCTCGTTTTGCAGTAACTTCATTAGGAAGAAGATGAGCTGTCATCATTTCCCATTTGGTCCATGCCCTGGCAGCTGCATACTACATTATTAAGAGATTAAGATAAACAAGTTAGCGCTGTGATTAAGATGTGTAGAACTCCATACAAAACCCACAACTTTCATGTAATGCATAGGATGTCAAAAGAAAATGGAAAAAGGGAAAAAGAGTAACACTTGGGACAATTGCAGTATGTGATTGCCACAGTGATCATTTTTATAGCAACTCATTTACATTTCTATTCAAATTTTTGCACATAAACATACAGCTAGTATACAATAATAAATAAATGCAGAGACGGTCATATCAATGAACCATGATGCCCAATATTTTCAACTCATGGCTCAGAATTTTTAATCTCGGCGGTAAATAAAATAAAACATCAAACCCTCCCTTTTTATGGCAACAAATTAGACCCACCAAATTCTCTCTGCATTCAATTCAATCCCTGTATCAGGAGATCTAGAAATTAACCAAGCGTCACTAATTCAAATTCCAATAAATTAATTAAGTAGATGCGTTTCATTTATGGTTTTCGATGACCGGTTGAGTTGCGACATTTTGCCTCCATACTATTAAGGTAGAGAAATTAAAGATATTTTAATATCAGTATCAATCGTTTATTTAAATGCAGTAATTAACTAATTAATTCATGCATTCATCTAAGATTCATGTTCATCTTCAAATGGGAACAGGCTCAGCAAGCACCATCTTCACCCATTCTTTGGAATTAATGGGATTGGCATAGCAATCGTCTTCTGCATACAGAAGATTTATGACTCGACCAAAATTCAAAACGCGCATAAGGATTTGCATCGAGGCTGGTCTCGGCTCGAGGCATTCTTCATTCATATCCTTCCATGCCCCTTTCACTTGTTCTTCGAGTTGCCATAAAAAGGGAGGGTTTGAGTGTGTCTAACATCACCAGCATACACAAGATTCATCTTATCCAGTCTGTATTCAAGCAACAAGTATTACCAAACAGCACGGCATTCAAATGAGTTTATACTAGCCATGTTATCATTGTCATTTTCCTTTGCATTTTTTTAACTTGATTTTAGTTCTAAGCTTTGATTTTGTTATATATTAATACTAGGATATGCCAGGATGGAATCAAAGTCAAATTGGGCAAAATAATAGACATCTAAGGCTTTATTGAAGAAATTACGTTTTGAGCTCAAGTGTGATGAGATAGATACATTTTGCACACCGGCTCAGAGAAGTTCAACACAGCCAAGTAAAGAAATTCAAGATTACTTGGAGAAGCCTTGTCAATTTCTCGAGTTCCGTTATACAGAAAATCAGTTTAATACTATCTTGTAGTTGTAGTATCCCGTAAAAAAAAAAATTCAAAAATCCATTTTAAAAACCATCATCAATAAGCGTGGAAAAGCGTGCCAGAAAATCCAAAAAGAAATGAAGCTTTTTGGGTGAAATGGAGGGAGTAGTATCTTGTACTAGTAATTTATTTTTCACTCTCCAATATTTAGCTTAAAACAAAGACACATTTGGAGAAACCAGAATAAGTTTATAGGCCGCCAATTTATACATTTAATCCTTTTATTTTATTCCTGTGCAAGTCTTTAACAACTGTATCCTTCTCCACACAATCTTAACTTGAGGGCAATTAAGTTTTTATTAAAACCATAGCATTCTAGCATATTCCAAAAGCTATCGTTCATGTGCTATTCATCCAATTTAGCCATATTTTGCAGTCATTGCACGAAATGATGATAGCAAACATTAGCAAATATAAGTTGACTAATCAGTATTTTCCACTAAGAATTAAGTTAACATTTGAAGATGTATAATTAGCTACCTTTCAGAATTATTTATCTCAGCATCTAGAGGAAGTAGCTTTGCTTCAAACTACCTGGTGATTTCCATACAACAGTTTAGGTCATGAAACAGAGCTAGACGCACCTCACCTATGCACGAGGCATTTATCAAGAACCCAGCTTCAAGAAAGGTACAAGGGCATCCTAACAGGCCTTACGAAGCAGGATATTTTTTCAGTAAGATCAGAAAAGAACTTTTGGCCTATATAGGAGATGCTCACAACAAGCAACAAAAAATGTTGTGTAGAAAGCAAAGCAAGAATGTTAAGGCTTACTTGTGTCTCCTTGTCACTGGAGTTTAACCTCTTGTGGTAGGCATCAATAAAACATCCTCTTTCACTTTCAGGAATAAGATCTTTAAATGGCTCCCATGCTAGAACAAAGTTAATATGAACCCATTTCAGAAGTCCAGATAAATCAACAGCAAAATACCTTCTGCCTAATACTACTACATTCCCATTTTTGTTTTATCGACAAGAGCTCTGTACATGCAACTAGCAGGAAGCTGCACCAGTCTAGTTACCTTGATAATAAACAAAAACTATAAAATGCACTATTATGAAAAGGAAAAGCATACCGTCAGGGTATATGGCAGCAGCTCCACCCTCGTAAAACCATCCAAGTTCTTTCTTGCGCAATAGAAAAATGCCTCTTAATACAAGGCCAGTGACCTTGAAGATGACATAATTTTAAATGACATTTAGAAACTAATTCAGAGATGCATGTTATCAAGATTTACAAAAAGGCTACAATATTTTCTAAGTATATAAAGTGACTAGCAAGAAACCTTTTCAGGATGAGATTCACTATATGCTAGAGCGAGTGTGCTTCCCCATGAACCACCAAATACCTGCAAATGCATGTTAATGTGAAGCAAATAAAGCAGCAGCTGCCAAAGCATTAGGAAGTAATAGTTACCAGCCATTCTGAAACTTTTAAGTGTGTTCTTAGTTTTTCGATGTCTTCAATAAGTGTCCAAGTAGTATTCTCTTCCAGGCAAGCATGAGGTGTACTTTTACCAGCGCCTCTCTGAAAGAGTTATTTTAATAGAATTATTATCCATTCTGTTCTAAGCTTCCAGATAAGCCAAAAAATCCAGATCACAAACCTGGTCAAGTAAAATAATCCTATAAAAATGGGGATCAAAGAATTTCCGGTTACTAGCTGAAGTTCCACCCCCTGGACCTCCATGGAGGAAAATCACGGGCTGCAAGAACGAAAGACTATAAAAGGGCAGAATGAAGTTGATCTTAATCCATAACATGCTCTGTATCTTTGACAGAAGGGCCAAAGCAGAATTGTTAGAAAAACATTATTTCTGAACACCCTAGTCAAAATTTTACTTCATGAGAAATTTTGAGCCAATAGTCAGCAGTTGCACCATCAAAAGGACATTATCAAGTTGCCATGACCTAAGTTAGGAATATATTATACACATACTTTTCATAAAAAAAACATAAATCTTGTAGTAGTTACGATGTAAGATGCTAAGCCAGTACACATCATGTAGAGGTAACAAAAAACTCACATGTCCATCCGGATTTCCGGACTGCTCATAATAAACCGTGTGAACGTCAGAAACCTTTAGAAAACCAGTGTCGTATGGCTCTATATCTGGGTACATACTCCTTCTTACTTGAGGAGTTTCCATACTTTCGGAAATTACTAGATGATCACTGTTATAGTAATCAAGATTACGACTTCGACTTAACACAACTAGATTCCTTCTTCCTGCATACACCCTTCACAGAGTCAACCAACCAATATGAGCAAGAATCCAACAATCAAAACATTACTATTTTGCAGCAGATAATCTGAAGATTAAAAAGATTGTGCATTCTACCAATTTCTCCTATACAATACGCGTACACATTAAGAAAGGAGGTAAGGGTGGCATAAGGGTAAGATTGTTTTCCAAAGCTACATAAAAAAAAAAAATGCAAAACCAATATGACTGAAAGTCCGAAACAGTTATACTCCTACTGCCATTCACTTGCTTTAGTGTGTGTATATGAGCGTACGCTTGATCTAATAAGCATATATTAGCACCATTTAAGAAAAGATTCAATTTTTGTTTCAACCTTTTCGGGACATAAGAAACTTTGATCGCTCTAAAATAAATTAAAAAAATTATCGATCCATTTTGGCCAAGAATCATTATCCACATAAGGAAACCTGTCGTGCTAGCCCAAAGGGAGGGAGAGAGAGAGAGACCTGTAGGCGTGGGATTGTTGATCGGTGGTGAGAGAGAGTAGAAGGGAGAAGTGCGAGTGAGAGAGCGATGCAGAAAATGAGGTTTAACGGCAACCCCTAGATTCATTGGAATTGGATCATTTGCTGATTGAAATTTGGTTTAGACATTGCGGTATCAAAGGAACTTATTATCAACAATTAAGGAATTAATAATTCGTTCCAATTCTTATTTTTTTTATGAGAGCCTAGTTACATTAGTATTTTTTCGTTAACGATATGATTCGGCATTCCACTAATTAGTCATTATCTTTTTGCCTTGTTTTTCTTCTCTTGAAGGAGTATTTTGTCTTGTTGATAGTACTTTTACTCCCTCTTGTCTCATGCTATTAATTCATCTTTTTTTTATTAGAATGTCACGTTTAATTGTCGCTCTTACCTAATATGGTAAGAATTTACACATTTAAATTATTTATCTACTCTTTAATATTGATTACTGTGTCATTTCCCTCGGAGCTAATAGCACGGGACACGGAGGGAGTTGTAGTACTACTATAGCATAAAAAGTGTGTCCATTGTAATCTGTCAAATGTACAAAAGGGATACATCAAGTTTTATTCTAAACATAAATCAAATTTAAATTCCAAGATATAATTTTTTTATTTTTTATTTTTAAAAAAAGAAAAGAAAAAGAAAAGTGTTTGATACTACTCCTAAATGCCTACTAAACCCTAAGCCTGGCTAAGGCCAAGCCCCCTAGGCCCACGAATTGATCGGCTCGAGTTTTAAAGAAACTAAAGTCCACTTGAGGCTCATACTCATAAAGCTTATTTTTTGTTATCAGCATTATCTCTCTAAGTTTTTCACCTTAACTCTTATGCTGATATGATGCAATGGTGAGCAGGGGCGGGGGCTGTATATTATAATTTCAAATTTGATGTAAATTTTTTTATTAATTTAATTTTGAGTGGGGGCTTTTATACTATATTTTACTCAAATTAACAAATAATTTGGATTTTTTTAGTTTTTTTTTTGACTTGGTAGGGGCTTAAGCCCTTCCCCCTCACTACCTAGATCCGCCCCTAATGGTGAGTATGGTTAGACAAAGTATACTTAAAGGAGAAAGTCAAATCGTGTTTAAGTGAGACGGTGACAATCTATAACTGTCTGCTTAAATTAATGGGGCGTTTAGCTGATTTTATACTCCCTCCGTTTCAAGATTTATGGCCCATTTTTTTTAGCATTTTCGGCAAGTATTTTTACGCTTTTTGGTGATGAGTTTTAAAATGAATTTTTGATGCATTTTTCTTTTTACGGGATACTACGACATCACCAAGAAGCGTGAAGATGTTTGTCAAAAATGCCAAAAAGAAAGAGGTCATGAATCTTGAGACGGAGTAAGTAATTTTCATGAAATCAAATATATTTATTTTTCTGATAAATATTTCCACGACCTTGGAATTTGGATGTGCAGACAAAAGTTTCTCCCATTTCCCGAAAAATCGAAAAAAAAAAAAAAAAGTTTTTTCAGAGCCACAGAGACTGGATACACAGATAAAGGCTCACAAAAAATTCCATTTCCAATCAAAAACATCATCATTTTATAACTTCCATCCACACTCTTTCTTTTCCTCATTTCCTTCACCCAAAAACCATGGAAGCTCACCACCGCATTGCCCAAATTTCTGCTCATCTTCATCCTTGTAATCCACCGGTAAATCATCCTTTACCTTCTTCTTTTTCTTTTTTGCAGCAATCGAAATTCAAACTTCACAGCATCTCAAAAGCCAAAACAATGAAGTTCCCACCAAAATTCGTACGATTTTGGAGCTAAAGTTTGCTTCTTTGTGTTCACACAGATGGCCACAGAGCAACACCCCACCTTAAGGGCGGCGGACTGCAGGGCGAAAGGCGGCGCCCCCGGTTTCAAGGTGGCGATACTCGGCGCCGCCGGAGGCATAGGGCAGCCACTCTCCATGCTGATGAAGATGAATCCGCTAGTCTCAGTTCTCCACCTCTACGACGTCGTTAATGCCCCCGGCGTCACCGCTGACATCAGCCACATGGACACCGGCGCAGTCGTAAGTAAACTCGATTCACTAATCGCATCTTCTTCCTTTTTCTCCTAGAAAATTGAATTGGGGATTTTGTGATTTCAGGTGAGAGGATTTCTAGGGCAGCAGCAGCTCGAGAGCGCGCTCACCGGGATGGATCTCGTGATCATCCCGGCCGGAGTTCCGAGGAAACCGGGGATGACTAGAGATGATCTGTTCAACATCAATGCTGGGATTGTTAGGACACTCTGTCAAGGGATTGTCAAGAGCTGCCCTAACGCCGTTGTTAACTTGATCAGTAATCCGGTGAACTCTACGGTGCCCATTGCTGCTGAGGTTTTCAAGAATGCCGGCACTTATGATCCCAAAAAGCTTCTGGGAGTCACCATGCTTGATGTTGTCCGAGCCAACACCTTCGTGGTACACATAATTTTTTGCTAGTATTATTGATGATCGTACCTCTTGAATTACTAATATTCTCTTTTGAAGAGTTGAGTTTTGAGTTATCAATCTGTGTTCGTTGTGTTTGTATACAGCTTTTGTTGGGGTTCTTTTGTGGCATCTATAGCATCTATATTGGGAATAAACATTTGAATAATCTCTATTTATTGATGAATCATGATTCCACTTCCTTGGTGCAGTTACCTTAGTCATTTTTACTCGTATTGATCCAAAAAACTGTGTAATTAGGCTGAAGTTTTGGGACTAGATCCTAGAGAAGTTAGTGTCCCCGTTGTTGGTGGCCACGCAGGAGTGACAATTCTGCCTCTTCTCTCTCAGGTAGTAAAAGCTTTGCTCTTTCATCTTATGTAATGGATAAATTTACTTGAACATGTAACTATCTTGATACTTTGGTCTGTAGGTGAAACCTCCTTGCTCTTTTACACCAGAGGAAACCGAGTACTTAACAAAGCGCATTCAAGATGGTGGGACTGAAGTAGTTCAGGTAAATTGAGTTCCTTGCTGCATTTCTTGAATTAGTGAAAGAAAACAAAGCTACAATGACAAAAACTTGCCACCACCATTGCAGGCAAAAGCTGGTGCAGGCTCGGCAACTCTGTCTATGGTAACGACTTTGATCCCATTCGTAGTTCAATTTTCATAATCCAGGAAAGAGAGTAAACGGATAAGTTAAATTTGTAGGCATATGCAGCAGTCAAATTTGCGGATGCATGCCTTCGTGGCTTAAGAGGAGATGCTGGCATTGTTGAATGTGCTTTTGTAGCTTCACAGGTACATCTACGAAGCTTGATTCAATCCTGTTTATCTTCCCGAGTTGTTTTCATAGAGTTTGCTCACATGCATCTCGATGATCGGTTGCAGGTTACAGACCTCCCGTTTTTTGCAACGAAGGTAAGACTTGGACGTGGAGGAGCTGAAGAGGTTTTCCAATTGGGGCCTCTCAATGAGTATGAAAGGTACAGTCTTTTGTAGCATGGAAGTTACTGCCTTGGCAAAATCTCAATTTACTGACTGGTGGATAACTCTGAACAGGGTTGGATTGGAGAAAGCAAAGAAAGAGCTGGCAGGAAGCATTCAGAAGGGAGTTTCCTTCATCAAAAAATGAAAAAATGAGATAATCCTATGATTACATCAAGACCCCTTTTATAAGGAAAGGCTGTTTTTAAGTTTGTAAAAATGTCTGCTGCTATACTACTGAACAGGTGAAAGTGCAGTTTCTTTCTCTGTGTTATCAGTAAATTTATATACTTCATAAATGACCAAAACGTTTCTACAACTTGGCTATTCTCAACTACATAATTTACAAGTTTCCTTATCCTCAAAAACATCATCTCCTCAATAACAATTCACAACATAAATGGATTTGGAGGCTGGTGAACTATAGGCATCTTCGACATAGTAATATTTCCCAATAACACACTCGTTGCCACGGAATCCTCGGCTACAACAGGATGGACCTGCACCACTCTCTCCGGAACTATCCTATTTCCGTCAACCTTAGCCATTACCTCAAAATGCATCCTCACGCTCAAAGGCTTCGTTCTCCATTCGGGGAAACCTTGCGTATCAACCTCTTTTAGCTTCTTCTCCACTCCAAAACCTATCTTCACAAAAGTCTGAGCAGAAACATCTGCCTTCAACACCTTAAAAGACCCCTCCTCATTCGCTCTATGGCCCAGCACAGAGGACAGCAACGCCTCAAAACCGAGTAAATTGGAGTTTGAGGCGTTGATGGACACAACTGGCCACAGCGTGCTAAAATGTTCCGTTGCAAGAAGGGTCGTGGCTTCTCCTCTGCAATCAAGGGAAGAAGACGCAGCATCATTTCCCACAACCCTATTCTTTGAAGCAGAGGACAACTCTACCAGGCCAGGGGCAAGGCGTTTGAGCTTGAGGCGGTTGCTGGAAGAGGGTGATGACGGGGCAGGAGATGTGAGCGACGTGGGGCCAACTATGCGGAGGGAGAGGAGCGGGCCATCTTGATTGCGCGCTACATCTTGGAGATGCTCTGCAAGAGATATGAGGCCCGAGGGGAAATTATGATTCGTCGTGTTCAGTGGAAGTGGAAGCTCGACCGGATGGCGCAAGCTGACTGATCTAGCCCCATTGACAGTAACAACGGCACCATCTGCTAGGATCACCTTCTTCAGCACACCAGCATCCACATCATGCTGCACAAACAAGAAGCAGAAAATCAGCACAAGCTATAGATAAAAAAGCAACAATATCCTTTTACTTCATCCTTGTTGAATGAGCTTACTGGCAATGATATTCTCATGTCTTTGGCATCCTGAATCCATAGTTCCATTGGACCTGCCAACTGAAAGGGGGCGAGTACGGGCATTTGATCATCGACTTTTCGTTTCTCGAGCAATCCGTTCTCCTCCTCCGGTTTCACCGGGTTCTCCATTTGGAAAACGGGTAAGTCAACGTATTCCCATCTGTTCACATCCTCCAAAAGCTTCAAGGGGAGAACTTTGTTATCAATCTGCAACTCAAATTCATACGCTACTGATTTTCCAACCAGAGCATCCCTTAAATCGAATCCGGATATCTGAAAATCGTCGGCTTGGAGCCCTAATCCCTTCACAGTTGCTTCTTTCAAATCCTATATTGAACAAATCAAAAATTAATCAATTAAATAAGAGTCTCGCTATTCATGTTATGCCATCAAGCAAACAAATCCTGAAAAAGCTCCAAGAAACACACAATCACACGCATAAATTCGTGCATTTAGCAACAATTTAAAATAACAAAATACAAAAGTTTCGGAGGAGTAAGAGAATTAGAACTTACGGAAAAGGCTTTGGGATAGGGAGGATTGAAAGCGGATGATTTGGAAAAGTGGATTCCGGTTAGAACCAACCAGAAGGCGGCAGAGATGAGCGGAGATGGACGCTTCGATTCCATGGATGGATGGAGAAAGAACCGAGAAGACAATCAAGGCGCTGATGATTAAATTTAAAACTTGTGTTTCTTCGATTTGTTTTGAAGCAGCAGTTCAAACGTTTTTAAAAAGTGGGGCCGTTAACCGTGGCCGTTGGGCGTAGACTGAGGCAAAATAGGATGACGTGGACGTCATCGGCCAATAAAAATTGAGAGAGCGATAAACCGAGCGATATGATTGGCTGGATGTGGTAAGTTCAACGTGGTGATTCTGGCGCGGGATATCGGTCGCGCTGTCTGGAGCGTGAAATTTGGGCTGATGTGGTTCTGATAAATACGACGTCGTTACGAGGTCTGGAAAAAAGAAAGCGACAAAAATTAAAAATAATTGGCTTCGCCCGGTCTCGAACCGGGGACCTTCAGTGTGTTAGACTGACGTGATAACCAACTACACCACGAAACCATTTGTAGTTGAGATAAAGTTAACATTATATATATACATTTCTTTTCACAACTCTTGTCTAAACCCTTGTCTAAATCCCTTTTTATAACCATTAATTAATCTTACTAGGTCAATAGCTTTGAATTTAGATTTTTCCCTCTAGTCATCTTTTATATAGTGTTATTATATAAAAATAGCATTTTAAGATAATGGCTAATAAATTTTGGCCACTAACATAAGGAAATTTAGCCATATTTATGCAACAAAAATACCCCCATTTAAAAAAAAAATGTTTTCTAATGCTCCTTGCTTAATATGATTCGTTATTCTCATAATGAAAATAAAAGTATACAGCCATGAATATAAACTCAAAAGTTAAAAGAAAAAAATCATGCATGAATACCTCAAACAAATTTAGTTTTAGTTTTTTTTAATTTCTTTTTGGAAAAATACTTTAGTTTTAAGTTGAGACTTGAGAGCAAATGCATAATACCCCGAAAATATAATATTTGCGACAAATGCTTTTCCTAATACCTTCGTGTGTTTCTAACTTTAGAGTTTAGGCTCAAATTCTGGATTATCACAACGCGTAAGAAGGTTCAGTTCAAATAATCTAATTTAAAAATGATAATTACTAATGCTATATTTTAATCAAAACTAACAAGCATATACACGCCAAGATGATTACATTATTACGTCATGACGATGTAATGATTAATAGCATATAATAATGTATAATGACAATTCTTAATTTGCAATAGTAGATCGATCGATCTCTTCAAGGAATAATGTTAACTTCAAATGTGCAAGAAGAGGCCGAAAATATTGCTATTTTTTTTTTCATTTAATAGAATTGAAACTACGAAAACTTATTAATAATGTGTTCGGAAAAGATGGTATCAAAATAAAGTATTATCTTCAACATGAATTGAAATAAAAAAATCGAACTCACCTGAAAAAGATCGACATGAAATTTAATTTGCTACAAAAACGGAAAAAATTAATATTAAAAAATAACCCATACACTGAGAATATTAATGAAGCTTTTCCGATTAAATAAAATATTTATCTCTAATCGTATAAAACACACACACACACACACATTCTAAAAGTTACTTCCAAATATATATTGTCACGGACCCACGGTTGACTTGGTTGATTTGAGTGCAACAATTCGTCAACGAAAATATTGTCTCTTATTAAGAGACTAAGTCTTAACTTGAATTTAGATGAATATGTTTATACTACTTTTTTTATGCCCTTACTTTTTTTAATTATTAAAAAAAAAAAAAAACATTTATGTCCTTGCTTAACGATGTGGATTTCGAGGGACATTCTATTTCTTTTTCTTATGTACGTAGTATTAATTACGCAAGCATACATACATTTCGCATTTTAATTGTATAAAAGCTATTAATAAAAGTGTGGATTAATTACGTTTGAAAAAAGTTATGAGTACATAGAGATGAAACTAGATTCCCAATAAATAAAATTAGGTGGTTGAATTGGCAAGTAAAAGTACGATTTTCTAGCGAAATCGAAATTTGAGGAAATTGACAGCTTCATATTCACAAATTACCACGTATTTTCTAAAACTTACACAAAATATCCATGTGATTTTCTAAGACTCACATGTTTTTCTAAGATTTGCTCAAAAAATCATATTTTGTTCACTTTCATAAATGTTTTTTTCATACAAAACAATTCATATATGTTCCCTGTCCATAACACATGACATGTGTGTATTTTGCGATTATAACTCCCCTAAAAAGCCTATTAGAAAATTTTAAGAAATATGCAAATTTAGATGAATCATGGAGGATTAAATAGATTTTTTTTTTTCACTCCACAGTAATTAAATATGGATATGTCCAGTTAATTTTGCATGATTAACTATAAACAATTATTTTTGTGATATACATTAGGGGATCGGAGATATTCTAACAAAAAACAGGGTTTTTGTAAAAAAAAATAAAAAAAATTTATATTGCACGTCATGTACAACTATTTATAGTGTATCGTGCATCATAATGTACTGTCAATACTATTATAATGCATTGTTCATCATAATACATTTTCAGTATAATTATAGTGCAACATAACAATTAATATGTAGTATCATCTTAACTGTTTCTTTTTTTACTTTTTTTTTCAAAAAAAAAAAAAAACAGTTAATATGACACGTAAATCATATTGTGATCAACATTCCAAATCATTTATTACTTTTTTTTTTATACAAAGAATGCATTTTTTATAATTTAATTTCTAACTATACACTATATAAAACATTACTCCGTGTGAAAAAATACAATCCTTATTTAGCCATCCTTGTATAATACAATGTTCATGTACGTATAATTAATTATATATTGCCACAGTCATTATCCGACCGGCGTCAACGGTCAACGTATACATAAGCCTGAGCCTGACCCATGCATGCATCGCTACTCAGCATCTAGGAATGAGTCCCAATTCATTGGATTAAATCTTTAATTAATTTAATGATTCTTCAGAACACGTTTAATTGAAAAGCAGCCTACCATAATATTAATATATTCTAAATATTTAACCGTTGAGATTGATGGGTACCTTTTTTACCTTAAAAATTTAGCAGCATGAGACTTTTGCGATAAAGTAAGCATTTAATAATTTTCTTGGCCCCTATATATATACATGCCAAGAATATTGGAACTCCTGAGAGAGAAAATTTCAAGAAAACTTCAAGTAGTGCTGCTGAGTTAATTTGTTCTTCACTCTCAGAGCTAGAGCCTATCGGATTCAAGACAGTTTTTTTTTTTTTTTTTTTGATAATTAGCTACCTAGCTAGGTAATTACTACCTTTTCTCGTATATACTCCCTCCGTCCCGCCTAAATAGCTACGTTTGCTTTATTGACTCTTTCGGCACGCGTTTCCACCGAAACCTAGTACGGGTTTTAAAATATAATTTTGAAGTATTTTTTCTTTTACGAGATACTACGACACTCGTACTATCCCGTAAAAGAAAAAATACTTCAAAATTATATTTTAAAACTCGTACTAGGTTTCGGTAAAAACGCGTGCCGAAAGAGTCAATAAAGCAAATGTAGCAATTTATATGGGACAGAGGAAGTATGTATTATTTCTCAAAAATATAAAATACTCTTAATTACTCGTGCTCCACTTACAATACCTTTATCAGTTTTTTTTTAAAACTTTTCGTCGATCCAAATTTAACATATATATCTAATATTGTCTGAATTTATGCATGCAGGTTCATATTATATACTACCAACAATGGAGATCTCAGGATTCTATAGTTCCTCAGCTAATTTGGTATTAATGCTACACATTTCGATCTACATGCATATATGATTCAAGAACACACACACACACTCTCTCTCTCTAGCTCGATCTCTCCTGAGATTTCTTAGCTATACTGAAAAAAAAAAATACTGAAGAAAATAACTTAATTACAGGAAATATTAGACGATCTTATGTTCTTCCAGCAATATGATTGGGCAGAGGAGATGTTGGCTTCTGTGTTTTGTGATGAAAGGAAATTATCTGACGTTGAGGAGAGTGGTAGGCCATTGAAGCAGCTCAAAACTTCCCCTCACTATTCATTTTTCAACACCACAAATAACAATTGTAATTTGAAGACATCATCGGAACGTATTTTAGCTGAGAGAAATAGGAGGGAGAAGCTGAGCCACAGATTTGTAGCATTGTCTTCTCTACTCCCTCGATTGAAAAAGGTACGTAAGTCTCATCAATGTTTTAAAAACCGAACCGGAGTCTGGTTCATCATAAGCGTAATTCCAACAACAAGGAATTAAATATTGATTTTTTTATTTTATTTTTTTATTTTTAAATTTATTAATTTACCAGATGGACAAGGCTTCTATTCTAAGAGAAGCTATCAAGCACATTACACAACTCCAAGAAAAAGTGGAGACTCTTGAGAAGAAAAAGAGATGCAACGACGTCGTTAAATCTTGTTCGAATCAGAGCTTATTTAGTACTGTATCTAAACACACTCAGTCGTCACTCCTCCCACTAGTTGAAGGAAGAATGTGTAATTCGGAGGTGCTTATAAATATTTATAAGAGTGAGAGAAGAAAAGGGGTGATGGAAAGAGTTATTAGTGAAATCGAGAAGCAGCATTTATCAGTTGTTAGCTGCAGTTTTCTGCCTTTTGGAGCTTCTGCTCTCAACATCACAATCGTTGCCCGGGTACCTTTTTTTTTTTTTTTTTCCCCTTCTTGTAAACATGTTTCTACGTTCTCGCGCCAAAATTTATGTACTTATTAGTTACTATACGATATAATTATTGCAGATGGAGGAAGAGTTTGGCATGAGCATGGAGGGAGTTGTGAAAAAATTACATGCTGCTCTCCAAATATAAATAAATACGGAGTAACAATTTAAAGGACCCTAAACGTACATCAAGATAATGCACATATGCTATTATTTCTTACATAGATTTTACAAGTTTGTGATTTGCTTGAATGCTATGACAGAGCGGATCGTGTACCAAAATAATATTTTCTAGAATTTTATTTGTTTATTTTCTTCAGTTTTCAATGTAATAGTATGATTTAGTGTAATACTACTACTAATTAACCAATGGTTCATTGATTCAATTTGGGTATATTATATATTTTTTTTGAATTTTTATTCATTTTTTAATGAATAAAATTGAAATTAACTAAAAATTAGATAATAAATCCTAATTGGATTTGTGACTCTAGTCAATTAATAAGAATAATCGATTTTGATACACGATTGATACACTGTAATGAGAATATAGAATCTTCATACATGTGATGAGAGAGAACTACTAATCTATTATAAACTGAAGCAACAAATGATCGAGAACACAATAATTAGCTTCGAAAAGTATGTACATCTAAAGAAATTCCGTCGCCTACGCGTGGATTTAGGAGACATATATATTAGATAGGCCCATATGAATGTACAGGCTGACATGGAAGAGATCTAAAAATGATACAAATCACATAAGATAATAGGAATAGATAAATAATAACAATAGAGGCGGTAACCGGAATCGGAACTGAACCGCCGGTTACGGTTCCCGGCAGAAGGAACCAGAATAGAATCGGTTTACAGCACGGCTACGGTTCCAAATCGGAACCGACGGGTTCTAGTTACGGTTTCGAATATGATTTGTTCATTCATTGTCTCAAATAATTATTTCGAATATGATTTGATTCAAAAATTAATAAAGAAGAGACATCAAAGTTATTTATCCAAATCATTTTGCTTTTATCGATAAATTGGAGATCCCAATTCGATGTCTCAAAGGCCAAGCTTTATTAAAATTCAATGGAGAAAAAAAAAAAGAAGAAAAAAAAAAGTACTCATCTAAGTTTTTGCTCGATTTTACATAGGTCTGTCTATACGATTTTCAGTTAGGACCGAAACTGAAAGGCAAGAAGTCAACTTTCAAAAATAAAAGTTCAACTTCCAACTTTCAAGAAGAAAAGCCGACTCCAATGGTTGAAAGTTGGATTTTCAACTTTTCACCCCAACATGCATGGGCGGAGCCAGAAATCGTCAATGGGGTGGGCTGAAAAGTAAACTTTTTGGTATATAAATTTTAATACGTATATATATATATATATAATTAAATATTTTGCTATTCACTTAAGTTATGTCCTACGAAATTTTAATACATAAAATTCACCAATAAATTCAATAACTGACTTTATATCCATATCTTTAGCAAAATCCCTCTAAATTTGTTCGATAAAAAACCATATGTATGTATATTTACATTAGTAAGATATTGTTAGCAAAATTTTATATTAAAAAAAGAGAGAGATATTTGTCGGTAGTGAATTGATAGTAGTTACTATGTACTAAACATGTAAACAAAGAATAATATTTTTATTAGTCTACTAAAATTAGATCTTTAGTCATTGGGCCTCTCATATTTAACTATTGGATTTGACTATTTTTATTTTTGTGGACTATTTTTGGGTTGGGCTAATATCTATAATACAATTATATAGCATACTATATAGGTAATAGGTTTGGGCTTGCACTGGGCTGAAGCCCAGTGCAGCCCTTGAATAGATCCGCCAGTGCCAACATGAAAGCCACCATTGGAGATACCCTTAGTCAGGGGCGGGGCAAGAATAACGGGGGCCCTGTGCACATTCTTAGAACCGGACCCTTTTCTTATAACAATATATTTAGAAATATATTGAAATTCTATTACACAAAGTCATAATATATAAACTTCATGTCAGTAACAAAAAAGAGGTTAAAACATTCACTTAAAAGAGTTGCTATTTTTGCATGTTTGAAAATAAAATAAGATCCTATAAGCTATCATCGCATTTGGAAAACCATTAAATCGTTTTAAAAATGTTAATAAATCCAATGTTCCCATTTTTTTCCTTACACTTTAATAGACACCCAAAAAAAAAAATCAATGGGAAAATATTAATAGGTGGGGCCCTTTAATAATAATACATAGAAACAAAAAAAATAAAATAATATATAATTAGAGAAAGGAAAAAACAATGGAAAAAAATAATAAATATGCAATGGGAAAAATATTAATAGTTGGGGCCCTTTAATAATATATTAACATATAGTAGAAACAAAAATATAGTAAATAATTAGAGAAAGGAAAAAAACAAAAATGTTGCAAGCAGGATTCGATCCTGCACCAAATAAAACAACTAAGAGCTTAGCCAATTGTTCTACTTCTATCATTTGTAAATATTATACTAGTAAATATAAGTATATATAAATACACTGTAGACCAAAAATTTGGGGCCCCAATTTTTCGGGGGCCCTGTGCGGTCGCCCACCTCGCACATGCCACTAAACCGCCCCTGCCCTTAGTTTCTAGTTACCATAAGAAAATCAGTACCTGAGATTCTAAAGATAGAGGCAAACGACTACTAAATCTCGATAAAACATAAAATTTTATGGGCAATTTGTTTTTTACATTATGATGTCACGTTATTCTTCAAGGAAAATGAGTTAATGTGATTCATATATATTTGAATTCGATAACAATTTTTAGAGAGAAAAAACAAATAATTTATTTTATCAATAATTTTGATTGCATATATAACTAAACATGGTGGATAGACTATTAAGGAAAGTAGGAAACCTTCAACCTGGAAATGCAGCTCAAATGACAGCAATATTAATAAAAAATACTACTATAAGAAAGAGAGAGAAACATTCAATCTGCCATTTTCGTAAATTAATACGATTATCAGATCAGATAAGATCTGATCATCTACTTTTTTATATAAAAAATATCATCAAATTATAATATTTTGCAGGAATTGATTGTTTAAAATATTGCCTAGATGCTTGCTTCTCGATGCTTCGATGAGTCGATCTGTCATTAGATTCGTACCTAATAATTCTATAGCTATGTGATTTTCCCTACGTGAGAGTATGTAGATAGATAAATAATAAGAAGTTTAATAAGTAAAAATAAAGGAATAAAGTTTAATATATATGCAAAGATATATGAATGAGATAGAAAGCATCAAATTAATCCTAATAAGCACAGATACTAACTAGCAAAGCAATGCAAGATATGTTTTTACATCCTTAATTATATAAGAGGAATTCATTAATGTTTTCTACCCAATTGTCATATTTAATGTATCCACGATTAACATCCATCTTTTACCTAGTATTTTGATGGGTTTGCAGGTTTGGGGTTGCAATATATCTAAATTCTACATTCAAAAGTATATAATTTAAATTTTAAATAAAATTTAAGAAATATACTTAATAGCGTAAAAAAATAACTCGTATATAGCTGGAAGTACTATTTTATACTAGTAGTATATAAAAAAAATACATGCATGAAATTGTATTACCTTATTTTTCTTTGATTAATATTTTCCGACTTTCAATGGTGGTAGATTAGAAGACAATGTAAATTTTTTTATGTCAAAATTAATAATTAGTACTAATATTCTAGTATTTTACGGTTTGGTCTTGATATATATATATTTTAAATATCAAACCTAAATTATAAACCATAATTTTTTGAAATAAAAATAAAAAAAATCTACATGCTATACCATTTGGTCTAATTTGATTTACGATTTAAACCAAATCATCCATCCCATATGTCATTATTAGACCTATCCGTTAAAGTTGTCACGTGTTAATATATGAAAACTTAAAAAGTCGCTAGCTCGTTCGTTTTAAATCAAGAAATTACCCTGTTTAAAGTACATATGCCCCATAGTGAATATATAATATTTGTATGCCATGTCCATGTGCATATATATAAATACATAAACAAGACCCATCAAGATTTTGGGTATCCACTATTGGTGGAATATCAGTTTTCCAGCTGCGCCTTTCAAATAATTTAACATCTTAAAATCTTCAATAATTCAATTTATTGTTGCTTTACATCATGCTAACTAAAGGTTATTAAGTTAATAAAGAAATTAAGTTATTCAGAAATATCCACGTTTAATTCTACATGTGCAATCACATCAGGAGCAAGTTCCACGGATAGAATTTGCAATTAAATAATTAAAAGAGATGCTTTCACCATTTTCTTGGACCACTATTGATCAGCGGTTAGTAGTTAGTAGTTAGTACATCTCCTAGACTTCCAGAATTACTTCTCCTAGAATTCGTTCCCTTCAGGGATCGAACCCGAGACCTCCTGCTTTGCAGGCAAGTCCCGTGGCCATTGGGCTAAACCAATGGTTTACTTCTCTTATTAATTATTATTACAACAAATTAATTAAATAACTGGATTTCTTGAGGCCCTTTATAGCTAATGCTTCAAGGAATATCTAACTTTATTTGCTGGATATATACATTTAAAGGTACATCCAAATTGAATTAATCATGTATATGATTCAATAATCTGATGTTATAATATGACTTGATGCAGGATTCATGGAGATTTCAGGCTTCAACTTAGCTGATTTGGTAAGATTTTTTTATTTTTTTTTAATTTATTTTTTCAAAATTAATAACTGCTAAAAATTTAGCTTAGATTATCTGCAGCTAGGGTTCGGCAAATATTAATCATGATGTTTGATAATTTTGAAAAATTAATTAATACAGGTTAAATACATGGACGACCCTCTACCTTCAGATCCTCTCAAAGAGATGAACTCTTCATTTTATGAGGGTTTCAGTCGTATTAATTGTGAGCAAGCAGCATATGATAATTATAATCGGCCATTGAAGCAGCTCAGAGCTTCTTCATATTCACCTGCAGATTCAAATATTCCGACCACTTTTCACTTTCTCACTCCAATCTTCATCAACCCTAGAAAAGAATCCAAGCCAATCGCTTTACGGCCTTCGTCTCTCGCAGCTGAACATTCTTTAGCTGAGAGAAAGAGGAGAGAGAAACTCAGCCAGAGGTTCGTTGCCTTGTCTGCTCTAATCCCAGGACTCAAGAAGGTAACTAATTTATTTAGTTTTGATAAAAAAATTTAAAAAATTAAGAATTGTTTAATGTTAATCCAGATGGACAAGGGTTCGATTCTTGAGGATGCGATAGAGTATATGAAACGGTTGGAGGAGAGAGTGAAGATCCTTGAGGAAAAAGCTAAGAAGAGAAGCATGGATCAGTCCATGATCTTCGCAATCAAGAAAGACCACGACGACGATGGTGATGATGCTATGAAATCTTCTTCTTACTTCCCACTAATTAGGGCAAGATTTTGTGAAAAAGAGATGCTTGTTAGTATCAACTGTGAGAGAAGAAAAGGGGTTTTCGAGAAAATTGTTGGTGAAGTTGAGAGGCTGAATTTATCTGTGGTTAAGAGCAGCCTCATCACTTATGGAGATTCTTATCTTAGCATAACGCTAGTAATCGAGGTAAGCTATATCTAATTTGTGTGTGTGTGTGTGTGTGTGTGTGTTTATTTATTTTCTTGAAAAGTTATATATAGTGCATTTTGGAAAAAAAATAATATATTGTATCATGTTTGACAAATTAATTAATTTAGTTTAATTGTGCAGATGTTTTATTCGCTATATGATGATTGATGAAGTTGTTGTTTGCTGCAGAAGAAAGAAGAAGAAGACAGCATGAGCATGGAGGTGCTTGTGAGGAATTTACAAGGTGTTCTCAAAGTAATCTTGTGAGATAATGTTCTTTAATTTATGGAGACAAATTATATGTACAAATTAATTTAGGACATTTTCTTATATTTCCTTTTCAAATACTAGTTTCATAAATAAATAACTATAGTCCTTCATAATTTTTGCATTTTCTTTTGGTTTCAAGTTGTTGGCCCTCTTAATTTAGTAGTATAGTTAATTATGTCACCATAAGTGATATCTATCCTTACCTTACAACTTGCATACAAAATGCTGATTAGTTTGATACATCTTTTACATTTACATTATTTTCGCTCATCCTCTTAAAGTTTGAGATATACTTTATGTTTTGTTGATCTCATTACTAGAAAAATGGACAAATTGTGGAATACTCACTCCCATTTAAAAAATCAAAACTATCTACCCCTTTAATTTTGCTATCCAAATACCCAAATTTTCAAAATGGGACTATTATTCCTCTTTTTGTATTTTATGCACATGAAGCACTCATTCCTCCCCTTTAATTTTGCTGCCCAAATACCCAACTTTTCAAAATGGGATTAACTTATCCCTCTTTTTGTATTTTATGCACATGAAGCACTCCTTCCTCCCGCTCCTCTCTTCTTTTTCTTTTTCTTTTTCTTTTCCTTTTCCTTTTTTTTTCTTTTTTGTTATTGTTTTTTCATTTCTTTGTTCGGTTTTTTTCCCTATTTTTTCAGCTTTTTTTTTCCCTTTCCCTTTCTTTTTATTTTTATTTTTATTTTTATTTTTATTTTTATTTTTTTCATTTTTTTCCTTTTTTTTCGTTTTATCTTCAGCCTTTTTTTTTTTGTTTTTTGTTTTTCCTTTCCTTTTTTTTTTTCTTTTTTCCATTTTTTTCAGTCTTTTTTTCATTTTTTTTTCAATCATTTTTTCTTCTTTTGGTATAAACAAGGAATGTCAATTTCATACTATAAATCGGGTAAGAATTTCATAATCCATTTTAGATTCAAATGCACAAAACAAAATCAATTGTGACGAACATGAAAGATGTACGAAATGTCAAATTCGTACTAAAAAGCAAGTAAGAATTTCACAGTACATCCCAGATTAAAAAATGCACAAAATAAAATCAATTGTGATACGAACAAGAAAGATGTACGAAATGTAAAATTCGTACCAAAAATTGGCTAATAATTTCATAATTCATTCCACATTTAATTGCACAAAACAATACAAATTGTGGCACGAACATGTACGAATACGAATATTCATAACTAGCAATAACACAAATATTTGTTTGGAAAAAAATTCTTTTGTTGCCTCCGAAGAGGTACAAAATGTTAAATTCGTACCAAAATCGGGTAAGAACATTTCAGATTCAAATGCACAAAACAAAACAAAAAAGTGATAAGAACAAGGAATAGGTACGAAATTTCAAATTCGTACAAAAAATTGGATTAAAATTTCATAATAATATAAGTAATTATATGGTTATTAGCATGAATATGAGTCAATTCGTGACGATTACCTATAATATAATACGAATTATATTTGTAAGTATGAAGTTATTGGTAAGAATATCGATCAATTCGTACCAAAAAATAGGGTAAAAATTTCATATAATTCATCCTAGACTAAAATGCACAAAACAAAACCAATTGTGGTTAAAACAAGGAAGATGTACGAAAATATCAAATTCATACCAAAAATCGGGTAAGAATTTTATAACTATATTAGTAAGTATATGATTATTGGTACGAAAAATAAGTCAATTCATACCAATTACATATAACATAGTACGAATTACTCCCTCCGTCCCACCCAATTAGTCCACCTTTATATTCATATGTGAGGTATAAAATAACAAAGATAGACTAATTAAGTGGGACATAGGGAGTATATAAGAAGCATTAAATTATTGGTACGAATATGAGTCAATTCATACCACGTACCTATGATATATTACGAATTACGCTTGTCTTGTAGAGATTTGTACGTCAGATGCTTTCTGTTTTCTTCCGTTCTGCAGCAACAAAGGATCGTATATTCAACAACACTAGTTAAGTACTACCTCCGTCCACGATCTGTTGGCCAAAAATATTTTATATATGATTTTGGAGCTTTGTGATGATAAATTTTAAATTATATTTTTAAAGTTTAGTTTTTTTTACAAGGTACTACAACACTCGTAGTACCTTGTAAAAAAAGTAAACTGCAAAAATATAATTTAAATCTATCATCACGAACTTTCAAAAAAAGTCAAAAAGTCAACTTGGCCAACAGATCGTGAACGGATGGAGTATTTGTACAAGGATCAATTACTTGGTATATGTATTAACTAAGCTACACATTAGCTACTGAAAATTTCATCCAACATCAATGTGCGCATAGAAAGATGCATCATAGCTGTAACAATGACATTCAATTAACACAGAATCTGATTGAATGAAAATATGAAATAAAAACTACGCCATAATTGAACGAGCTAAAACTCCTAAAATAATATTGTAAGAAATTGAAAATAGATTTGGAGAATCGAAGGCATGCAGGAAAAACAAAAATTAATAATAATAATAATAACCTCGGGTAACCAAATATCATTCTCAGCATCAACCAGGACGATTGTTGAGCCATTCAATAAGAACTAAATCCATGTCTAGTTTGAGTAAACGATTTCTATAGCATAGAAGTCAAAAGTAAATTGGCTGAGGGCAAAACGCTTGTTCAATTTCTGCTGCTGCTGCTGAGCGCTTGAGTGTGTGGAGTGATAGCTGATGGGCGTACGGACTGCGGCGGCGCTGCGACAGGAGAAGGCGGCGCAATCGGAGGTCGCCGCCGCGTGCGCGCCGTTGTCGTACCTGACTAGATTTGAGCTGCGGTTGGGCTGCGGAAGCACGGCGGTGACCTCCTCCCCTGCAGCTGCTGTAATCGACGACAGAGAATCGCGTCGTCACCGGTGGCGGTGGTGGTGAAGAATTGGAAGGGGATGAGGACTAGCGGCTGTGATGGTGATTTTTTGTGAGATATCTGCTTCTGGTTTCCAGACCTAAATTGTGTGAGAGAGAAGGAGAAAAAAGAACGGTTGAGAAAATGAGAGAATGGGGGTAGTAGTTGAAGGGTAACTTAGTCCCATATATAAAGTTTGGGTATTTGGATAATAGAATTAAAGGGATGGATATAATTTGATTTTACTATCTAAGAGTGGGTAAAACACTCTATTACCTTCTAGAAAAATGCATATACACTACATTACATAGACTGTGACTTTTTTAAAATTCGTAAAATATACATATAAACTACGATTTCGTAGTCTATGTGTGAGAGTACACATGTATAAATTACGATGATTTTACAACCGTAGTACAGTAACCATAGTGTACGTGCGTATTTTTCAATAGACTTCGATTCTTTTCAAACCTGCGTATGTCTTGATAAGTAGAGAAAATATAAAATAATTAAAACACAAAATTAAAAGTGTGAATAATAATAATAATAATAATAATAATAATAATAATAATAATAATAATAATAATAATAATAATAATAATAATAAGGATCCGATCTCTTAATGTTCAATTCGCTAACATTTATTCCAAACATTTCTACCATGCAACTGCACTACAAACACTAATTCGTTGAAATTCTGTTTTGCATACACATGATAGGATATCATTTGGGATCATCTGTACCTATTTTTATATTCCAACCGTGTAATTTTTATTAATTTAATGCATTTAATTTCTTCAATAATTTTAATTTATAATAATTTACTTTAATTTTATAATTATTTTCTAGAGTTCATCTATCTAGTTAGAATTTATAATCAATTTCACCGTTATTAATTATATTAGGGTTGATAAATTCAAAAGTATATAATGTAATTGTTGAAAATTTCAAATTTTATCATGGGTACAGAGGATTCCATCCGAAAAAAGCATCTGGGATCCTATATTTACCAATCGTTTACCAAAATTAATAGTACTCTGTATTTTTTTTTCTTCAATTTTTGATATTATGGTCCAATCTATTTTACACAAATTGACTAGGGGTTCACTCACCCAATTAGTGATTATTATACGGAGTATACATTTAAATATTTAGTTTTAATTTTATTAGTTAAAAATGAAGAGAAAAATGCTAAAAGATAATTATATATCCTAATTGGATTAATAAACTATTGTTAATTAATATAACATTATGTCAAGTTATATTACATCGGAATTGAAATTGTTTTTTTTTAAGAAAGATCAATTTTACTATAATATATATGATTGATACTATTTCATACTTACTCGGTACAAAAGATGTCATTAAAAAAAGGAGCTAGGAAAGAAAAAGTCTGCTTGCAGTTGACTCTCAAGTCAATGCCCGCATATTAATAATTGAGATATCATATCATCTCCCAGCATTTACTCATTACTATGAATGAATTCCGCATGCAAAATTGCAAATGCACCGTCGTCTCATCATTCTCTGCTTCATCTTCACTTTTACCGGCGCTTTTGATGATCCTAACCACATATCTATCAACTGCGGTGGAGCTGCGCCGGCGACATCACTTTGCGGCAGAAGATGGGGCGGAGACGCTGCACCCAGAGGCGGCTCATCATCAACCGAATCTACTACCGTCAAGACCACAGCCGTCGATCCAGTTCCCTACGGCACTGCACGAATCTCTCGCTCCCGATTTTCCTACTCTTTTCACCTCACTCCAGGTCAGAAATTTCTCCGCTTTCACTTCAATCCCGTCTCCTACCATGGTTTTGAAAGCTTCAGCGATCTCTTCACCGTCGAAGCCGGTCCTTTCACGCTGCTAGCCAATTTTAGTGCTTCAATTACTGCTCGTGCTCTTTCTCAAAATATTATCGCCAAGGAATTCTGTATAATCGTACAAGAAAATCAACCCCTCCACATACTATTTTCTCCAGAAACTAGCCATTCCAAGTATAATTATGCTTTCATTAATGGGATTGAGATTATATCAGTACCTTCCACCCTTTCTTACTGTCATGGTGGAGATAGTGGGGTTGTTGTGATAGGGCAAAAGTCTGTGATCTATATTGACAGCAGTACTGCACTCGAAAGGGTTTACCAGCAAAATATAAAATGGGGGTTTCTATCTTTTGGCAATGATATGTTTGGGATTTGGGCATCAATTCTTCAAGGAGATGCCAAAACGGCTACTAGAAATTTGAGGTGGGAGGTGTGTGTAGATGTGGGATTTAGGTATTTGGTGAGGATTCATCTGTTCGAGGTAGGACTCAATCTGGATTTTATGCTTATGATTGATGACACCGTTGCCCTGACTAGTGCCGATATGCAAAATCAAAGCCTGCTTTGGTATAACTACATGGTGATGGTGCAAGGGAAGAAAAGAGTGAGTAAGCATAATATCTCCATTTCTCTGCACTCTCCGCATGAATTAGTGGATAGGCAAGGCCCAGTTGAAGGATTTGAAGTCTTCAAGTTAAGCAACCACGACCTCAGTCTTGCCACCCCCAATCCTCTGCCTTCCAGTTCCAGTCCCAAACCATCATCACACTCTATTCCGACAATACTCAAGACCCTTCTCGGCCGTAGAAATGTTAATGCAACTCTGCTCTTCACTAAGATTTCTCTGCTAAACATCATTGTCCATCTGTTGCAGAAAATGTGGGGGACTGACTTTTCCAGTGAGGAAAACGAAAACGAACCCTCAGCTAGGCCAAAGCAACCATGCCTTCGCTTTTCATTAGCTGAGATTCAGTCTGCCACAAAAAACTTCCATAGTGGATATTTGATCGGAAAGGGTGGATTTGGTAATGTCTACAAAGGGTTCATAGATAATGGGAGAGAGATTGTAGCCATTAAGCGATTAAAGCCAGAATCCAATCAAGGGGAGCAACAGTTTCGTACGGAGGTTGAAATGCTTTCTGAGCTTCGACATGTTAATCTAGTTTCCCTCCTCGGATTCTGCGAAGAGCAACAGGAAATGATGCTTGTTTATGAGTACATGCCCTGTGGGACATTGGCTGACCATCTCTTCAAACATGCCCAGAAGAGCCACTATGATAGACCTCTCTCTTGGAAGCAACGGCTTAAGATCTGCATTGGAGCTGGTCGAGCACTAGATTATCTTCACACGGGCCATGGGATCATACATCGAGATGTCAAGTCTTCAAACATTCTGCTAGATGACAAGTTTGTGGCTAAAGTTTCAGATTTTGGCTTAGCTAAAACTGGATTTGGCAGCGAGTCTCAAACTCAGCACAGCACACTAGTTAAAGGCACGCGTGGATACTTGGACCCGAATTATTGTGAAACTCGTAAACCAACAAAAAGTAGTGACATATATTCTTTTGGTGTGGTGTTGTTGGAAGTTTTGTGTGGGAGGCGAGCACTGGAGCGGCATATTGAAGAAGAAAAGTGCCGGCTGACTACATGGGCTATAGATAACATAAGTAAAGGACAGGTTGATCACATTGTATTCCCAACTCTAATCGGGGAAGTATCACCAGATAGCCTCAAGACATTTGTGAAGGTTGCGAAAAGATGCCTTCACGATGAACCTAAAAAACGGCCAACAATAGCCCGCGTTGTGATGAAGCTTGAGCTTGCGCTTCAGCAGCAGGAGAAGGCAGAATCTCTGGATCCGAATGAGATCACTAGCGTTCAGAATTTGTTTTCATCTACAGATAGATATCAGAAGGAGAAAACGAATTCCATGGTACCAAGAGAGAAAATAAATGTTGCTGATACCTTTCCTCAGATCGATAATGAGAAATCATCCAGTCAGAATGAGACAAGAAATGTTGCTGATAATGATGGACAAAGGGCATCTTCCTCTAATGCGCTAACTGTTACATCTCTTCCAGTTGAACAAATTAACAGCACAATGATCAATTCTGAAAGAAAATCTGGAAGAAAATCTATGTTGCTTAAGATATCGCGTAAGCTTTGGCCATGGGATGCATTTTGGAAGACCAGGAAACTCTCAAACAAAACGCACTTGGTTGGCACCTCTGTATCAGGTATGTTTTGGATACAATCAATAGCATCTCTACTAGTTTACATTAGTCTAGGTCATACCATAATTGATTTAATGTGGAGCTAGCACAGCAATTGCAAACTTATCATGTAACAGTGATGGCTGAATCTTAATTTGGACTTAGTAATAGTAATTACGCCACATGAACGAGTATCCAACCAAGAGGCAGCATAGACACACGCAAATGAGGCAAACTTCTTCTAACACACTTCCAAAAGATAGCAGTTCTGATAGAAGTTTCATCTTAGCTAGGACCATTATATATATATATATATATATATATAATCATTTCGTGCATCTTTCGTTTATCTATGATTTTTATGTATTTTATAGTAAACAGAGATTTAACTTTATTGTTAGCTACCGCAATGAGTAAATTGACAGACTTACTTCATGTTTTTGTATCTTGATGTATGGTATTTTGGTACCAGTTATCCAATTCATATTTAAGGCAATTGAAGAATGTGAAAGGATGGACTGGTTCGTCAATATAACTGGATTGCACACCATTTTTTCACCATATTGTTGAATTTGCTTGACTGTATATTTTGCAGTACCAATATCACGAAGGACCAGCACCATTACTATGGATGGCAATACTATTACGAATAAGGGAACCAATGAAAAGCTTTTTGCTCCAGCAACAGAGTCATCGAATGAAAAAGAACCTAGGCTGCTGGAAGGCATACCTAGTGTTGATGGTGACTCTTCATCTACTGGTAAATCTCAGAAGAAGGAGAAGATGAATTTTATGGTACCAAATGAGAAAGTAAATGTAGCTGATAGTGCGGGTCTCAGTCCAGCAGGGCAGATGTTACCCCATGGCAATTTAAGGATTTTCACCTTTAGAGAACTGAGGTCTGCCACTAGGAATTTCAGTCCCAATTCTGTGTTGGGAGAAGGAGGTTTCGGAAAAGTTTACAAGGGCCGGATCAATGGGGATTCATTTGACAAAGCCAAAAGTGGAACCCTTATTGCTGTCAAGAAGTTGAATTCTGAAGGTATGCAGGGCTTTGAAGAATGGAAGGTACGGTATAATTCAGTAGTTGTTTTCTTAATCTTGACAATGTATGGATGATGATGTTTTTGTGAGTTTGGAGAATGAGAATACATGGTATTATTATTAAATATTAGTAGAATATTAAGTTAATGATGTGTGGCTGCGCAGTCTGAGGTGAACTTTCTTGGAAGACTCTCTCATCCAAATCTGGTGAGGCTGTTGGGGTACTCTTCGGAGGGGAAAGAGCGACTTCTTGTCTACGAATTGATGCCCAAAGGAAGCTTAGAGAACCATCTGTTTGGAAGTAAGGATCAAAGATTCAGGATCAATTTTACATATATTTATATGTATATACCATTCCTTTCCTTCCTGCAATGTAGAATGCAGTAGTTTAGATACTGAGTTTTGTTTGTTATTAATTGTTAATTAGGGGGCGCCTCTATTAAGCCACTGCCATGGGACATTAGGCTTAAGATATTGATTGGAGCAGCTCGTGGTCTGGCATTCCTGCACGTAGAAGATAGACCAGTAATCTATAGGGACTTCAAGACCTCAAACATATTGCTTGATGGAGTAAGTTCTTGGCATCTGCTCTAGTGTTATTCATGTGTCAACCGTCTCATTTTGGAACTTTGGTTTTCTGCCTGAACTGAGGATTAGCTCTTGTACTAAGTAATAATGAATGAACTCGCATATCTGCAAAGAGTGGATATCTATCAATATTTAATTTAACCTTGTGTCAACTATCCGCAGTCATACCAAGCCAAGCTATCCGACTTTGGCCTAGCAAAGTGGGGTCCGATGAATGGTTATTCCCATGTGACAACACAGGTTATGGGAACGTATGGTTATGCTGCTCCCGAGTATGTCGCCACAGGTAAACACACATATACATCATTTTTGCGACTCCCTTTATTTAGCTGTTAAATTCAAAGAAATGGAAGCTTGTTTACAT
Source organism: Mentha longifolia (assembly GCA_001642375.2). Lineage (NCBI taxonomy): Eukaryota > Viridiplantae > Streptophyta > Magnoliopsida > Lamiales > Lamiaceae > Mentha > Mentha longifolia. Next base: position 23,008,278 of record CM038120.1, on the reverse strand, counting down.
CATTGCAGGGCACTTGTCTGTGAAGAGTGATGTATATGGATTCGGTGTGGTGTTGGTAGAAATGCTCACAGGTATGCGCGCATTGGACGCCAATCGTCCTCGTGGACAACATCTTCTTGGTGATTGGATAAAGCCACATTTATCCAATCGGAAGAAGTTGAAGTACATCATCGATGCTCGTCTCGAGGGCCGGTATCCTGCTAAATCAGCACTGCAGATTGCTAAGCTTGCCTTGGCTTGCCTTGAAAGTGACCCCAAAAGCAGACCTTCAATGCAGGAGGTAGTGGAGACACTGGAAATAATTGATGGTTCCGATCAGAGACATACACACCGCAGAGTACACTTTAGTCGCTAGCTAGGCACTCGAAATTCATATACTTAATGCTTGTATTAAGAATCTTTCTACTCTTGGTAAGCTGCTGTGAGTTTGTATCGTAGATAGTACTTCCTCCATCAAGGAAAAGTTTGCCTCGAAGGATCGAACACTTGTTTTAGTAATTTGGTCGGTTGTATAAGTATTGTACTTAAATAGTAATTTTAGATTTGTTTAATTTGAATGTATTGCGAGTAGAATAAGGATATCATTTAAGATGTAATTTTAAATGATAAACTGAACAAACTTTTCATGGCCGAAGTGCATCGTATGCAATTATTTTGATACAAGATGTAATTAACTCAAGACTATCTTTATTCTTTCTTCAAATTTGTGGTAGACGTGGGAATTTGTGGGTTTTTTTTTTGGAGAAGATTAGAGCACTCTTTGGCATGGCTTTACATGGGTCAAAACTAATCCGAAATTACAAATTTGATTAAACCGAAACTTCTAAAAGGTATAATTGGTTTGGTTCGGTTTCGGTTGGCATGCACTTTTATTAGTAGCAACTTTTTGTAGCACTTTAACAATAATTCGAGCATATAAATCAAAATAAGTCAAAACATCCAACAAATTGAAATAATAAAACAGGCCAAGTCGAGTGGAATAGAAGATTTCAACATTATTCAAATTGTTTAAATTATCCAATATCTAACAAGTCAATAAATCAACAAATAAGGGAGAGTAATGAGCGAGTCAGCAATATCTAGAGAATATCAACAAATTCAAAAGCAACAAATAGGAATATATTCCCTAAAAAAAAACAAAAACAAATAGGAATATATTTAATTTTTAAATTAAGATAATATATTATATAAATATTAAATATTTTAAAATTTTAATATAAGTTCGGATGGTTCGGTTGAAACCAAAAATCAAAGCTCCCGAATTGAAATAAATTCGGTTTTTGTTCAGAAGAATCAATCCAAACCAAATGAAAAAAAAAAACCGACCACCAACTGATTTACATTGATTGGGTTTGAATTTTGGGTCCGGCTCGGTTTTGCTCTCCCCTACCATACATGGCAAGGGATTGAAGTGAGGAGCAGGGGAAGTTGACAGTTAGGTGGAGAAACTGTATTTCTTTCCCCAGTGGGAGAAGGCCAGTAATCGAATCCTCTAGTAGGAGTAATTAGTAAAGGCTCAACATTTTCCAACGATTAAAAGCGACTTTTTTCGATCATGGCGGAGGCGCCGCCACCAATGATGAGGAATCCCGGTGAAGAATCGCCGTCGTCGGCTGTTACGCTGTTTGTCCGGCATCTCCCGGAGGCCATTCCCCACGATACTCTTACCCGTCTGTTTTCTCACCACGGCGCTTCTTCTGTCCGCCTCTTCTCTCATGGACGGTTCGCATCAAATTTGTTGGTTTTAAGTTGTTGGTGGAATGCTTCTTGTGCTTTTCTTTCCAATTTTTCTTCTTCGCAGTTGTTTGCATTTTGCATTGTATTCCGAAATCATGCTTCTACTCTTCTTGATTTTGCTCGTAAAGTTGCTCTTTTGGATTCTTTAACCAATTTCAACTCAAAACTGACGCAATATCCTTGTACGTAGGGTGAAGAATTGTGTTTTTGTTGATTTCAAGGATGAAATTTCAGCATACCAAGCCCAGAAGCAGCTACATGGGTATTTCATTATTCATACTAATAATAATCTCTTCCCTTCCTTCCCTTGTTAATCATGAGGTCCTTGGGAGTGTTTGACTAGATTCATGTATATAGGATTCATAGTGCAAAATTATTTGGTCTCAGGTTACGGTTTCTTGGTAAAGTCATGTGTGTAGAGAGAGCTAGTAGAGTGGTAGGGAGGACTAAGCAACAAGATAATGAAAGAGAAGTAAGGAAGAATGCTACCTCTACGGTGAAAGATGCTTCTGTCCTTAGCCATAGCTGTACTGGGAGTATAACTATTGCAGAAAAACTCGGTGTTGACTATCCATTTCCGCCCCACCTTGAGTATGTTTACTGTGTTCTTTTGATATCCGATGATTTTTGTTATCATATTAGTTCTGCCCTTCTCTTTTCAAGCTCTAGCTGAATTCTGTTTTCTAATTTCAGACTATATAATCTGTCTGTGTATCAGTATTCTGACTAGTTCAAGTTTTACAATTTTTCCGATGCAGATATGCATACCCGCCGCCTGATGGTAACATTCTGACCAACATTGTAAATGCTCTTATTGCAGTTCCCGGCTTTTACACTCAGGTTTTCGTTTCTTTTCTTTTCATCTTTTTCTTCCCCTGTCTCTCTCTCTCGCCCGTCTGCACCTGATATTTGTAACATTTCAAGGAATATTCTTTCTTATGAACTCCTGGATACAGGTTTTACATTTGATGAACAAAATGAATATTCCCGCGCCATTCAGGAAGGCATTACCCATTCCACCTCTTCCGAAATCAATTCCTGTTCCATCAGCACCGGTGGAACCACCACCACCTCCACCATCCATGGAGACTAAAGTTGCAGATTTGTCCAGTAGTGAGTCAGAGATGGAGTCCTCGGATGAGGTGATTCTCTGGTCTGCCGTTATCTCATATACCCTTGTTGTTAGTAAAGTATCAACTCAAGGATATTCTACTGTTCTGAGGTTTTCACTGTGTAAGGAGATGGTGAATTTTGAATGAGAATCAATCTATAGATGTTTTCTTAGTTTAAGAAGCAAGTATTTTATGAAGCACCATATGCTTACAGAAACTTCAAAATAAGTTCGGTTTAATAATTCAGTGATTGATTGGCCCATTTGGAGCTAAGGAATAGTTCTGATAAGTGCTCTAGTTTCATCTGACTTAATGTAATAACCACATTTTGGTTTTAAATTTTAAAGCATTTTCCCACATGATTTGCAACTTATGCTGTTATCTATTGTAAGCATAACCATGTGAAAGATCTGCATCAACTTTTTACTATTAGGCTTTTGGAGGCTGTGTTTTTAGCAATCTTTATGAAACGTACAAAATTTGTTAAACTATTCACATGATGTAGGAAGCCAGAGGAGAAGCTAGACCTGCTCGAAAGCGTGCCAAGCGACAAGCGATTGTCGGACCTGCTGTTGACAAGGATGTGGCTCACGAGGCTGTTGGATTGAAACGAGTTGCATTAGTTCCCAAAGAGAAGCCTATGATAAAAAAGAAAAACCCTGTATTGCAGGTTGCAACCATCGATCTCTGTATACCGTATGGAGACGTAATTTCCCTTTGAAAGATTTGTTATAAAATGGAATTTGACATGCTTGCAGATAAGAATAGCACAGAGACGGAATCAACCTGAAGTACAAGATAATGATTCTGCAAAGGAGTCGCAATTGCAAGAGCCAATCCCTGAAACTTCTGCTCGGGAATCGTTTGCAACTTTGGAGGAACTAAATAGTGGAAAATTGCCTCCAGAGGAAATCTTATCACTCCCCAAATTTAAGGTATTATATTCCAAAATTGTTACCTATTCAGTACAGGTGCTGCAGCTCATACTTAAGGTGATTAATGATGTTATTTTATCATTGAATAATTATAAGGGTCAGTAGAAAGACCAGTATCATAAACAAATTAAATCCTGAACTCTGTAAGAAATTGGCTATCCGAATGTAATATTTAAAGAACTTTTATATATAATCTCGCAAAAAATGTGGAAACTGTAGGAGGACTGAGAGAAATGTAATTGTGAATTGTTCGATTGTGTGTGGATAATGCTTGCTTCCTCATACATTACATCCATTGGCTCCGATGAACAGAATTACAGCGCCGGTGATCCGACTGCTGTCTTGTACATCAAGAACTTGGCCAAAGACGTGGTTGTCGATGACTTGTACTTTATATTTGGTGAGAGAAGTTACAATTGGGAGTATATCTGCTTGAATACTCTTTTTCTCTTTTCTTTTTTCCTCTTGAGGAGTTACTGCAGCTTTTAACTCATTCTGTTTTCCATTTACTGGTAATACTGTTGCAGGATCATTTTTTGGGAGCGTCGATGCTGCCATGTCCAATCTTATCGTTAAGTTGATGCAGGTGAGATTACGAAATGCCCTCTGCTTTCATTCATCTTCACTGACATGCTTCTGAAGTGAAAGTGGTGCTGTTTTAGGAAGGAAGAATGAGGGGCCAAGCTTTCGTTACGTTCCCAACAGTTGAGCTTGCTCGTAATGCTTTGGTACGTATGTTTTACAACTACACTAAAAAACATCTGCAGCTCCTTTTCTTCTGTAATAATTTGATTTTCACCATTATCGATCAAAATCCTCTGGTTGTAAGCATCCGTGGTGTGAATGCAGAATGCAGTAAATGGTTACGTGTTTAAAGGAAAAGCAGTGGTGATCCAATTCGGGAGGAGGCCTGCCGCTGCTAAACTCAACTGAAGACAAAACGCAAGGATTCATTATATAGTCATTTACTCTTTGGGTTCTGAATTTCGAGGAGCAACAAGGTTTTGTAGTTGATGGATGATGGTAGCTAGTTGTCTGAATTTGCATTCAGCATAGCAGTTTGGTCTTACATGTGTATATAGTAAATTGTTTGTCTGCCATCTTTTGGAACTAAACGGACGGTTCATGGTTCACGGTTCACGGTTCCACAAATCCTAAACCAAAATCGAACCGCCACTGCCCATTGTTTCGATTCTGATTCAGTTTTGAATTGTTCCTTGTTTGAACCGTGTTTAAAACGAAAGTATTCGAGCATTGAAATAAATGTCAGAATTGTTGGTTCAAGGTCTTAATTAGGGACCGAACCAGGAATTTTTAAAAAAAATTATAAAGAAATTTTTTGAAAATAACAAGTCCTTTTTTAATACTATCAAACATTATATCTGAAAAAATGAACTTAAGTAAAACACAGAAAGTGTAAAAGAAACTAACTTTAATTATATTACTCCGTAATATACAAAAAAATTACTCAAAACAATACAAAATAGAATGCGTGAGTTATTCCTTGTTCGAACCGTGCTTAAAAAGAAAGTATTCGAGCATTGAAATAAGTATCAGAACTGTTGGTCCACGGCCTTAACTAGGGACATAGCTAGGAATTTAAAAATAAAGTATTCAAGTACTGAAATAAGTGTTAGAACTGTTGGCTCACGGTCTTAATTAGGGATGGAACTAGTTTAAAAATGTCCGGACAAGATTTAAATAAAAAAATTTATAAAGATTTTTTTTGAAGATAACAATTTTTTTAATACTATCAAACACCATATTTGAAGAAATGAAGAAACTAACTTTGATTATACTTTTTTCTGAAAGCAACTTTGATTCTATTTAATAGACAAAAAAATTACTCAAAACAATACAAAATAGAATGCGTGAGTTACTTTTTGTTATGCTTCTTACAGTTTTCTCGCTGCACATATTTCTAGATATAAAATGCTAACAAAAAACTACTGTTGAAATTGTTAGCAAAGTTTGGCATGTTAGTTTCGTATATACAAGTATATACAACTATACAAGTATTTGTAGACGAAGAACCCACGCGCAATTTTCAATAAATTTTCTTTCTATCAACATTTACTAGTTTGTGCCCGTGCGATGCATTGGAAAATAAATTATTAATATTTATATTTAATATAATATAAAATGATAAATAGGAAATGACATTAATTTTAGGGCTTCTAAGTTTGGTATACTCCATTATTATATTAATCTTGTGTCACTTTTTATTTTGATAATAATGGTAACTAGTACACGTTCCCGTGCGATGCACGGCGTTAACATTTTATTTTTTATCGTATTAAAACTTATGAATTTCGATTAAATAATAACAAAAGTATGTTGAAGAAGTAAATCAGTAGAATTATATAAAAATAACACAAAGGTATATATCCCTCATAATGCTCTTCAACATATCATCCGGACATCACGTAATACTATTTTCCATCCATAATCATTTATGCGATTCTCAGATAGCTGGTATTTGTACCCATGCAATTCATGGCCATGGTTACTTCATTAAAAAAAACACATTTTACCAAAAAAAAAAAAAGGAGTGCTCAATATATATTATATATTTATCCATGTTTCTTAGCAAGTAGTAATCTTTTTTTTTTTCTGTGCTGCTCAAAGATTAAAAAAAAAAAAACGGTTTAAATATCTCTTACAATATTTTAACATCTGGAATTTTATACTCTTTGCTTTGTGAGTAAGTTACGAATCTAACCTATTTTACATGTAAGATAAAGAAGAGCATAATAAGTTGAATAAAAAATAATTAGACATTTTAAATTTCCGTAATTGAACCATCAGGATCGGTTGTGGCAGAGTGCCAGGAGAAATAACATAGAATTGCCTTCAAAGAGTATAAAAAAATATATATATATATAGATATAAAAATTTGAATGTGAATCGTATTTGTCACATTGCAAAACTTCTTCTTCATTTGGACCTCCACTATACTCAACATACTTACCAAGCTTAGATGCGTAGCCCAAATCTCCAACCTTTTCCATGAAATAGAAATTATCATAACCTTCTCAAACAATATGAGCATAGAACATTTGCATGATTGATTCAAGATTGGGTGAAGATATTAAGTCATTTTTTTTTTAATGAAACACCATCCAAAATGTGCCATGGTCATAATATCAACCATTAGCATCATTCCATCCGTCCTCAACCACAAATTGAGAGATTGATTCTGAATGATTCACTATGTCATTTAGACCTGAAAAACAGATAATATAAACAATAAACGACGCCCCTGTTTATGATTTGTAAATTGTTACTTTTTGGCACCATAAAAGAAGTATGATTTTGGAAGACTTGTAGTGATAGTATATATAAACAACATTCAATTGGTAGAAAAAACACACACAGTAAAATATCAAATTATTGCCAAAAAGAAAAGTAGCAAACATATATAGAAAAGCACAACAATGTTTTCTCCTTGAATTAAAACGTCCTTATATTGGAGTCTAGGATTAAAATGTTTTCTAGCGAACCAATTCCACTTGTGCTGCACACACACCATTAACCAATCTATGCAATGCAACTACAAAATGTTTTTTTTTATCTCTTTTATAAACTAAAATCAGAATTGTTAAAAGAAGAGAAGTGGTGGCAGCTCAAAATATGTGGCTCGGAAATTATATATTTGAGAGAGACAACATATATAATAAACATCATTACTGCAGTGGCTATCCATCCGGTAGGTTTTGGAAGCAAGAAGATGGGTGGAGGTTTCTTTTTTTCGAAAATAGAAAAGGTAAGAGCAAAATCATGGCATCCAAATTTAAGAACCAATAAAACTAAGTATAATCTACACATAAAAATTAGTATAATTACCTCACTTCTCTCCTCAACTTCTTCTCAGTCTTGTCCAAACTGGATGCAAGAAGTGATAATTCAGTTTCAGTTGCTTTGGATAAATTGCTCTATATAATCTCCTCCATTTGTACTGTACAACTTCCTCTTCTTTCCCTTGATCATCCTCTTTTCTCTCGTCGTCTTACTTCTTGTTCGTCTTGAGTATTTCCTTGTAACTGAAGGGATGCTCTCTAGGCATGACTTTGATAACCTCCGTTTCATAAAAGTGCACAGATTTCAGTGTTCTAGTTTAAGTTGTGAAAATTTTAAAATTATTGTACGGCGATTCGGTGAAAATAATAGATGATAGTACATATTTATTTATCACAAGTAAAATTAATTTTGTTAATCTTTTTATTAGTTATTGAAAATTACAAAGCCCTATGCATATAATAGTGGGTTAAGAAAGTGGGTTAATGGGTGTTTAATTATTTATAATATTTGTATGGAGTACACTTTGAAATAGTTTAAAATTTAAATTATTGTCGGTCATTTAATTGTCATTCGGTGGTGATATTGCAATTTTTTTTTCCTTCAAAAATACTCGCAACTGCACACTAAAGAAATATTAAAAAAAAACTGTTTATTTGTTGGTAGCAGTGTTCTAAAAGTCGCTAGACGCTAGTAGGGCGGTGGAGGGGCGATTAGCGTCTAGGCGAGAGTCTAGGCGGTGCCTAGACGGATTAGTATAAAATCAAAGTCTACGTCAAAATTTTTATATATTTAAACATAAAATCTATAAGTTAAAGTATAAAATACATGATTTTTCAACTATAATTTAATTTTATAACCCTTCAAGCCCTGACTAGCCCCTCTAAACCCTCCGAGCACTGCCTAGACATGTCTAGGACCACCTAGGCACCTGCTTGGATGCCGATTAATTCGTCGCCGCCTAGAGAAAACCGTCTTGCCATTAATCGGGACGGTGCGACACCTCCTAGCGCTTAGACGCCTTCTAGTCGCCAGGCCTTCTTTTAGAACACTGGTTGGTAGTGATTGACGTGGGTTAAAAGTAGTTGTCAATATTTAGATTCAGTAAAATTAAATTAAGCTTGTAACCGTTTATTTAAAAATAACTATTCAAATGCAAAATTACTATATTATCCTAATTTTGGTGGGAAAAAAAACTGCTTTTTTCATTTTGTTTATATATATATATATAGATTGGAATGAAATATATTAATGCATAATACAAAAGTGATTCGCAAGTGTTCTTTAGAAATTGATTTGGATAATATAAAATAAAATCAAATTAACGGCCCGTCTTTGCTTCATTGTGCATCATGTTCTTTCACCCCATTTAATTTCTACCGTCGCAATCTTTGAGCCCTCAACTTTTCAATGCTTTTATCAAATTTTCTATCTCACATATAAAAGACTTTTAATATACTACCGTTATCTTTATCAAAATCCCTTCCCTAAGGCGTGAAAGCCGAAACAACTTCTAGGCTTCTAGCTTTATTGACATGTTTCGTATCAATGAAAAATCTATTCAAAGGAAAATATATCAAAAGAAAAAAAATTATATTTTTTTCAGCATTAAAAATAGTTACAATAATTTTAAAAACTAATTCACAATTCTATTAGGGAAATATGACAAAATTATGACAAAAACCAACTGTAAAACCCGATCGACATTATAATTTTTGAAACATAATGCTACAACACAACACACACACACAATAATCAATTTGGATTTGTGTAAATAAGTAAGAATAAAGAAAATCGTAGTAAAAATAATAATAAAGGAATCAAATAAAATGGTTGGAAACCTACACGGCTTCATCGTCATCTTCTTCTTCCAACTCTCACTATTGCGTCTTTCCGCTCCTTCTTCTTCGGCAAATTAATTATTTTCCAGTTCCAGTCCAATAGCCGGCCACCTTCTGCGTCAATAGAAAAGAACAAAATTAAAAAATTAAAAAATAAAATAATAATAATAATAATAATAATAATAAAATGTCATTTACAAACAAATTCTCAAGATATTTGCCATCATTTTTTTTGCTTATAACTTCATTCATACTTTTTAGTTGTCCGTCTGATTTCTAAGCCTCTAATTCAAATAATAAAACTGGATTATGCCAGACATCAAATTAATGTAATTTCATGAACATAATAATAAAACTCGATTAAGCTTCTAGATATATAGATATAGTTCATTGCGCTGTCTATTGAGAATTCTATTTCTTTCTTTTGTTCTTACCTATGAAATAATTGATTTTAATGTAATTCTGATGGGTCGGACGGATGTTGCGCAGGCTCTATTATAGAAGAAAGCTTTTCCAGAAACAATTCTGCACACAAAATTAAAGTTTCAATTTAAGCTTTAGTAACAATATTCCTGGTGTTTCTCTCGATTCGAGCTAATGAGCTAATACACAATCGCAACAATTGCAAGCTAGGATAAAGATATGGAGGATCAAAATACATAACAACATACAACAAAACGTAGAAGATAATTGCGATTTTTGTAGATATCGATCACTGAAGCTATAGAAATAGTAGAAAATTGGATGGATCGATTTTTATTTATTTTTTTTGAAAAAATTGTGACTCAAATCTGCTAGCGATGCAAATGTACTTATAGAAAAGTTCCAATCAAATTTCAAACATTGAGTATTGGCTGAAAGGAAAGCTTGCAAAAGTATCCTGAAATTATTTGTTGATAGTTGAAGTAAATACTCTAGTCTGTTACACTTTCCAAAGAGTAAAGTTGATGGCCAAAATAAGAAGGTTTTTAAGAGAAAAGAAATACTATAAAAATCCTTGAAAAAGAAATGAAACATGAATTGGTGAACTCAACAGTCTCTTCATGGGCGGTGCATCGGGAAGTTGAACAGACTGTTTTTATTTATGACTGAAAATAATATTAAAAAATTATTATGCAATTTAGGGGGGAAAAGCTGATATGAAGAATGATTCTGTTTTTATGTATAGCCTGAAATTATTTGTTGATAGTTGAAATAAATACTCTATTCTGTTACACTTTCCAAAGAGTAAAGTTGCCGGCCAAAATAAGAAAGTTCTTAAGAGAAAAGAAATACTATAAAAATCCTTGAAAAAGAAATGAAACATGAATCGGTGAACTCAACAGTCTCTTTATGGGCGGTGCATCGGAAAGTTGAATAGACTGTTTTTTTTTTTTTGGTAAATACTCCCTCCGTCCCGGACCACTTGGCATGTTTGACTTATTGACTTTTTGGCACGCATTTCCACCGAGCCGGGAAACGGGTTATAAGATATAATTTTGAAGTATTGTTTCATAGTATCCGGTAGAATGAAACAATACTTCAAAATTATATCTTATAACCTGTTTCCCGGCTCGGTGGAAATGCGTGCCAAAAAGTTAATAAGTCAAACATGCCAAGTGGTCCGGGACGGAGGGAGTAGCTTTTATTTATTCACCAAATAAGAAAATACAAAACACACATCCTCTTGTACTACAAAATTTCATGCTAGCTATTCAGTATTCTTCCTATTTTGTTCTCTTTATGTCCACACATAGCTATCACCACCTTCCCTTGATAAACCAAATCCTCAATTCTCTGTGTCTTCCCTGCCATATGCCTTGTGTTTCTTTATTTCCATATCAGATATACCGCCACAGTAAACGCACACCTATACAAACACTGTCTTCCACTCTTAGATTTGCACTGTGTCATCAGAAAAGCTCTCTCCACCTACCAACTCTGTCTTCTTCGATTTATCTTGCACCAAGAAGTGAGTTGTTCTCAAAAATCTCCTGTGACATCACAACCAAAGAATAAATGATCCAGACTCTCCTCCTCCTTACTACAAAAGCAACACAAACTGTCCACCCTAATCCCAATTCTCTGTAAAAAATCCTATGTTGCTAATCCTCTATGCATAAGTAGCCAACTGATGAATATGAACTTTGGGGGAGCTGCATTATGGCTAATCAATTTCTTCCAACTTACAATCTGAACCTCCCCAACTAGCTTCAGATAAAATTTTCTAATGGAATAGGACTCCATGCTATCAATATCCACCTGATTCAAGTATCTCATTGCTTCCAAGATTTCTTTATCATCCAGGAGCATTGACCTGGGATAGGCATTGTCTGCAACTCCCTCTCCTTTATATAGAAACCATGCACCCACTTAATCCATATAACATCCTTTTTCTAAAACAAGTTCCAAAATAACTTGTATATGGCAGCTTTATTCCATAGGTTAAGATTCACTATCCCCATTCCTCCTGCATTTTGAGGCAAACTAATCTTGTCCCATGCTACAAGAGCCCTCTTAGACACAGCAGCTTTTCCAGTCCACAGAAAAGTTTGACATGCTGTTTGAATCAACTTTAGAACTTTCTGTGGAAGCACAAAAATCTGGCTCCAATAAACTTGTACTCCAAATAAAACTGATTTAATGAGTTGAATTCTACCAGCATAGGATAACATTTTTGATGCCCAACAATCAATTCTCCCCACAATTCTCTTGATTAGAGGCATACACTGCATCACACTAAGTTTCTTGGAGGAGAGTGGAACTCCTAAATATCTAGAAGGCAACTGACCTTGACTCATACCTGTAGCTTGTAGTATTTCAGCCACCACCTCATCCTTGACACCCCCAAAGTACATACAGCTATTCATTTGATTCATCTTCAGACCTGAAGCTTCTGAGAACTTCCCAAATGCTTGTACTACCTGTTGCACTGAAGTACAATCTCCTCTAGAAAAGATTAGCAGATCATCTGCAAAGCATAAATGCACTAGATTGAACTTTTTGCACCTAGGGTGGTAGTGAAAGAGCCTATTCCCTCTGAGCTCAATAAAACATCTATTCAAATACTCCATGCATATCACAAACAAGTATGGTGATATTGGATCCCCTTGCCTTAATCCTCTTCTAGCCCTGAATGGTTCTGTTAGCTCCCCATTAATATTTATAGTATAAGACACAGTGGATACACACTCTAAAATCCAGGCTACAAACCTATATGGAAACCCCAATCCAAGCATGAGATATTGCAAAAAAGGCCATTCTATGGAGTCATAGGCTTTCTGAATATCAATCTTTATCATGCATCTAGGCGAGACCATCCTTATCTGATACCCTTTTACTAGCTCATGACTCAATATAATGTTATAAAAAATGAGTCTTCCCTTCACAAAAGCAGATTGTGAAGGGCTAATAATCGAATCCAACACCTCAACCAGTCTATTAGCTAATACTTTAGCTATAATCTTGTACAACAGAGTACATCAAGCTATAGGCCTGTAATCTTTTGTTGTTGCTGCATTCTCTGTTTTTGGGATCAAAGTGAGCAATGCCAGGTTTAGTTCCCTAGGTAAAAACCCTGTGTCAAAGAATTGTTGAACTGCTGCAGTTACATCCTCTCTAATCACATGCCATGCTTTTTTATAAAAACATGCATTATAAACATCAATGCCAGGTGCCTTGCTAGACTTCATGCTAAAAAGAGCTGTTTTGACCTACTGTTCTGAACAAAGTTGGCATAGCTTATCTCTCCCATGTATAGATAATGTTGGTCCCAGATTTATCATAGTTTGATCAACCATAGGCAGCTCATGAGCAGCACTGCCCATCAAACTGAGATAGAAGTCTCTAACTTCCTTAGAGATCTGCTCTTGGGTAATACATCTAGTTTCATCTCCTCTTTGCAAAAATTTTATAGTGTTTGCATTATTCCTGACTTTTACATAAGAGTGAAAGAACTTAGTATTCGAGTCTCCCAACTTTAACCATTCTACTCTTGATTTCTGCCTCCATATGTTCTCCTCTATACCACTCCACTTCTCCAATTCCTTTAACAGATTTTGCTCTTGACTAGCCAACATCACATTATTGTAATCTGTAAGCAACTCTCTCTGTACTTCCTTCAGCTGAGTTATGTACTCCTCCACCTTCTCAGTAGTTCTCTTAAACACTACATTATTCAGCTCCTTAAACTGTGGCTTCATTGCCTTACATCTAAACCAAATATTCAGGAGCTTATTCTGGTGACAAACCAACTTCCAACCTTCACTAGCAATTCTCTCAAAATCCTGATGATCTGCCATGACATCATAAAACCTAAATGGACTTGTTTTCTTAGTACTGAGTTGATTAAAATCAATCAGCTGAGGATTATGATCAGATACCCCCTTTTCCAACCTTTCCACAATCACATGATGATACTGTTGCAACCATGAGGGGTTTGCTACATATCTATCAAATTTGATTGTATTCTATTACTCCCCTCTTAGTTATTACACCAAGTGAATTCACTTCCAATTGCTCTCACTTCTTGAAGTAAATTATTATGTAGGCAATCTGAAAAATCCCTTACCTCATGTTCTGTGACAGCTTGCCCCTGGAATCTATCACTCTCACTCAAAATCGTATTAAAATCACCACCAATTAGCACTGGTTCTGCAGTAGAATTGCAACAATCAGTAATAAAGTGCCATAAACTTCTTCTTTGTTCCATAGAATTTTGAGCATACATAGCAATTAAGTGGAAAAATTGCCCTGTAGCTACATTCAACACCTTACACAACACAGCTTGCTCATGTTCCCTAATGCTCTGAATATCCACCTCCTTTGAGTTCCAGCATATCCATATCCTGCCATTCACAGCCAATGAATAATTATTCAAGCACTTCCATCCTTTACAGATTTTTTCTTTAACTGCCTCAAACTTCCCAACCTTCACCCTTGTTTCTACCAAAACAGCCACATTTATTATCATTTTCCTTAGAAAGAGACGAATCTCTTTCTGCTTGAAGGGCCTATTACAGCCCCTCACATTCCATATAATCATTTTCATCTAGGAAGGAAGGGGAAAAGGTCCCCTCCCTGTGATTCCCCCTGTTATGTCATTTCCTGTATGCTCTGATATCCATTTGTAGTAGGTATGTGCAGTACTCCAACTTGTATAGTAGGACTAACCACTTTCTTTGGTTGATTCCAACTTTCCACTTCAACAACTTTCTCAGTCCTAGGTGTTGGTTCTTGTGGTATCTGATCTTTTTCTTCCTGTTTCTTCTTAATCCAGTGTTGTTGAGGTGCTGTGTAACCTTCTTCTCAATTTTCTCTTTACAATTGTGCCCCACCCTCTGGCATTTGTGACAAAACTGAGGTACCCACTCATAATACACCTTTTGATCTACAATTACTCCCTACTCCCCTTCTACCTTAATAGAGTATTGCAATGGTTGAGTTACATCCACTTCAACAAAGCAGTCTGGCATAAGAGATTCTTTTCTGCAAAGAAGTACACTCATCTGCACAAACTAGATTGCCTATGATACTTCCAATCCTGCTCAAGGAGTCCCCACTCCAACAATTTAAAGGGAGATTAGGTAGTTGAATCCAAAGAGGGATGACTTTCAGGATTTCTTTCTCAAAGTTAAAGCTCATAGCCCACTCCTTCACAATCACTAGTCTATTAGCCATAGTGTAAGGGCCCTCATACAACATTTTATCCCTATCTTCACCATGCTCAAATCGAACAACAAAGTAATCATCACTATGATAGAATATATCAAAGTTCCTCTCTATCTGGCACTGATTTCTCAGAAACATAGTGAGATATGTAATAGTAGGAGAGTTCCCAATTACATAAAGGACAATTGCTTGTTTCCATTTCAGATTTTCTTTCTCCAATTCATACTGAGCTAAGAAAGCAGTAGGTGTACATTCTTTTATCGTCGGAGCCACATATCCAAGCTTCATGCCCTTCCTCCGCAATGGTCCGTCCTGCTTCAGTTCCATCTTTGGTGGCTCCTCCTCGTTTCCCCCAACTGACTTGCTTCCCGCTGACTCCATGTCTACTGAGATCTCCTCCATAACTACTTCAACCGGCGGTACTGATTCATTGCGAATACCCGATGAACTCTCCCCAATTTCCAAAATTCCACTACCAATCTCAACGTGAGCTAGGATAGGCACCTTCCTAGGTCGTCCTTTACCTCTCCCTCCTCCTTTCGCCATAGATCTGAAGGTCGGCGCACGTTAACGATTCTCCACTAACATGCGCCTGCATAGACTGTTTTTATTTATGACTGAAAATAATATTAAAAAATTATTATGCAATTTAGGCGGGAAAAGCTGATATGAAGAATGATTCTGTTTTTATATATATAATAGATTCAACATTTATCTCAAAACAAAAAAAAAAATTCCATTATTCGACATTATAAAAAAAACAATATAATTTCCGTACAACAGTAGAGTTCCTTCCCCGCTTTCTCCCCGCAATTGAAAATTTCAACGAACCCTCCAATTTTGCCGAGTTCGCTGTGAAATCGCGTTACCGATTTTGTCAAATCTACACAGTCTATCGCAATTTCCTTTCAAATTACATTATTCCTTTTTTGCCAACTATTCTACGCAGTCTCCACTTTGAATCCGAAACAGATACTTCCGATTCGTGACCTTAAAACTTTAGTTAGGGTTTATCGCGAAATTATTGCATTTCTGCCCTAACGCGGAGTGCTTATCGACGTTTCAGTCAACTCCTTGCGAGATCTCCGGTGAAAGGTGAACTTGATTTCTTATTTGTTTTCACTTGGGCATTGCTGTCGATTTTACTCCGTGTTATGCGTTTGCATAAGGGCATTTTCACCTTTCTTTGACGAATTGTTCTCCCATATCGTTTATTATTTGAGTTGGAATGTGAACTGATTTTTAGTGGTTGATACTTGATTCCATTTATAACTATGGGAATTACTTTACGTAGTGGGGCGATCTCCTTGGTGACATGGATTAGCAAGTTCATGTTGGTTTCATAAAACATGCAGTAGAAATATACATTTTCTTGTTTTCTTGCTAGTTATACAGTAATTTTCAGTCAATAATAACTTAATAAGTTGATCAAGTTACATGTTTATGAATCTCCTTATTGGAAGACAAATCATAACTTTTGATTTGGTTAAGACCGTTGCTAAAGAAAATTTGCTATTACTTTGGCACATACTTGATCTGAATGGCTTCGTATTGTTATCTACCCCTTTCAGGAGATGTCTCGAGTGGAGGACTTATGGGAGAGATTGGTTCGGGCAGCACTTCGAGGTCGAGTGGCAGGTGGTGGTTTGTATCGACGGCCTGAGGCTGGTCTAGCTGCAAATGTCCCTTCTTCGCTTGGGAATCAAGACATAGACGACATTTTGAGGGCTGCTGATGAAATTCAAGATGACGATCCTAATATATCGAGAATCTGTATATGCTCTAAGATATTTCTTTATTTCCTTATATTTTTTAGTATTTTATTTTGTGTAATGGTTTATTAATTGGTAAGCTGGTAAATAAGTAGACAAAATTAGTGTTTTGGACCTTGTTTTACAGAAGCTCATGGGAGATTTATAAGTTTTAGGAGTTTTGTTCTTCAGTTTTTTTGGTTCAATGGGAAGGGTCCATTGAGTTGTTAGGCATCATCTGTGGAAAATGCTTGAAGTTATGAACTGGACTGATTTGATAGCCCTGTTGGGGGTGTAGTATCCCTATACTTAAATATGTAATTACCTTAAGATGAATTTGATATCACAGTTCACAAATCTAAGCTCACTGTTCAGTAGCAATGGTAGCCATACGAGAAGTTAGCAGTGATCACAAACATATTCTTATGTTTACTTTCTTTTATTTTCAGTATATATGTGAATTTGATTAGTTTTCTTCAGGACATAACAGTAGCCATAGAAGGGATAGAACAGACATATAAACACAAATTAGTGTGGGGTTGGAATGTTGCCATCTGAAGTATGTGATTATTTTGTATTATCAAGTCCATGTCCTAGTTTACATGTATTATCTTGTCTTTTTGGTATCGTGCCACATTGTCATATTGGATGAATGTGATGAGAAATTAATATGTAATAGAGTTCTAGTATATTGCATGATAACATTCCATTCTGTCCCTGTTAAGTGTGTTGATGTATATGTGATATGGGTAAGTCCTCTAGCTCGCTCCTCATTGTCCGTATTCTTGTAATGACTGTGAACTTGTGAGAACCAATGCCACAAAATTGCATAGCATGTTAGAAAAATAGGGTGTTTGCCCTTTGCTTTTGTACAATCCTCACTCTTGTTTTCTCTTGCAGTGTGTGAGCATGCTTATTCTATGGCTCAAAATCTGGATCCAAATAGTGAGGGCAGGGGTGTATTGCAGTTTAAGACGGGCTTAATGTCTGTTATAAAGGTATTTTTTAAACATTAAATGTGCTAATCATTGTGCAATACGTGTAATCTATTTCCAAGGTAAAAATGCTTGCTTGCTTTTATATGAGCAAATCACTTGATAATCTTTTATGAGCAACTTGTTAGTTGTTACTGTATATAGCAAGCACATAGCCCATGGTGACGGGCGCTCCCTATTTTCAATATATAATTGTACATTTACTTCTGTTTTTTTTTTCAAGATACTTAAGGTAAAATCATGTGTTTGTTTGGTTTCATTACTATCCTTCAGCAAAAGCTTGCGAAGAAGGAGGCTGGAGGCATAGATAGAACCCAGGATATTGCTCGCTTACGAGAGTTTTATAAACTGTACAGAGAGAAGAATAATGTGGACCAGCTAAGAGAAGAGGAGATGAAATTGAGGCAGTCAGGTGTCTTTAGTGGTAACCTTGGAGAGTATGTTCTTGAACTAGGTCCTGTTTTTCTTTTAAGAGATGATTACGTGATGCTGTGTAGAATTCGCTAGTCTTATATATCTCTGTCCTTCCCCATATTATATCTACATATCTCCGGAACTTAATGCTGGATTTTTAATCATCATTCCTATTAGATTGGAGAGGAAAACAGTGAAAAGGAAAAGAGTCCTGGGGACTCTTAGGGTTCTTGGACATGTTTTAGAGCAACTGACCAGGGATGTTTCTGCTGAAGAAGCTGAAAGATTAATACCTGAAGAGGTTTGACATGTATTTTATTTTTCATACTCTTTTCATGCATGTTTCTTTCTGGGTTGGATTTTAGAAATTATTGGTCATATCTTGGATTTCTCCTCAAATCATATTTAATAATCCTTTGCATACTGTTGATAACCATAAGTGGATTTAAGTTCTCTGATTTAGGAAACGATCTTTCTCTATATATCTACAAGTTCTCTTTCTCCAGTATATCCCAAGAATGAGACAAGCTTGAAATATTACTTGAAACAATGTCCACAGATAGCGGAAGTCTGCAAGACATAACATCTGAATTAGATATCTGGCAAATATCTAATGCATGTAATGGTATGGATTGACCTTTTGCAATCTTTGAGAACTATAGTATTTCTAACTACCCAATTGGTTAAGGTTAATAAGCTAGTCCATTTAGCTGTAACTTTTGTAATAGGAATTCGGCAAATCTTTTATCTATGTTTATTTATTTGTGCATGTGATGCCCTGGATATGAGTATTCCCAATACATTTGGTTCCAAAGCTTGTTTTTATGGTATGTCGATCATTCTGGAAATACTTCTTGTAACTTGCATAAGCTTTATTTCCTTCCATCATAGATAATCTAGATGTGGGTTTTGACTTGCTCCACTTGTAGAATTTAGTTTTATGAGTTCATGGCTTTGGTTTTCATTTTTGAAAGAGGAGTGCAGGTAGGGGAAGGAATATACATGCTTAATTATCACAGGTCTTCCCCCTGGGCCCCCCTCACATCGTTTGACTGATTTGCAGTAATATCAGTTTACTCTATGGTTCTTTTCTTTTCAGCTGAAACGTGTGATAGAGTCTGATGCAGCAATGACAGAAGATATGCTTCCTTATAATATTATTCCTCTGGATGCTCCCAGTGTAACCAATCCTATTGTTTCTTTTCCAGAGGTAATCTGATTCTTTATCTATTTTATCAATTTTATTTTCCTTTTATTAGAATGATTCTTGGATACTTATTATTACATCAGGTACAAGCAGCTGTATCATCTTTGAAGTACTTCAGGGGCCTACCAAAACTACCCAGAACATTTTCTCCTCCTCCTTCAAGGAGTCTAGATATTTTTGATTTTCTGCACTTTACTTTTGGTTTTCAGGTTAGTCGATAATCAATTTTAGTTTTGGAGGGTTATTGTCATCATTGTCGTTTTGGTCTCTCTGAGTGTGTCCTCCATCTTGAATGGGTCTTTGTTTCAACTTTTTATCACCCGATATTCTTGTCTAGTTGCTGATTTTTCCCATTCCTTATCTTTTATAAGTTTTATATGGAAGCTTAACCTTGTTATTGTTACATCATTGTTCAGGGACCTTGTTTATACATCTCAAAGTTTCTTTTTGCATCTCACTGTCTCTCATGATCTCCAAAAAGAATTTTTTTCTTACATGATTTATTTTAACTATATCTAATGGGTTAGCTTTTCTTTGAAATATGACTACCGTGCTTTTGTATCCATAAAAAGTTAAAACAAGATATGGGTGTTGCATATGGTATGACCCCTGTTGCATTTTACATTCTATTTTTTGTTTACAGAAAGATAGCGTTTCGAACCAGCGGGAACATGTTGTTCATCTCCTTGCAAATGAGCAAAGTCGGTTACGAATTCCTGAAGACCCCGAGCCAGTAGGTCTCTTGCCATGTGTTAGCGTGATTTTGTTGAAATATTGGCTTTTTGTGACAATATTATAGACATAAGTCTGTGATGGAAGAAAGCCATCATATACTTCATTTCTGTTGATTAAGAAATGCTCTGTTCATTAAGAAATACAAATTTTTTATATGTGATGTTAAAAATAACTGCAACATTGCATGAGTTTACATTCAGCTGCATGATGATTTTCCCTCTTAGTCGTTTAGCTTGTTTGGTCATTATTTTGGAGTCTGTTGGCTTTTGTCTGATTGTCTGTTCATCTTTCAGGGACTTTGGTGGGTCTAGATTAGATTTAGAGTATTTGTTTAGTTTAGTTTTTCTTTGCTGAAGTTTTTGGGGTGAGATTCCGTGGTTTGGTGGGAATTGTAACACATGTCTCTACATTGTGGAATGTGAATGGAACAACATTTCTCTATGACACCAGTATTATAGGCGACTTGTCCCATAATGTACCTTTGCTACTAGAAATTCTGGTATCGCGGTGTTCTCAATATCCTTATCAGCTTTGTTTGTTGACATGTTTTTGTAAACTGGAAAAACTGTTCTCGTTCCTCTATTTCTTGAGATTTCACTTTTGCCATTATAAGCATGACTTGTATTCTTCGCTAGGGCTTTTGTACTCTCTGCCTGTCAGCTTGGTAACAACATTGTGCACTGGTTTCAGTGGCTCTTATTTTCATCAATTACTAACTCACTGTATCCTTTATTTACTTCCGATTGCTAGTACAAGACCTCAAAAGATGTTAGAAATTCATTTTTGAGCTGTTATAAATTTGTTTCAGATATTGGATGAGGCTGCTGTTCAGAAGGTATTTTTAAAATCTCTGGACAACTACATCAAGTGGTGCAACTACTTGGGGATGTTACCAGTATGGAGCAAGTATGTTTGCATTACAAAAATCAGAAAACGGTTCCTTAGTAAATGAAACTGAAAATTGAATAACTCAAGCACAACCTCTTATTGTTGCGAGTTGTTCTTATGAAGTCAAGTTTTGGTTTTAATAACTGATTTTTTTCCTTTCCCTTTTTGGGCAGTTTGGAGGCTGTTAGCAAAGAGAAGAAGTTGTTATTCATTTCGTTGTACTTCTTAATTTGGGGTGAAGCAGCGAATGTTCGATTTCTTCCAGAATGCTTGTGCTACATATTTCATCATGTAGGTATCCTGTCTGCTTATGGTTGACACTTGACACCGTTGGATGTTTTTGCTTAAGAATTTATTGTTACACTTACATTCCCTTTCACTTGTAAGGGATTTTTACATAATCTACATTCTATATGCCCATTCTATAGACACTATTATTCTTACTGAATCCTTCTAATCCTTTAGTTTCTGTGTTGAATCTCGCCCTTATCCCATTTAGTTCCTGGCAACGGCTAAAATGTCTTTCCATGTATTCTGTACGTTGTACACTCTACGATTGTGATACTCCTCACTACTGCTTTTTTTAAACTATAGATAGCTCTCTTCCTTCGCTTTTCTCGATATTGATATACAATTACTCAAGATTCCTTCTTGATTTCTCTAGTCTAACTCCTAATATGTATTTGTGGACAATCTTGCTCTACTGCTGCATTTAGAATTGGCTGCTCGTATCCTTGTTCTTACTGAGAGTTAAAACTTAAAATTCTAAAACTTAAATCCCTCCTCCTCTTCTATCTTTCTAGAAGAAGAGCCCACCAGACAATATCTTTCCTCCTCATGTGGTGGGATCGCTTGCACACCATATTGAAAATTTCTGCTCCCACCTGTTGTTAAAGTAATTGATCTATATGCATGTCTTGTACTTTCCAACGCGGCAACTACATGAATCTGCTCGATATGTGTATATCATACTATCACATACAATATACACTGTAATATGCTAAGTTTGTACATATATCACTAAATATGTCTATTTAATTAAATTATGTCAGTTTTCACTTTCAATAGTTACATACAAGTTATGGAATAGAGAGATGTGAATTTACTTGTGAATACATAAATTTTATATTATATTGTTAATTTGTGTATACTATAGTATCCCATATGTTGTATATAAAATTGAATGTAATTGCTATCATATGATAGACAGAAGTTGCAGAAAATAATATTTACATTTTTTTTATACTTGTTAACATATACATGCGCCACATAAACTACATTATACTCCGTAGTACATTAATATATGTGTAATGCTGTTCATTTACATTTCATGTATATATACCACATACTATAATTCATAAACATATAGTCACACACACATTGAGATACTGCTATATTAAATATAAAAACACTAGCTTAAGAAATATTTGTTACAATTTTGAATGTAAATACTACTATGTATAATATTATATTATATTAATAGTTAATGAATCTATTGAACAGATGGGAAGGGAGCTGGAAGATCTCTTACGACAGCAGGCTGCACAGCCAGCTAGCAGCTGTCTTTCTGGCTCTGACGTATCATTTCTTGACCAAATTATACGCCCTCTTTATGACGTCATAAGTGCGGTATGTCGAGGAATTTTGAATTACTTTGATTTTTGTAGCTAGAAATACGTAGTTATTATTACTTTGGTGCTAGAAGTCTCTTTTGGATATTTATATTCCAGTATGATTCCGTGAAGTTTCAAAAGAAAAGTAAAACATCTTATTGTAAATTTTTATTGTTTGATCCTAAGGAAGCTGCAAACAATGATAATGGGCGAGCACCTCATTCAGCATGGAGAAATTATGATGATTTTAATGAATTTTTCTGGTAAGCTGTAATATTGGTGATTCTTTTAATTGTTTACTCTTGTTTAATGTTAGTTTGGGATGTATATGTTTGTGAAATTTCACATGTTCACTAGGTCTTTGAGCTGTTTTGAAGAACTTCGTTGGCCATGGCACATGAATTCTAAGTTTTTCCTAAAGCCAACAGCAAGGTCCAAGGTACAATAAGTTTTGCCAATCTTTACAGGAATTGATTTGGTGACATGGCATTACTTAATAGAATTTATAGGCGACAGGTGCTTGCTTTTTGTTGTTGTTGTTGTTGTTGTTGTCTATTGAACTCATATTTTGTACTCATAGACTTTCAGAGCCAAACTTACCTAATAGGCAACATGGTTTGGCAGTTCAGCTGAGAATTTCTGGCAGTTCTCTTTAATTTGAATAATGGTTAAAAAGTTTTGATCTGTCGGATATACATCTGTGATCGTTGACTTAATGTTATGTGATAATTTGCAGATCACATGGAAGAAGGATTGCATTTAGGTCTTAAGTACCCTTTCCTAATGCTTGTTTCGTTAACAGTTCACTTAGAAAATCTTGACACCTACCTTACACTTGTTCTCTTTATTTTTGATTAGAAACGACTTATCTTTAGGAAATGAATGAGCAGCTATTAGAAAGGGCTGAGAGATCCCCAAAAGATGATTTCATTTGATTTTACTCATGTTATCTCATTTATGATAAGATAACAATTTACATACATTTTGTTTTGAAAGAGCACTTAGTTGACACTTTGTCATCACTTGTTTGAGATTAATATCTCTGTGAAAAACTAAACACCTGTAAAGCACAATAATGTGATGTTATCATTGAACATCTCATTTAGGTTTGATGGAAATTTCTTAGTTTGAAGGTAGTTTTCTATGCTTACTTAGGCTCGTGCTATGGAATTCTCAACGCATGGATGCTATGTGGGGACATTAATTACTTAAGAATTATATTGCTTATTGATGATATGATGAATGTTTAAACCTTCCATACCTGTTACATGTGGACTGCTTAATGCTAGTGATGAATGATCAAATTTTACATATGCTTAATATTATTATCTTTGTAAATAGTTTTCCTAATGGTATTAACTTAGTACTCTAGCTTTGCTTCCTGTTAGAGGGAGTTCAACTTTTATAGAGGCTCAAGATGATATTAGATGGGCTTTGAATCCTTCCTGAAAGTTCTCTAGTAAATCTTTCCTAAAATCATTCCGTGAATTCACTATCTTTGCTTTCATTAAATCGATTTGGAAGATCCCGTGCTGCGGCTAAATTCCTCTTCTATCTCACACTTAGGCATGCAGTGGATTTTGCCATGCTCAGTTAGTGGTTTCATTGTCTAATCATTGGTCATTGTGGCTAAAAAGGAATGTTAATATTTTTTTGCAGGCCTTAGTTCACAAATCTTTTAAGGCCTTTCTTGTTTAGTTCTGGCTAGAGAGTGGAATTTTATGTGTAGTTAGGACGAATTCATTTCTTGGGGATTTCCCTTCCTTTTAATAGCTACCGTCAAGAAAAATAAAATAAAAATAAATGTGGTTGCTTCGGTGTATTTAAGATGCCTATTCTAGTTCTTTAATTATAAGGGTTAATATCATTTTATATCCCAGCCTTTGCCTCTTTTTCAATTGTATCCCGACCTATAAATATCAATTTTATCCCGATCTTTTCAATGTGTATCAATTCTATCATTAGAACAAAGTAATGACTGAATTCAAAATTGATCAAGGGCTTCTGAAAAGCCATTTGTCTGGGCTGTCTGTCGTGTTTTCAAAAAATTTATCAGACATCGATGGCGGAGTAATTGAGTCTAGAAGTTGACGCATAGAGAAATTGATATCCGATGAAAAAAATTGAAAACAAGGGCGGACAACCCATAACCATGGGCTTCAGATGCCATCAATCATATTTGAGTTTGAAAAGGTCTTCCATTGCTCCAATGATAGATTTGATACATATCGAAAAAGTCCTATAACATTGATAAGTTTGTAATGGCATTGATTCTACTTTTTGGCTTGTGACATAATTACCTTTTCTGATTTTCACTTCCATGCCACTTTCTCTGTTGACTCATTGATTATGAACTGTTTTAGCTCTCTGTCTTGATCTCATTTGGAATTCATACTCAACTGGTACTTTCTATAGTTTAGAGTAAACGAGTTTAAACAGAGAAATTTGTTTCTATGCATCTCTGTTATTGAGTTGTTTGCCTGTTTTATTTTATTGCATTGACTGATGGTTTGTGTTAATCTTCCATTCTTCGTCTGCAGAATGTTCTGAAGTCTGGGGGAAGCAAACGCTGTGGGAAAACATCTTTTGTTGAACATAGGACATTTCTTCATCTCTATCACAGCTTTCACCGTCTTTGGATTTTCCTCTTTGTGATGTTTCAGGTTTGCAAGTTCAAATGTAGCCATTCTTATTGATTTAAATGTACTATTCCCCAGATTTTCAGAAAATGCTTAAATTATGCACCTAATCTGAAACTACACTATTTTAAGCTGGTTTCTCCATTTATAAAAGGATGGTGGGATTGTTTGTGAGATTCAGTGGTTGAAAACTTGAAATAGTAAATATGGATATCATTGTTGATTCATCAAAAAACTGATGCCCATGTTAGTAGAACATTGCGCCTCCTACCAACCATGACAAAAGAAAACTAGAAGTTGCTGTTTGAAAGAATAGTTGCTGATGAAGATCCTTAAGAGTGTAGAAAGATGTGTTGATGATACAAACACACCATCTGTTCTTATTTTTTATATCATTTTTGAACAAAAATGAACTTCTCGTGCCTGAATATTGTAAGCTAATTATTTTCCTTATATTCGTGCTATGCACTCTTTGCTCAGAGTATTGGATCCCCATATTCTGTCATATTTGGTTCTGCTGGGACAAGGTTGCTCTTCACTGCAAGGCCTCTATTTAACAATTTTTACCTCATTATTTTTGTCCCAGGGACTTGCCATAATTGCCTTCAATCATGGAAATATCAACTCCAAGACCATCCGAGAAGTTCTTAGTGTTGGACCAACATACTTTGTGATGAAATTCTTTGAGAGTAATAAATAATGTTTTTGAGTTGATATTTTATTAACTGATTTCTTACACAAGGTCATGTCAGTTCATTTATTCTGAACTCTGTTTGTTTTATTTTTCTTGCTTTTTTCAACTTAGGTGTTCTGGATATTATGATGATGTATGGAGCATATGCTACGTCAAGGCACCTAGCTGTCACCCGAATTTTCCTTCGCTTTCTTAGCTATACCTTGCTTTCAGTTTTCATATGTTTCCTTTACGTGTATGTAAACCCTAGAATTCTTTTTACTTCTTATTTTATAGTGCTATAAGTGGAAGTTCTTAGTTTTATTTTCTTTTGATAATTTCAGGAAAGCACTGGAAGACAAGGGTAATAACAATGGCAATTCAGCTGTTTACAAAATTTATGTAATTGTTCTTTCCATCTATGCTTGTGCAAAGTTCTGCTTAAGTTTCTTGTTGCACATCCCGGCATGTCACCGTCTGTCAAATCGGTGCGATAGTTGGCCGCTGATTCGTTTAATGAAGTGGATGCATCAGGTTTATGGATTACATTTAGTATTTGCATGAAATAAAGAATTTCAGTTAAAAATTTGAAGCTGTTTTCCGTAATAATTCTTTTATTCTTGTGATGTAGGAACATTACTATGTCGGCCGGGGCATGTATGAAAGAGCTTCAGATTTCATGAAGTAATAGTCTTTCTTTGTGCATGTTTTGTGTTGGTAGCCTTTTTTGTGCTCCTCCTTTCCCATGTACACTTTTTTAATGCATTAAACCTTTTAATCCACTTTCCTTTCTAATACACCAATGGACCTCCCCCCCCCCCTTCCCCCAAACCCAAAGATTACAAAAGAAAGAAGGTTAAATCCCCATTTAGGGTAGTGAAAGCTGGATATCCACTATTTTTAAAATATAGGAGTATTATATTACCCATATTGACCAACATACCCTTGCGAACATCTTTTTCTTCCCCACCTTAAAGTTCTGACAGTGGTGATGATGAATTATCATGCAATTGTGTGTCATGTAGTCAGGATATTAACACTGGCTACATGATGATGTAAATATTGTGCACTTGTCCAACTTGTCTAAAGCGTGTATACAGAGAGAAAGAAGAGGAGAGAATGTGACGGGCTCTGTGGTAGTCATCCATGGCACTGCTAGGCGAAGTTGTGCAATGGTAGGGAGGAGGTATGAGGGGAGTGGGACCTTGTACTTTTGCAGCAGCAACACATGGGGAAGAGGGTTGCCAGCAGGTTTGGGGATGAGGGTTTGGGCAGAAAGAAATGGGAAAGGGAGAGGGGGCTGGCAGTAGGCGAGTGGGTTCAGGGTAATTTGGTCTCTTGTAATTTATGTGGTGCATGTTGTTTTTGCCATTCACTTAGGAAAGGGTAGTTTTCACTATCAACAAGGAAAAAAAATCTGTTTTGAGGTGGATGATAGACTGGACGAAGGAGATCAGTAACTCCTGTCTCAGTTTGGTTACATGGAAAAGCTGGCGGTGTTCCTTATTCTCTTTAGGATTGCAAAACCTTTAGGATTTTGTTCCGTGTTTTTTTTTTTTTTTTTTTTAAATCTTCTGATATTGGAAGTTCATCATTTCATAGAAAGCTTTATTTCCAGGAAATTAACTTACTCCTTTTCTGTTAACTTCCGCGATTTTACCATAAATATCATAGGCCCGATTATCTCAACCTATCTATCCAGTAAAAACTACTTAAGTTGATTATATAAATTTTCATGATACAACTTCCCTGAATATGCAAGTTATGTACTGTAACGGAATTAGATACAGACATAGTCAATGCTTAGAGACTAGTATAAATGCTTGGTTTATTTTACAAAGAATACTAAATATAACTGAATTTTCTATAATTTCATGACTAATATTGATAGTATGCTGAATAGCTCCGGTATTTATTGCAGATACATGACCTTCTGGCTTGTTGTGCTGGGATGCAAGTTTTCTTTTGCGTATTTCCTACTGGTAAGTGTTCAAATCTATTCTAGAAAATTTAGGAAAACTGTATATATTTCTATGTTTAAATAAACTTTTGTGCTTTCCATTGCAGATTAGCCCATTGGCAGGTCCAACAAGGTTCTTAGTAGACTTGCGCATTGACCAGTACTCTTGGCATGATATTGTGTCGAAAAGTAAGCTGCAACTTTATTGCCTGACATGGGTGTTGTTTGTTGTTTCAATGTGGAATGATTTCGTGCATCTCTCATGGATCCCTTAACTTAATATTTGTGTATGTATCCTTTTCTGAGCCAGGATAGATTTAGAAATGTAGGTGGTCCTTGAATTGGTGGGTTTGAGGATGAGGAATTGGAATGTGATGAAAATGATTTTTTGCTGACAAGGAATGATTGCACGAGTATTTGAATTCCTTATTTTGGGCCTTACCTATGAATCTTGGGGGCGTGAAAGTCATTCCCAACTACTATATTATCTCTCCCGTCCCATTTCCCCATTGTGCCCCCTGCTTCTTGTCACTCAAAAAGGCTGTGCAGTCCTTTTAACTTATTTTATGTTAAACTTTTGAATCATATATAAATAATAATGTGCTTTTACTAGATATCATCATGATAATGTTTCTAGGACCTTGGTTCCTCTTTCTTGGGTTATTTGATGATGGCATTTAGATTTGAGTTGTTTGGGATCCAGTATCCAAGTGTTGATTTATATTGTTTTGATTGGGGTGTCTTGTTGCTAGTGTTTGAAAGAAGGTTTCGTGTATAATCATGTGTACCAATAATTGATGCAAATTTTCACATTAGTTTGTATTCTATGGAACTTTGCTAATATCTCTTTGCTTGCAGATAACTATAATGCTTTCACGGTGCTAAGCTTATGGGCCCCTGTACTTGCTGTAAGTGTGCTTTACTTTTTTGTTTTGTCTTCTCTGGTCTTGAATTTTAGGCTCTTCTATTTTTTCTGCTCCTTTCTAGTATCCTGTCTCTCATTTTAGCCTTTGAAGTGTAGATATAATTTTGAGACATTTATACTGTATTCTGGTGGTGTCTTGGTAGTTACCATCCTTATCAACCATTAATTCTAGCTAACTTTTGATTACGCTGTCCTGTGCTTTGTGCTGCAGATTTATCTCATGGATATCCAAGTGTTCTACACTATTGTTTCTGCTATATTGGGTTTCTTGCTAGGTGCAAGAGATCGCCTTGGAGAGGTAACATGTCCATTGTGGATATTTTACTATTTCTAAGAAATTCCTACCATGGAATTGTTATATAATAATGCACATGAGCATGTTTACAATTGTCCTTTTTGCTGCGAATGTTAATACATACTATATTTATTTGCTTCCTTACGTGTGTACCTTATAGAATGAGTCCAATCGATGATTTACTTTTAGTCTTCCGTTTTTCTTTGATAACCAATTTTGACTTTTCCCTTGGACCTCAGATTAGGTCTCTAGATGCTGTTCATCAACTTTTCGAAAAGTTTCCTGCAGCTTTCATGAATACTCTACATGTACCACTTCCGCAAAGGTTCTTCTCATGAATACTCTACATGTACCATGCAAGAACATTATCTCTGCATTTCTATTTGCAAATTGTTTGGTTCATGAAAGTAACTTAAATAATTCTTTTGCAGGGAATCTTTGCAACCATCCCATCAGGTTGGTTACACTTCTATGATTGAAGAATAAGTGCCTCTCTCATCTGTATGATTATAATTTCTATAGCGAGTTTCCCAATTACCTATTTTGATAGATGTAAGGAAATTGAATAACTTTTGCTCAACAAAATAACATAGTACAACTTCTGGAATTTAAGGCCATCTATTGTTTCTTTTGACTTGAAGAGTGCAGTGTTCTTATTCTCTAGGTAATAGAGTCAATAAGTTTAGTCTATTTCATTGTCTTTTCTCTCTAAATTTCTGGTATAATGTGTTAAATAAGTCTTGGAAACTTTATTTGCTAAAGAGGTTTGAAAGGAATAAGAGATGTTCGACAATTAGGAGGAATCCTTTCATGAAGTTTTGGAGAGAGATAGTGTAATGACCTGGCTTCTTCCAAAATTAATGGCTAATTCCACGGACTATCACAAGTTCTTTTGGTGTGCTTTGTCTTTACTCACACACTCCTTGAGAAATCTTGTTGGAGGGCCACCCATCCCACTATTGCTCAAGTTAAGCTCCCATAACCTTGGAGTTTTCATGGGAGGACATACTATTGGCTCTAGTCAAGGACATGTAACCTTGGACTTTTTATTGGAGGACATTCAAGAAGATGCACCTTGTTGGTATATGTTTAGCAATATAATCCTTTAAGTGCTCCTCAAATATGTTATCCCGTTTGTGCATACCCTCGCTTCATTCACGCACCCCACCCCTCGCTTACAAGCTTTAATAGGAGCCACTCTCTCTTTGTCCGAGCCTCTGCTCCAACAATCTTTCCATACTTCTGCACGGGTTTCACATGCCCACCAGCTTTGGCTTGGTTCATCCTCGATCTCGGACCACACTGTAATGCGAGAGGTTTGACTTCCATATAGTTGACCCCAGAGACCAACAAAGGTCTCATTTTGTCCTCACTTACACACTCGTCCACAAGGTCACCCCATCCCAATATTGCCCCAAGTCGAACATGCTTGACCTTTGAGTTAATATGGAAGTACTTCCAAAAAGATTATGCAACTTGTTGGTGTGAGTAGCAAATCCTTTAAGCTATCCTCTAATATGCAATGTATATTCTTAAAATCTCACTCTTTGTGTGTGTCTTGCTTCATTCATGCACCCCTTTGTTTAGAGGCCTCACTATGAGGCACTCTTTGTCCGTGCCTCCACACCAACGTTCACTCTTTACTTCTGCCACCGGTGTCCGAAATAAATTTTGACTGGTTGGCGGATTATGCTTTCAAGAGTTCAAAACTCTTGTTTCCTTTGTATTTGTAATTAACAATATTATTGTGTCTGCTATCAAAAGAAGCTGATTGCTCATGCAAAAAAGAAGATTCTGGTGATGATTTTCGTGCTGTTTTAAGGATCTTTTATGCTTAAAAAGGTTTTGCCAAGGATTTCATATTTGTAGCAGATCTTTTAATTTGGTATTTTGACTTACAGAAGAACTCGCTATTCTGATCATGGATGGTAATCCAACGTTATTTATTCACGAACTAATATCCTTGGGCATTGGTATTATAAAAGAAACTTTCCTCCTTTTGTCAGTAGTTCACCTACTGGGCTGCACTCTTGTAGATAAATGGTTATCTTTTGTATTATAGGCTGTATTTCATATATTTTGGATGGATACTAGCAGCATTAGTTGCTTTATTGAGACCAATACTAAACCTAAAAATTCTCCTGTATTATTAGTTGCTTTTTGAGACCAATAGCAAACTAGACTGCACTATCTTCTTCTATATTATGAAGTTGTGATATTGAAATACAAAGGAACTATAGAAATGAATTGCATATTTCATAGACTGAAGCCTTTGATTTTTTTACTATTGCATATTATGAAGTTGTGCTCATCGGATTCTGTTGGCTTCCAAATTATTTCTCATCCTGGGCTATGCTTGAATAGTTTACTTTTATATTTTACTTTCCTCACTGAAGGTTGTCGAAAGGAACAAAACTGATGCTGCTCAGTTTGCGCCATTTTGGAATGAAATCATAAGGAATCTGAGGGAGGAAGATTATGTAGATGATTTGTGAGTTTTATTTTGTCCAGCTGTTATATGACCTACAATTGTTTTAGATTGCTTGAATCTCAACATAGATGTTGCTCTTATGTGATGCTTAGGGAAATGGAGTTGCTTCACATGCCCAAAAACTCAAGGGGTCTTTCACTTGTCCAATGGCCTCTTTTTCTTCTAGCTAGCAAGGTCTGCTGATGCCTTTAGTGTTTATTGTTTTTCTTGATTGTTATGCCTTTGGAATTAATTTAGTACAGGTACATCTGTTTCTATCTGCTTTATAGATATTTCTTGCGAAAGATATTGCTGTAGAGAGTAAAGAAAACAAAGATTCTCAAGAGCTTTGGGAAAGAATCTCAAGGGATGATTACATGAAATATGCTGTTGAGGAGTGCTTTTATAGTGTCAAATTTATCCTTACAGAAATATTGGATGATGAAGGAAATAATGAAGGAAAGAAGTGGTAATTTTAATTTACTTATTCAGGTTTTCCTTTATGGCTGAGGCTCCGAGATTTCTCATGTAGGCATATAATGCCCCTGTTGGGAACATGTCAGGGTTGAGAGAATATATGAGGACATCCAAGGGAGCATAGAGAATAGAAGTATCCTTGTTGATCTTCAGCTGGACAAACTGCCGCTTATCATACAGAAAGTCACTGCACTCCTAGGAATATTGGTTTGCTGAAATCTCCTTTTGTCTATTTATCTATATTTCTAAAGTGGAATCATGAACAATTTATTAAAAGAGACAAAATTGTATGCAAAAAAAATTCAATATAAAGGAACTAGGCGTCCCTTCTATATTGATACCCATTCCATTCCATTCCAAACATGCAACTACTGTCTCTTGATAAATTAAAAATTTGTGATCTTTTAAATGTTGTATAGAGTATACGCTTTGTTATTAGTATCCTGCAAGGACTATGTTTGATTTGCTATTCCCAATTCCTTTGAACGGTTAAAATCTATTTGCAGAAAAATGATCACACTCCTGATCTTGAAACCGGTGCTGTTAAAGCTATTTTAGATCTATATGATGTTATGCGCATTGATGTCCTGTCTAACAACAAGAGGTTTGTATGAATGGTTCATTCCGCTGTCTTTTGGAGGTGCGGGGGGGCTCCTTCGAAATTCTAAATTCTAAATTATATAACTTATTCAAACTGTAGAGATCATTATGAGACATGGGACATGCTATCAAGAGCCAGAACTGAAGGTCGTCTTTTTCAAAAATTGAAGTGGCCTAAAGAATCTGAATTGGTATGCTTTTTTGGCACCTATACTTCCTATCTCTTAGTTTGTCCTGTAAAATTTATGTAATCTTAAGAGTTTGTCTGCATAATTCATGTTAGAGAGCACAAGTCAGTAGATTGTATTCTTTGCTTACCATGAAAGACTCTGCTGCAAATATTCCAAAAAATCTTGAGGCTAGACGGCGGTTACAGTATTTCACCAATTCCCTCTTTATGGAGATGCCTGTAGCTAAGCCTGTCAGAGAGATGCTATCTTTCAGGTAGACTGTTCTTGTGACTTCAATGATTTGGCTCCATAGGTTCATATGAGCGTGAAAATGATTCTTCATGTTGTTTGTTGCAGCGTGTTCACTCCGTATTATTCAGAGATTGTGCTGTACAGCATGGCTGAGCTCCTTAAGAAAAATGAAGATGGCATCACAACTTTGTTTTACCTCCAAAAGATATATCCGGGTATGTTTTTCTTGGTTGGAGCAGGTTCTCCTGTTATATTATATTGGTAATTTCAAATGTGTAGTTTTTTCCCTTTTCTTGGGAAAAGGTACAAGTTATCCCTTGACAATATACCTAAGTTTTTTTTTCTTTTCATCATGCTACAAATAAGCCCCAAATCTAGCAAAATTAATGCACTAGGACATTTTTCTTCAGTTGATGCTCAACCTTATAAAATTTGAATATTGATTTGTTGTAGAAAAAGAGCGGGAATATGGCAACTAAGCAAGCGTACGAGCTTGGAGTCATCAATCCTCTGAATCCAAAATAAATCAGATGCCTAAATTCAATGAAATTTCATCTGATATAATAAGCAAGTCGAAAAATATAATCCGACATTTTGAATTTGTGTAGTCTTAAAATTATGGAGATCGTAAAACATTGTCCGTTTATAGTGTCAACTATATGATGAGTTTCACTTGTTAGCTGAATTTGAAATGATCAAATAACTTTATTCGCTGACATTTTTTATGGGCACAACATTTCCTATATCAGCTCCCTTCCTAGATATTTACTTTTGAATTTGTGCATTTCGTTTATATTGTCAATTTGTCTTGAATCTCGCAAGAACTTATCTTTCGATTTAACTGCGTTCTCGCAATAAAGTGACTGACATTTAGCTCTTTAAACACTCCATATATTTTGTATCCCAATTGATGTATATATTTATTTGCGATTTACTTTTATCAAATTGTTAATGTGCTAATACCCCTAAATAGCCAATGTGAAGTGAAACTTAATAAAGTAAAATTCATTGTTGTGTGATACCTGGCTCCCTGCCTTGCATGGTTTTTCGGTTTGGCCCCCTCTCAATCAACAATTTATTTCACTACTTCATATTACTTGAGATTCTGTTCTCACAATGATCGCTTGTTTGTATAAATAAGCACATCTACTATTCTTCTCTTCATTTGCAGATGAATGGAAGAATTTCCTTGCTCGGATTGGACGTGATGAGACTACATCAGAGTTGGAACTTGGTGATAATCCTAATCATATCTTAGAACTTCGGTTTTGGGCTTCTTATCGAGGTCAAACTCTAGCTAGAACAGGTGAATCTTCTGCAGATCTTATTACTTATTTTGGCCTTTACAGCTTAATGTTACAAGTGCTTGGGTCTGTTTGTTTTTTGTAGCGCGTTCGTTGTGTTGAGATTTAGATTGTCTTAAAAATTTTAGGCCATTTCCGTTTGTTTATTAACTTCTAAGAGCATAACATATCAAAATTATCAGTAGAGCTAGATGACAAGACATCTACACGAAGTAGAGGCCAATCAAACTATATACTAAACTCACCCTTCTTGCCTTTTGCTAAATTCAGAAGTAATCGAAGGACTTCTTAATCCAAGAGAAGTTTTTATCTAAAACAAAAATTTCATTTTTGGAATGTTATACCCTTCTTCCTTTTTACCAGCTATCCAACTATACCCTGCACATGAAAGTTGTAGTTGTCCAAAAACTAATAGTATAAAATACTTTTAAAGCACTGTTCAATCAATCTTTTTCTTTTTCTTTTCATGAAATATAACCCATTTTCTGAGTGAAACCTATAATTCTCACTGTTCAATCAATCTATTTCTTTTTCTTTTCATAAAATACAAGCCATTTTTAAAATGAAACCCATAATTCTTCTGAAATTTCAAACTTTATAAATGCAACCCATGAAAATCCCAATTCAACCTCAACACAAACATAATATCAAATCGAATATCACAATTTTGTATTTGTATTTGAATACATATCGAATCACAACAAATATTTTTTTTTCCAAATTCGAATTGTAATTTCGAACACGAATACCGATTTTTGAATACGAATAGCGAATCGAACCAAAATTATTTGATTTGTTTACAACGTAGTCCAGGCACAAGATGAGAGTGCGAAACCCCATCAACCTCTCAAGACCAGTCTCTCACATATTTCAAACGTAGATTTGGTAGCACTTTATGATCTCTGAAAAGGTACATGTAATAGGTACATGTAATACACTGGAATAGCACTAACTACACTGGATTAAAGCTGATCTCTCTCTTAGATGAGTTCTTCCACTTTGTCAAACTGTTAGAAAATTTTGCCATCTGTGCTTCCCAAATGAGAGTTCGAGGGTGCTTCTGGATATTTATATGCCATTCACCACGTCAGAATTCATCCTACTCCTCTAAATGCTTAACTCCCTGAGCTTGGACTTATATACCAAAAGATGCGTTCTCGATATTATATACTGTCGTTTAAATGGTTTCCCACTAACCCTATTATTTATGATTGTCAACAGCTTGGGTAGAATGTTTTGGAGTGACATAATAACATTTCTTAAGCTGTCTGAACTGAAGAAGTTTTGATTATCAGATTATCAAGCTTCCTTATGACCTCCGAGATGTGGTCTTTTTCTTTCCTTTTTAAGGGGGTGGTGATACGTTGTGGTTTTTGTTGTACTTGTACTCCCTCCGTCCACGATCTTTAGAGACTAATACTATATTGGAACGTCAACTATCTATAGACACTTTCCTTTTTTAGTAATGGGCCCCTAACTTTAACATTTTACACTTTAACACTTTATCACTTTAACATTCACAAAAATTTTAGAGGGACCCACAATTATTCTACTTTAACACTTTAACACATTAATTTATTAATATATCATCACAATACATTAAACTCTGTGCCAAAATTTTTGTGCAAAGATTGTGGACGGAGGGAGTATATAGTTTCTTCAGATCTTCAGGAAGCAAGATACATCAATCTCAGAGGGGAATAGAATTCCATTGGCTTGGTTGTACATGATTGTTTCTGTACCTTGAGGAAACATACTACCCTTGTACATATAAGTTTGGCTCCTTTAAATGCATGTCATTTTTGCCCTCCAATCTGCCTACTGATGGTTTTGAAGTATTTTATGTTGAAGCCTTGCATATTCCTATCTTCCACTTATCTTCTCTAACTCACTAAATTATTGAAAAACAGTTCGGGGCATGATGTACTACAGGAAAGCATTGATGCTCCAGGCTTATCTGGAACGGATGTCAGCTGGAGGTTTGCATTTCTACGAATTAGTACCCTTTTTTTTTTTGTTTCCTTCTGATTTTCTTTGGAGTTTTTATGTCGTCCCATGCCTGTATCTGATATGTCATGGTTAATCTCAGATGTCGAAGCTGGCATTGTCGGAAACGAAACAACTGATGTTCAAGGTTTTGAGTTGTCACCAGAGGCAAGAGCTCAAGCTGATATCAAGTTCACATATGTTGTTACATGTCAGATATATGGAAAGCAAAAGGAGGACCAGAAACCTGAAGCTGCAGATATTGCTTTGTTAATGCAGAGGTTCTGTCATTGTACAAAATTTTCCATTTCTAACTGATTAATTATGCTTAATGAAACTATTGAGATCTTGTGCTATAATATTCCAGCTCAGATCTTGTGCTTGAATGGCATATTGGGTTTCTGTTAGTAGCTAATTAATTTGAGAGAACTACTTATAGAGTTAATGATTACTTTATTAAAATTAAACCATCAGACCTTTGTGGACTTAAATAGATGAAAGTATTGATGTAGGCTATTCTCGATTTTGAAATCTGGGAATTAAAGTTAAATTGATATTTCAGTTTGATGTAGAAATTATTGTGCGCAGTTAGATGTTCCAATTCCTCTAGAAGATAGCTTTCCACCTTTGATTCTCTTTCTCATTGTCTACATCTGAAAACAGGAATGAAGCTCTTCGAGTTGCTTTCATAGATGACGTTGAAACTTTGAAGGAGGGGAAAGTGCACACGGAATATTTCTCAAAACTTGTGAAGGCGGATATCAATGGAAAAGACAAGGTTTTTATGATTATCTCTTTCAGTTTTTTTAAATACCTAGTGTTGTTTCCTGAATCAAACTTCTTTCTATATCAATATATCTGAAATTAAACAAGCGAGCTGAAGAGGGACATTTTCTAGTTTCAGCTTTCATTGCTGCTTATGTCAAAATGCAAAGGTTGGATGTGAGACGATGTATTGTTTTGTCAATTAACTAAAAAAATAAAAATAAGTTCAAAGAGAAATTTAGAGTTGCTTGTAAGTATTCAGATTCTTATAAAATCCATCGTCTCACTTGTGAAAATTTTATCTCATTCTGAAATGAGACTTGTAATAAAATTGGATCTTTTTCCTTCTATTAGTTGAACCATTTTTTCACCTTTTTGAACTTAGTAATCGTTCAATGTTGCAGGAAATCTATTCAATTAAGCTACCAGGGAATCCTAAAGTTGGTGAAGGGAAACCTGAAAATCAGAATCACGCTGTGGTCTTTACTCGTGGTAATGCTGTTCAGACTATTGACATGAATCAGGTTTGGATTACTCTCTGTGTTACATGATCTCAAATTAGTGTTCTCTGCCAATGGATACTGTTGTGATTTCTGGAATTTTTAGATTTCCCCTCATTAAATTCATAAACTACACTGATGATGATGATGGTAATGATTTGCCTTTGATCTTCAGCTTATGAGTATTTTAATGTTTGGAAATATATGTCTGCTGTAAGGTTGACACTATATTCTGCTTTCTTTCAATTAAAGTGGTAGTGTATCCATGTTCTGTTTCTTCTTGTGCATCCATAGAAATCAGTAGGCTCTGTGTTCTTTTTCTGTTTTTCATCATTGCCTTTTTATCACTTTTCTCAGGACAATTATTTCGAGGAAGCATTGAAGATGAGAAATCTTCTTGAAGAGTTCAACTCTGATCATGGATTACGACCCCCTACCATTCTTGGTGTGAGGGAGCATGTGTTTACTGGAAGGTGTTTGGAAGTTATATATATGTGCTTGCTTAGTTTTCTATATGCTTTACTGATGCCTAACTTTATAGCTTATTGCTGCAGTGTGTCTTCATTGGCATCCTTC
This sequence comes from Mentha longifolia, assembly GCA_001642375.2. NCBI lineage: Eukaryota > Viridiplantae > Streptophyta > Magnoliopsida > Lamiales > Lamiaceae > Mentha > Mentha longifolia. The sequence continues at coordinate 22,970,011 of CM038120.1, read as the reverse complement.
ATGTCCAATCAAGAATCTAGCTTTGTCACGCTTGGTCAGCGTGTTCTGGCAAATCCCTTGAAGTGAGTATACTTGCTATGCATTGACTCTACTTTGCAAGATAAAGTATAGTTAATGCTGACACTTTTGTAATTGTCAGGGTCCGCATGCATTATGGACATCCTGATGTATTTGATAGAGTTTTTCACATCACAAGGGGTGGGATTAGCAAGGCATCTCGTGTAATTAATATAAGTGAAGATATTTATTCAGGTATTACTTTTGAATGTCCAGATATTTTTTAGTTTTATATCATTTCATGTTTGATCCTATATACTAAATTCCTGATTGAATCGTGATAGAGGAAGAAGTAAATCATTGGTAAAAAATTGGTCGAAAGAAAATGAACCCCTTCGCGCTCCCCTGCCCCCTTTCCTTCTTCTTTATTGGACTCATTTTCTCCATTACCACTGAAGAAGTGTCAGAGTCATAAATTATCTCATTGTGTTTTCCAATTCTATTAACTGGACCTAAAAGGTGTGTTATGAATGGAGCTCCTCACGGAGCTAGTCGTGATTTTCCTGTTTATCTTCTGAAGCTGAAGTTATAAAAAAAATGCAGGTTTCAATTCAACTTTACGGCAAGGAAATGTGACACACCATGAATACATTCAGGTATAAACTAGCATTGCTCGAAGTCCTGCTGGGGGCAGGGGTGGGGCGGTGAAAGGTAAATAAAATAAGTTTGAGGGAGTAAGATTCGCTAAATGAGTTCTCTACAGGTTGGCAAGGGCCGAGATGTTGGGCTCAATCAGATTGCTGTTTTTGAGGGCAAAGTTGCTGGGGGCAATGGTGAACAAGTTCTTAGCAGGGATGTTTATAGGCTTGGGCAGCTCTTTGATTTTTTCAGAATGCTCTCCTTCTACTTCACAACTGTTGGATACTACTTCTGTACCATGGTTAGCTTGCTGTGTCTGAAAATTGTTTTTAGCATATTGCTTTATGCTAAGCATTTTCTGTGCACTTTCTGTCTTCCCTCTGCTTGGTTCTTTTAAGAAGTTTGTATTTCATTCTATTACGCCATAGTTCATGCTCTGTGATACTTCACTGAATTCTATCGACTCTACTTGCAGTTGACAGTACTTACTGTGTATGCTTTTCTCTACGGGAGGGTATATTTGGTAAGTTTATGCCCTTAATACCTTGAGAGAATTCAGAATTTGTTTATTAAATTATTCTGTTATTCTGTTCTAAATTCCATTTGGTTTTGGAATTCCAAATCTAATTATTGTAGAATTTATTTTTTTATTTAGGTTTTCTTGTACATCTCAATTTATTTTAGGATTAGTTTGTTACCTAGTTTCTACTATCTTTGTAAATAAGGTCTTTGCAATTGTTTTATACATAACATATTTTTCTCTCCAATACATGTCTCTAGTTTATACTACTATTCTGCACTAATAGTTGAGGAATTTTGGTAAAAAATGGTGGAGTGCTAATATGGATGTAGTCATTTCCCTTTTAACTTAAGGGAAGGGAACAAGAAAGCATTGTTGATGCTCTCATTGTTTGGCATGATAACTAGGGCAGGGACTTGGGAGATACATTTTTTTTAATTTTTTATTCTTCCATTTTGTATTAGAAGCCCTGGAGGAATTGAATATGTTGGTCCCTGATGAGAAACTGCCTTCCCCTTCCCACTTTGGTATTGCTACTACCACCAAAAGAAACAGAGTAGTTTCTACCCATCCTCCAAACCCTACTTCTATTCTGATCTTGTTAGTTGTTATATCCTTGTGCCAGCTTTAGTTTTGGGACCAGCTTTTGATAGCTTTGGATCTTGTCTGAACTAGCTGAGATTACATATATATCCTGCATTAATCTTCACTGAGTTCATACACCCAGTTTTACCTAATATTTGTCTTAACTTTTCAAGGCATTATCTGGGGTTGGTGAAATGGTACAAACCAGAGCAGATATATTGGATAATACTGCTCTCAACGCAGCTCTAAATGCCCAGTTTCTATTCCAGATTGGTATCTTTACAGCGTTGCCAATGATTTTGTGCTTCATATTGGAACAGGGATTTCTAAGGGTATCTCTATTCTCATCTCCCCTCCCCTTATGATTCTTCTGGAAGTGCATATATATATATATATATATATGCTATTTGCTAGATCTGCTTGTATTTGCTACACATTCTGTTGGTAGGCTGCTTTTCATTTCATGACGAAATAAGGGAATGGAAGGCTGAGTTTATTCCGGGCCTTCCTCTAAGGCATCCCCTAATCATCAATCTCCCAAGGGTCGGGAAGTGTTCATCAAAGTGGTTCTTTATTTATAATTGAATAAAGATGAGGAAGTATTCGGTAGTTGGTCAGTAAAGGCTGAGACACGGTCCGGACTCTCATCTGTAATTACTAAATATTCTTCAAAATTTAGATAAGTAAGGCTTTATAGGTATATTAAAATCTGTAAGATAATATTATAATAGTAAAAGAAATATGGTTAACCAAATAACTTATTAGGTTTGCAAATTTCCGCAAGGTGAAATCTTGTTTTGGCTGAAGGTGCAGTGCATCCTCTAGTAGTCTGATGAGCGAAAAAACTTGTTCCTTTGTTTTCTTTTTGTTGGGATGAGAAGTTACTAAGATTGTGAGATTGATATGTTGAAAGTGTGCCTTTAGCCTTTCCCCCCCTTCTTTTGATGATGTCGAAGTTGTTATTTTTCAACTTTTAATTTGTTTCTTGCATCTACTTCTCTGTTTTAGGCCATGGTTAGTTTCGTTACCATGCAGTTTCAGCTCTGTACTGTCTACTTCACATTTTCACTGGGAACTAGGACCCATTACTTTGGCCGTACTATTCTTCATGGTGGTGCAAGGGTATGCTAATCCATCCTTTCCTGCCAAGGGAAAATCATGCATTTGAAATTACTAAGCAAGTCATAACATTTTGCAGTATCAAGCCACTGGTAGAGGATTTGTTGTTCGCCACATCAAGTTTAGCGAAAATTATAGGCTTTACTCACGAAGTCATTTTGTTAAGGGGTCTCTCTCTTTCTCTCTCTCTCTCTCTCTCTCTCTCTCTCTCTATCCATATTGTTCTTTTGTTTGTATATATCTCTGCATCTGGTTAGATGTCTATTCATATAACTTTAATATATGCAGAATGGAAATTGTGCTCCTGTTGATTGTATACCTTGCTTATGGGTACAATGAGGGTGGTGCTCTATCATATATTCTTCTTACTGTTAGCAGTTGGTTTCTGGCTCTTTCGTGGCTGTTTGCTCCATATTTGTTCAATCCATCTGGATTCGAGTGGCAGAAGTAAGTTCCTTTTCCTTTCATTTTCCAACCTGCTGTCCTGTTTAGTCTGCTTTGTTCAAGTATTAACTCACTCTCGTCATTAGGACTGTTGAGGATTTTCGAGATTGGACAAACTGGCTTTTGTACAGAGGTGGAATCGGAGTGAAGGGACAAGAAAGCTGGGAGGCTTGGTGGGATGAAGAATTGGTATGGTTGTAATTGTTCTCGACTTTTTATTCCATCTTGACTTTGATAATGTCCCCTTTTCAATGATTAGGTGGGAGTGATTTTTAGTGAGTGCAAATATACTGGACTGCAAATATCCAAAACATTTTTTTATTTCCTTTTCTTTTCCCCTATTTTGTAGCTTTGTTTATTTTCTCACTATTGTTTTCCTCCTTTGCCCAGTCCATCTACTCCCAATAAGCCGCACTACCCACTCACAGACCGGCCCCACCTACTCCACTACAACCCAACTCCAGCCCCATTTATCTCTCCATCCCAACCCTTAACTTGATGATACAGAACAAAAGAAGAGAAAAGAGAATGAAAAAAGAAACAAAATTTACTTGTACATTAATTCATAATGTAGAGTGAAATGTTGGACTTTGATGGGCTGCTACAATCGTACAGTTATAGACATTAAAGCAATCTGAACGGTGCTACTAATTTATTAAATACCATGGATCGTGTACAAGCCGAACACTTTGGTTCCCTTTTATATCATTCCCTTTTTCTGCTAGTCTGTGTGTGTGTGTGTGGTTTAATTTCATTTACCCCTTTTTTATTGGCACTAATAAATGTTCCTGTAGAGCTCTTGTTTGAGCTCCCACTTTTGTTTGACATTTTACATTTGGTACAGTCTCATATGCGAAACTTCAGTGGCCGAGTGATGGAAACCATCCTAAGCCTACGATTTTTCATCGTCCAGTATGGCATTGTCTATAAGTTGAATGTTCAAGGAGATAACACATCACTAACGGTAAAGTTTTTTTTTTTTTTTTTTTTTTTTTTTTTTTTTTTGAAGTTAAGGATATAAATTCTTTCTCATTGTTTTGGGAATCTGGGTTCGGAACCTCAACGTATGGCTGATGTAATACTCTAATAAACATAATTTCCATGATCAACCGGGTTTAAGGTTCAAATCTATATTTAAATCTTTACTGCCACATATATTTGGTGTGTGGTATAATTCTATGAGCTCATATACGTGTTTTACTAAATTGAGGTAATAAAACTGCCAAAAGTTTGTTGAGGCAAGGTCATCCAGAAGTAGTCTTTCTCCGTATTAGATGTAATGCAAGTTGAGCTGTCCAAGTTTCATTACCAGTTAAAACTTTAGGAGTGAAAGTTGTCTCCTTTTTATATTAACTTCATCGCGGTACCAGACATTGCCAATATGTCCATGGATAAGTTATCTTATTTATCTACTGAACTTCATTATTTTAGTGCTCACCTCACTGATATGACTTGTATTTTCATGCAAGGCTTGGTTCTTTCAGTAAACAACTATGGAAGTTGGGTAAATGTTATTTTAAACTGCTAAACTCAAGTTATGGTTTTAAGAAATGATATTCTTTATGAGAAGTATTAATGGCCTTTAAGTGATCCATTTTGTCCTATTACTTTTACTTCAGACCTAACACAGGTAATGCTAAATTACATAGGAGTAATCAAACAAAAAAAATAAATATATGGACATTCTTACTCAAATATTTCAATGCCTAAAATAATTAGGTTACTGTTAAGTCTGATATATGGATAAATGAGAACTGATGTGTTTGCTGTGATAATTTACTTTTCTTCAGGTATATGGATTTTCATGGATAGTCTTTGCAGTGCTTATTGTTCTTTTCAAGGTCTGGTTTCAACTGCTATGATTTATCAGCAAACTTCTAGTTTAAAATTCAGACGTCTGGTCATTTAAATTTCTCTGCATGGACTCCACAGGTATTCACCTTCAGTGAAAAGATATCAGTCAATTTTCAGTTGGTGCTGCGATTTGTCCAAGGACTTGCATTTCTATTGGCACTGGCTGGTGTAGCTGTTGCTGTTGCGATTACATCTCTCTCCATCAGTGATATATTTGCTTGTATCTTGGCTTTTCTGCCCACTGGATGGGGGATTCTTTCGGTAAGTTCTCTTTGATTATGTCGTGAACTGAATGACTGAGTTCGGCTTTTTAATAATCTTGGTGAGATCACACATTCACTCCGGGCATCAGATAGTTACCGACTTGCTTGTATGCTGGGTGACCATGTTACCGGTTAGGAGCTCTTGCAGGAAAAGTAGAATGTAAATTGATTTAGATGCTATGCGTGTTTATTATCAGCTTTTCGTAGAGTGGTAGCATCCCACAATCTATGGTTGAGTTATGATTTTTCTTTTCACGTCAATTAAAAACATGCATGCTGCCTTTTCTGATCCTGCAGATTGCTTGCGCTTGGAAGCCTGCGGTGAAGAAAATGGGATTATGGAAGTCGATAAGATCAATTGCTCGCTTATATGATGCTGCAATGGGTATCCTTATCTTCATCCCTATTGCCTTATCGTCATGGTTCCCATTCGCTTCGACATTCCAAACAAGGCTTATGTTCAACCAAGCATTTAGTCGTGGATTGGAGATCTCACTTATCCTTGCTGGTAACAACCCCAATACTGGTATTTAGTGACAGAATTTTTGTTACACAATAGCCTTTGTCCCTTTCCGCAGTCGTACCGTTTTCACCCGATATTTCTACTCACGTTTTTTTTCCCATTTTTTCTTGGCGACTTCCGATATTATTAGGTTGGCTAGATTGTTCAGTGTATATTTATTCTTAAAAGCTTTTATTCTGTAATGTAGTTATTATAGATGGAACTATTAGTGTACATTAAGGTTGGACCTAAAGTCGGCTACAGATTATTTGACAACATTCTTTGCTTTATCATAGTTATTTCATTGTTTTCACCCAAGGATGGAAAATCATTAAATTAATTTGCTCCTTTTGGAATGGGAAATATGCCATTGACCTTTATATCAGAGGACAAAAATACCCTTAAAAGTAATTTTAGCTGCAAAAATATAAAAATAATAAATTAAATAGTGCAAAGATGCCTCCTAATCAATTTATGTGTTTTGGATAGAAATGAAGAAATAATATAAATGACGTGATGTGTAAATAATATCTTCTTCTGCGATACTTTGCGATGTAGCTTCACTATTTTAAATTAATTTATTCTACTATTTCACTATAATAGTCTAGTATTTACCTTGGATGCAGCATGGTGTCCGTTGGTCTATAACAAAATTTCGTGTACGCGTGTTTATCTTTATCTATCTACTACATTGCTTGAATAGACTGCTTATGCAAATTGAATCAATTAAAAATGGAAATTTAGATGAGATTAACGGAATATTTGATAAATATTAAGTTCTAACTATATTACAATTTATAATTCTTCAACACATTTGTGGGTAGGGTTGGCAAAGGGTTGGATCTGGAGCAGTCTTGTTCAGTATGAGGTCCAAATCGGTCTAGATGTTTTGGGTAAAAAAAAAAAATCAAATTCATGTCCGAATCCATAAGATCCGTTGCATTTCGGATTTGGATTTGGATCTCGATCCATAGTTTTTACCTAAAAAAATAAATTATATAAATGAGAGTATGTACAAAGAAAGAGTATGTAATTTTCACTCAATTAATGATTGATTGCATGACATATCTTGAAAACGTCATTTTCCCAAATGTAAAAAAATCAGTAGAGGGCACTATTACCCGATGGCTGCTTGGTCAGAATTTCAAACAAGTAATGATCAATAACTCCTTCCCCAGTACGTCCATTTCTTAGCAGGTTTTCCCGAGGCGAAGCACAATGTACCTACACACCGTGAATAGTTAGCTTTTACGTGAATTTGGAGCAATTCATGACTCAAGGTATTAGGTCTCGAATCAGTCAAGATGAAATTTCTCTCAAGTTTGCAGCATGTCAAATTAATTCATGATTCATGGTATTAGGTCCATCAGTCAAGATGAAATTTCTCAAGTTTGCAGCATGCCAAATTGGTTTAGAGGGCGTTTACTTTGGGTGATAGGATAGATAGGTAAGAATAATATAGGCTGATCCACCACATACTTTGATGGTTTGATTAAGTCTGAGCTTGCATTGAATCCTACAAGTACTTAAATCATACGTATTTTATGTTCTATCTATCTATACTATCACACAAAGTAAGCAACCTCTTATAGAAAAAGCTCTATTGTACCTTCAGGGAGTTCAGGCTGATCGAATGGAGAGCAAAGTGACTTGGCTGCACCCATTTCTCCTTTTGTACGTGCCTTCACATCCTTCTCCACCTCCTGTACCATGAAGAATATTTACTAAAGACAATGCACATAGAAGCAGTCGGAATTGCAAAACGTAAATTTGGAGATATGAAAACATATTCATCAATGAGAAAACATGTACAGACAGTAAAATAAGCGAGCATACTAAACATAAGATTTACCCAATCAAGGTTTTTGCATCTTCATGACTCAATATTTAATTTTTAGTTTTACAGATTGGTGAACTGGAACTTAAGCCGAGGTTTACCCCATACACCAACAAAACTTTCCTTAGAGAAAGTGGACAGGCAAATTACGGAGCAAATCATGAAAAACATACGTGATAGCCACATGCATGGCATGACATTAAAAATAAAATCTGTTTTACAACTAGATAATCAATGGATTTAGGAGCAATTGATAACTAATATTGAAGTGGAATTTCATAATGCCTATCATAGGTCTCTCTAGTCCATAATAACTAACAGCTGAGGAAAATCGGTCTGTGCATATATATTAGAACAGGTGCACAGATCGATAAATTTGGGGATACTAGAAGTCTAGAACGAGATACACCATACATACCTCCTCATCACACCATGGCGCCAGTATCATCTTCTTTTGGCCAATCGCTTCCACAAATTGTTCCCAAGTGTGAACAACCTGAACAGAAGCATCTCTCTTTTGCTTGGCGACATCAAACAGACTTTGTTGGATTTCATTCAGCATGTCTTTTACTTTATCAACCACATCAGTCATGGGGATATCATGTTTAGATGAGTTGTCACGCCTGACTGCACGGACCTGGTCGGATCATCAAATGTTTCATCAAAAGAGAAAAAAGTATCATCTGCAAAATGAACTGTATCTAATATTTTAGCTAAGATGTGGAAACAATGCAAGGGAATAAGAATCTATAAACCTGATTGTTTGCGTAATCCTTGGGTCCTATTTCAATTCTAAGGGGAACACCTTTCATTTCCCAATGAGAATACTTCCATCCTGGAGAATAATTGTCTCTGAAATCAGCCTCAGTACGAATTCCTGCTTCATTCAAGGACTTAACAGTGGCTGCACATGCATCAAAGATACCACTGGTATCTGCATCCTTGTAAGGCACGGGAATAACAATCACTTGCACAGATGCTACTTTAGGAGGTAGCACCAAGCCTTTATCATCCCCATGAACCATTATCATCACGCCTATCTGCCACAAATTTGACAAAAATGGGAATAAGATTATGAGATTACAACATGGAGAACAAGACCAGTTACAATACAAACCCTTATAGAACATGAGAATCTAAAAATACAACCAAATGACACAACTTTGCATGCTGCATTAAAGATTAAATAGACTTCCAGTATAATATGTCAATGCACAAAGTAAATATGTACAATTTCTAAGCTTTCAAATGCTACTGTCTCATTAATCTGTTCAAGGTAATATATCTTCCGTGCTATCACCATTAGCAGAAAAGCTTCACATTTTTAGAACCAAGGGAAGAGATGCAAGTGTACATGCTCAATTTGCAGTAAGATTTTACCCATAAAATTCACAGAAGTAAAAGATGGAAAAACCTGCAGTACAAAGCAGGCGAAGTTTTCTACCTTGTTCTACTATATTGCTAAAAGACAAATCAACTGAGGAGAAGATGGACACACTAAAACAAAAAATATTTCATGGATGTAAACAAACTGAAGATACATAAGGAGTTAACCATGAAGGACACAACATTACATAAGTAAAAGTAGGGAACTGTGCAATTTAACATGATTCTACGCATCACTTACCGTTCTAGTAGTATAAGCCCATGAATTCTGCCAGACCATAGTCTTTTCACCTTTCTCATTTTCAAAATTAATCTCAAACATTTTTGCAAAATTTTGACCAAGGCAATGCGAGGTTGCACCTTGCACACCACGCCCAGTATTTGGGATGAAAGCCTGTCGAAGAGACACTGTTAAGGAATTGGAACAAAATTTCCTGAACAACTTAACAGTATCGTTTGGGAAAATATAAATTCTAATCATAATTGGAACCTCCACAGTAGTAGTATAAAGTCCACCAGCAAACTTCTCATGTTCACTCTTTTTGCCCTTGATAACAGGAATTGCCAAAAATTCTTCATATATGTGTCTATAAAGTTCTAGAATGTCAAGCACCTGAAAAACACAGCAAAGCAAAAAAGTGCTCTTTATATGAAAATATATTACCGATAATTAGCTAAAAAAAATAAACAAGCACTAGCAGTAAGAGCCACCAAAGATAATTTTTAGTAAGTGACAACAGAATGAAAAACATGATTTCACTAATCTACTGATAATGTAAACAAAGGGTCAACAAAAAAGCCTGAATTTTTTTTTTTTTTTGGAGGGGGGGGGGGGGGAGAGATTCAAAAGGTTCGTCTATGCTTTCCTTAAAGATTACAAACTTTATGGTTAGGATGATAGAACTACTAATGGATTACTGGGGCAATCATCCATTCTCATAGCTATGACGATCAAATAGCAATACAAAGACCCATTCGTCTCATCAAATCCCAGAGAACATGAAAAACTGCAGGTCGATTATCCCATGGAATGTTCTCCTAGATGTTTATTGAAAGAACAATACAAATGATACAGGTAATAACTAACAATCTACATGGACTGAAAGCTGGAATGTTCTTTTAGACCATGGGATGTTCTTTTATAATGGACGATGAGGCTTTCTGTCTATATAGCTCGATATTTAGTCCTTACACTAAATGATTACTTAATATTTTACAAGACAATTCTAAAAGCAACAGCAAGTTATTCAAGCAAGCATCAACCTATTCACCTAAAAGCAAACAATGTCAGGTGGGCCCATGTTTTCATAATTGAGTGATAATTCTGAAAATTAATGAATTACCTCAGTGTCTGCCTCCTCCTTGGTTGCAAAAGCAGTATGCCCTTCCTGCCAAAGGAACTCTCTACTCCTGTAAATTTTAAAATAATTGGCAAAAAGAGCAATACAACGGGAAAGGTTAGTTCCAATAAGTTTAGATCTATATTCACATCAAAGATAACAATAGAAAAGTTATATATAGATGTTTGATTATGATGACTAGCCTAGAGTCCAAAAGATCATCACATACTATAGATACATGATTCAAAACTAAAATAATCTCCTCAAGAATTTTTTTACTGATTTCTCCAAATACCCAGAGCTTCTCACCACCCAAAAACAGAAAGAAAAATATAAAAAGGAAATAAAGAAGTAAAAACATAAATTTCAAGACATGCAGAAGACCAGAACTATAAGTACCTAATGAATGGGGTAGGATTACTAAATTCCCATCTGACCACATTACACCACTGGTTAAGTCTCAGGGGCAAGTCACGATGTCCCCTAATCCACTTGGAGAAATAAGGATACATGACAGTTTCACTAGTTGGCCTAATTGCAATGGGCATCTCCAGTTCGGACTCTCCTGACTTTGTCACCCATGCTACCTGTTAAGGGTTCATACAGACAAAGTTACAAACAAGAGGTTAGGTTTCCAAACAAATAGCAGACATTTGAAAATGTGAATCAGTTAAAGCATTTAAGAATAATATTCCTCAAATGTCTAGCACCCAAGGAAAGTAAGACCAGATACAACTCTAAATGGCAAATATGCTAAGTGTATGAAATCTACATCAACATGGAAATATAAGGAGATTTTATCTCAGACCTTGAAGCATTAGATTCACACATGCAAATCATGGTCGGAATCATGTAATATCGAGCTATTAGTTAATGATTTAGTGCAGGGCACTGAATACCCACAGAAGTGTCAGACTAAGTGAACATCTGCAAGTCATAAATTTGAGTAGTTGCTTTATTTTTTTCAAGATTACCAGAAGCTAATGATGATATTCCAGGCATCCAGACAAATTCCACCTAACCCAAATTACATCTGAACTGTTTCGCAGACTAAATGAATATCTTCAATTTCAAAATCCTATAAAAATCACTGAGGTCCTCCCTTGACCAAACGTTGTAAAAGTAAGCATTTCAAAAGCATGAGATGGGTACAAATTTAAAGAGAAAATTCAAATTGCCGAATTTACAATAATGAAATAAGCAAGTCATGATACTTATAATAAAAGAAATAGCACCCGACATAAGTCAAATGTCTATGCAATTGGAAAGTTCAAAATCAAAAGCAATCTACCTCTGGAGCAAAACCCTCTATATGGTCCTTCTCCTTTTGTAGGACACCGGAAGATACAAACAAGGGGAAGTAGCAATTCTTAATTTTCATTTTCTTGATCTCAGCATCAAAGAAGGTCTGTGAAACAATTTAAAGAAATTATTAAGAAACATTGTTTGGGCAATTAGCAAGACAATACCATTATGGAGACAGGTTTTACTTTACAATATAGCCTAAATGTCTAATATCATATAAAGTTGATGAAATTATGAGGTAAGAAAGTTAATCATTTGAAATGTAAGGATAACTTAGCCAGATATGCATAAAATATTGATATGACTAATACACAAGAAGGAAATGTTCATAGAAATTAACAATTAACTAAACCAAAATCAAAGAGATCTTTGAAGTCCTGAAAAAACAAACTTCTAATAAAAAAATATAACGAACCATACCCTCTAAATGAGAAAAGTGAAGAGGATACAATAGATAGCAGATAATAAGTTGCCACCTGGAGTCTGCATACTAGTACTTGCCCATGTAGAGGAACAAAGGGAAGTGCCAATATGTGCACATACATAAAAGTAGTATACTAGTTCCACTTTTAAAACAAAAACCATTAAATCAAAAAAGTATGTAAAGCACGTAAATAAGCCAATAAACTGTTATTTCGAGTTAGGCTTCCGAATAGGACATATACATAGAACTCACTTGCATGATTTCCCAAATAGACATTGCCCAAGGTCGCAGTATGTAACAGCCAGATATGTCGTAGTACTCAATCATTTCTCCATTCACAACAACCTACACAAATCAAGAGAAATGGAAATTACAATGAGGATGTTTGTGATGAAATACATTCAAATTCCTAATTGAAGAAACATAAACTTACACAAAAGATAAGTAAGCAAAACTTAAATCATAAATAAAGCACTTATAACACTAGATATGTTGCCAATGCAAATATTGACAAGTATGAACACATCCCAACTTTGATCCTGTAAAAATGATTCTTTGTTTTGTTTCGTTCAATATTTGCCTTGAAACCATGTAGAACGGACATTCATAACAAACGTGAAGAACACAAAGCAAATACATAAGCAGTTTCATCCAAGCAGTGTCATACCTCAGAATACCATTCTCCAAAGTTTTGATCTTTCTTAAACGAGAGTCCTAGTCCTGTCTCCTTTTTTACTTCCTTCTTCTTTCCCTCTACATAAAGGTGTCACATGATTCGAGTAAAAAGAGGCAAAATGCAGATATACAAGAATGAAAGAAGCAAGTAAAAATATTCTTTGATGGGGGAGGCATATTCAAGATAACAAACTTATAATATTCAATTACTCACTGGAAGCGACATTTTTGTTTGCATCTCTACCAGCCATAGTTACAAATCTCTGAGAACCCAAAGTTACAAGACCTGTACATAAGAAGTGTTGAAGGAACTAAGTGAGAGAGCAGAGTAGAAAACCATCGTCATAGAAATTTCATTACCTAGGGAGCACACATAAACAATAAGAAAAAATGTTGTAGGCTATACAAAGATAGTTTACATTACTAAAATTTCTTTTATTAACTCGGGTTTAGGATTACTTGGGTATCAAGTGTTACTTGGGAATCAAGCATTGTTTATAAGTGGCATTGTGAAGAAATTTGTTTTTACATAAAACTACAAATTTGATAAGAAAAGGTCAACATAACACTAAACAGAAGCAAAGCTGAAGTTAGATCAAGGTTTAAAGATAGTTTACAGTACTATAATTTCTTTTATTTACTCGGGTTTAGGATTACTTGGGTATCAAGTATTACTTGGGAATCAAGCATTGTTTATAAGTGGCATTGTGAAGAAATGTGTTTCTACATAAAACTAAAAATGTGAACAGCAAAGGTCAACATAACACTAAACAGAAGCAAAGCGATCAAGGTATAAATTCCAAAATCATTTGAAATCACGAGAGAAGCTTTCCACTCGGTCGAAGTAAAGCTATTCTTTGAACACATTTTAAGCAGTCCAAACACTAAATGGAAATGTAGCAGAGAAACTCTTATCGATTTTCAGCAAATATTACCAGCTCAAAAATTTAGCGCACGTTCAATCACATCGCAATGAATTGAAACAGCAATTACAATGCAATCGAGTAGCATGAAAAAGGGCTATGGCGGAAACACATAAAATTACCAGAAATAATACGATTCCGCTCCGGCAGTGGTCGGCAGTAGCCTAGATTACGACGGCAAACTGCAAGCAAGGAGCGCATAAGGAGAATGGATGCTACTTCTCCTCTCCTCTATACTTTCTTTCACCGATTTTCCAAAACTGGGAAATTTTGAATTGAATGAGAAGCGTTTCTTTTTTTTCTTTTTCTTTTCTGACAAAAAAAAAAAAAAAAAAACCCAAAAATTTCCTTTCCTTTTCTGTTCTTTTATTATTACTATTATTTTTTGTTTTTTTTGTTCTTCATGTTCAACCCAAATTGAGCCATGTATTTTTTTGATTGGGCCGAAAATAAGAAGAATTTTTTATATGTTTTCTTTTCTTTTCGGGCTTGGGCCACTTAAGATATATTTTATTTTGGGCCTCGATTAATTTATAAGCTGGGCCCTAACTAATTAAGACTGGACTCCAGATTTTTGATAGTACAGTACAATAACTATAGTTGAAATTTCTAATTTTGGATGTTATATACTACCTCCATTTCACCGGGAATGACCTATTTGCTTTTGGAAGTTCTGACACGTTTTTCCACGCTTCAAAACGATGGACTTTAAAATGGATTTTTGAAGATTTTTGAAGGAGTATTTTACAAGCCCCTTTTGTGCTCGTGTTTTTTCTTATTTTTAGTCCGTTTTTAGGTATATTAGAGTCGTTTCATTTCGTCATGTGTCTGGGAGGGAGGGCACAGTTTGGAAATGGGTGTCGCTGGGAATTTTAGAAGTATTTGGGCAGAAAAAAGGACATGGTGAACGGAAGACACAATGAACATGAATCAATGACATGGCCGTTGGCAGAGTGACGACCACTAGGAGCATAAGGGAAGACGATCGAGGATGAAGTAGCAAATAAGGATGAATATCTTTGAATAACAATTGTTCATTTTCAAATGAAAGGGTTTCGCTTGTACGTACAAATAAAAGATTATATTGTCCTAATATTGATTGCCACAATCGATCAATTAGGTTTATGATGTGACTAAACATAAACAATAGTTTATTTTTGATTTATTTCATCATCATAATCCAAAATTATTTGTCTGTAGCATAAAATAACATCGATTATCGGTTGATCACCTTATTATATATTAATATTCCTTATCTACAAATTGGCCATTTGCAGGAGGCCCTCACCTAGTTAATTAGTACTAGTACTTTATTTTTAGATGTAAATTTGTACCAAACTGAAATTCCATGTCATGTCTCATGTGACACTGAATTTTTTTCTAAATTTATGCATATATGTCGGTTGTTTCCCAGACAAAAAAAATGGCTTATTTTACTAAAAAAATGAGAGAAAAAAAAAAATTAATTTGAAATATACTAGTGTAGTTCAGTTAACAAACAAAATCACTTTTATATTCGATTGAAAATTTAGCCTTCGTGTTTCTTTGATTTCTATTTGTTTTTTTCCTTAAGTTTTAACACACATACTGATAATATTCCGTATTATATAAGAATGAATGTTTGGGTACGAAATAAGAATGAATTTGATCCATAGATTTTCATTAAATGAGTGGCTCATATTAATTCTTATGTTGAATGATCCACTGTAAGCATTAATTTGATACATTGTCGTTT
Source organism: Mentha longifolia (assembly GCA_001642375.2). Taxonomy (NCBI): domain Eukaryota; kingdom Viridiplantae; phylum Streptophyta; class Magnoliopsida; order Lamiales; family Lamiaceae; genus Mentha; species Mentha longifolia. The sequence goes on along the minus strand of CM038120.1, from coordinate 22,954,463 downwards.
TCATGTATTGCATGCAATACTTTGATGCGTCATCATTTTGATATACTGTATGTCTTAATTTAATGCATTTATCAATCCGAATCGTAAATCTAATAAAGATCAAGAGTTCATATTTATTCTCGTTTCTTATATAAAAGTGTATTCTTATTTGATCTTCTTCTTTTATATATATATATATAAGCAACCCTCGTGTTATTCTTTGATTTGCAGAGGCATAATATTTAATTTCAAACATGCAAAAGAATCGAATACAAGCTGAATTCAACTTTGATGAACTTCAAATGCAAACACTCTCCGCGTATAAGCGTAGTAGCGTTGCTTTTGCTTTTTGGAGTAATTTCCTCCGACTTTCGTAATTAAGTGCATGACTCTTGTTTCGTGTCCACGTCCCACCCATCCCATGAAATGTAATGTACTACTTCCTCTGATTTAAAATTGATGACCCCTTTCTTTTCGGTAATGAAATTAAGACAGGAGTGTTTAGTGTTTTATGGGATGAAGTGTGGTTTATGTATTTAGTGTCTTAAGTGTATTGCTAAATACATAAACCACACTTCATCCCTAAATAATAAACTTAAAATACTAAACACTCCCGTCTAAATTCTTTTACCGAAAAGAAAGGGGTCATCAATCTTGAATCAGAGAAGTAGTATTATTCGGAATTTCTCCTTCAGTTGCTTCATCACTACAGAGACCAAAGTTTAAATTTCAAATTTTGGATTTATATATCGAACACTAATATTAATCATTTCGTCAACTTATTATACAATTAAAATTAAATATTTAAAAGTAATTATAAACATTAAGATAATCCCTAGATTCCTTTTTTTTTTGAAAGCATAATCCCTAGATTCTTAAATCAAAATAAATCATGAGATAAATTGATGTAAAAATGTGGAAATTAAAAATAGGAAAAAGATTTGATATCGAGACATAGAGGGGGGGGGGGGTTCAAAACTGGGACACCAGAATCCCATTTGACATTGAAATTATAGTAGCAAAACACAAAATTTAGCGTTGATTTTTAATTTTTGACACAATTTTAAAAAAATCGAAAAAAATGCTACTACTATTTAACTTTGATTTGTTCAAATTTAACATAAATTTATTTTCCGCCCAAATTATTTCTGACGTGGCGTATACATGGCAATATAATTTCCACTTGATAACCAATTAATTTACAATTTAAACGACGTTGATTAAAAATATATTCAAAAAAATATTGTGGGTCAACTTATACGTCGTTTCAGGTGAACGACATTGTTTTCGTATGTATATTTTTACACATGCAGGTTGTCGAGATGGATTTTCCATCAGCACTCGTATGCACCGCATCAAAACCAATTAATTTGGGTGAAAATCATATGTGTGTCGAAATTGAATAAAGATCAAACTTGGTATATATATATATTTTTTTCGAACTTTTGAAAGATTGTGTCGAAAACAAAAATCAATATAGAATTGTGTACTTTGCTACATTAACCCAAATTATAAACTTTAGTAGCATTAATCAAAAGCAAACAATCTCTACACTCATCAATCGTCGCCTTAATTATATGTCTTGCTTTCATAATTGTTGGAATTATGAAATAAATACATGCAGCCGGCTTGATGATGTATGCAAATAGGGTTCAGATAAATCAAATAAAAAATCACCCTAATTAATTAAATCCACTAGGACCACTACCTTATTTTCTAATACTCTTCTTGAATTAATAACATGTATAGAAGATATGGGAGCGGCGTACTTGATTTTAGCACATAAAATATGAAAACTTTTTACCGCTTAATTAATTATCCACCAAATCCACTTGCTCACATGAGAAATTATTAAGTGCATAAAATAATGAGATCGTATCATGTAGTATATGATACTCCTGAATAGTAAATACAGTATATAGTACTCGTCACAACTTAATTATTTCGCTTCTGCAATATTCAATTTGTCAGTAGCATTAGATTATTTGGTCACGGCCGATTTTTAAATAATTATTGTTACGTGCGCATATATCACGTATAGCCAAGACTCATTAGCATAGCTGCATAGTATATACATATATATAAATTTGAATAATGCTAAGAATTTGAGTTGTACATGTTGATAACAGATAGGCTAGTTGTGAGGTAGTTTGGAGGATCCATTATTTTTATTTTTATTTTTATTTTATGAAATTATATATCACGAGGCTTCCACTACTTATCCATCCTCTCATATGCATGTTATAATATCTCCGAAATGATATCATTTAGTTATAATATTCTAGCTAGTTAATTGCAAGAAAAATTATTATTGAACATTTTTTCAACTATATGGGAACTACGTATTTACTTCACATATAGTATAGTTATTCCTAAGAGTTTGTTAAATAATTTGTATTCACAGATTTGGGTCTTCTATTACAATTTCTTATGACATTCCATATAGTCATATAACATTAAAATATGATTGTCACGTGTCTATAAAATTTCTAAAATCATTATTTTTTTATCGAAAAATAAAATATTAAGACAAGAAGATACTCGGTTTACCTATCGAACAATATAGTAGAAGAAATACAACATCATTGACTTATAAGTAAACTTCTAGGATCTTCTAGTCAATCTCTATAGGAAGGAGAACAAAGTGAAAACTATTTTTCATTAATACAATATTGTATGAGATTTCACATGAAATTGCAATAGAGGATCAAGAGTAATTTTGTGTAAAGCCACCAACTAATAATGAAAATTCCCAACATCACCACAATATATATGTGTGTGTGAGTGTGTGTGTATATCAAAAAAAAAAGACCATTTATTACTTGAATTTATAATTTGCGGTCCACATTAACCGGTACATTATAGTATTCATGAGAATGCATTACGGTAATCAATACATTATACTTAAAATACACTATAGTTATACATATATAAAATGCATCATTTTTTGTGTTCTAAATCTACTATTTACATGGTCTGATCCTTGTCTTTATATACACACACATTTGTATTATATATAATTTTGAAAGGTCTCATTTACCTCGACTATCTAAGCATGATTATTAAAATAGTAAGTAATAACAACTTACGGTCCATTGGCAAAAGACGAGGGGAATTGACAGACTTAATTCAAGATCCAATCTCTAAATTTTTGTTATTTTAGTTTTATTCTATTAATATATAATACGGAGTATATATTTTACTAAAAGTAAAGTTGCATCAAGAACTTAAATTAAAGAATACATCGAGCTGGGCTCCAGCCTCCAGCCAAGCTGGCATGGGAAGAAAATTCGTAACCTATATAGTAAAATAAAATTATACTCCATAACTATTTATAGCAAGAAGAAAAAATGAATTTTTAAGTGATTTCGGACTCGACCCGACCCATCAACCGGACACAGATTTTGAAAAGGAATAAATAATTTGGGTGGAGATTAAAAGAAGAAGAAGAAGAAGAAGAAGAAGAAGAAGAAGAAGAAGAAGAAGAAGAAGAAGAAGAAGCTGAACTAGAAAGAAATTGAAAGTAAAAGAGATAATTTTTGATCTTGGCAGTTAAGGTGAGGAAGAGCCTTTTAACTCTTTTGAATTGAAATAATTTTTGGTGTTATGTTGTAATTTTTGCAAGTATAAAATAGATAAGTTGGAGTCGGATTCTTCTACATAGATTTGCTTAAATGACATAATTTTTTTCAACAAAATCAATGTACATTTGGCCTTTCAAGGCTATCTCGTGAGAGGAAGAGGTGGATTCGATGTTGAAATTTTTTTGATGTTTAAAAGTGTTCCAAGTAAGGTATATTCTTTTCTATGGAAGACTTTACGAAATAGAGCTCCAAGTACGAATAATTTGAAAAAAAAAGGGGGAATCATTTTAGACGAACGAGATAAATTTATGCTCCTCGTGTGCTCATACGTTGGAGAATATTGACCATTTAACGTGCTCTAGCTTGTAACTTTTCCTATGATATTTGGCGGAAGTTTTTTTTAGATGAATTGAATTTTAGCTGTGGTGAGATCTAATGCTCTTGGTAACCAATATACTCAATTTGTAGGCATTCAAAGGGAAAAGGTAATCAAGAGAATTTTAAATATTACTCCATCCGTGCATGATTATTAGACTTCAAATTTTGGGCACGAATTTTAATATTTCTCTAATAAGTGGATATTAAAGTGGAGTTTGAGTCACACTTATAATGTAAAGTGATTTTTTTTTTATATGGGGTTTACGTCCTAAACTGAAAAGGGTTCAATTATGATGGATTAACGAAAAAGAAAAGTGTATCCAAAGATCATGGGCGAAGATAATGTTTGTCCATATTTTTGTTGGAGCAATATTCGTAAATCTAAAAACGTGCGATATTCAACAGAAAAATGCCTGATCGAAGTGGGTGTACTACATGTACATCCATAAAAGAAAAAAACCGCTGAGAAAATTAATTGGGAAAATTTCGATCTTGAAAATGATTTCCTTTCATGACTTATCCTTCCGTCCGTGTGTATTCCGTATAGTCTTCCAAATTTGTAATACTCCGTAATAATTTGGGCGGAGAGAGTCAATCCCATAGCTATAGTAGTTCACAATAAAGACAATTCAAATTAAAGCAGCCCTAATTATTTTAATCAGGATAAACATATAGATCATGTGCCAAAATTGGGGGACTATTTAATGATAAATATGAGTCACCACGATGTGGATAGGAAGCCCCCGAGAAATGTGGAGTAAATGAACTGTGATTGTAGGAAGCTATTATTGGTGGTTGAAATTATAAACTAATTGTTGAATAAAAAGGAAAAAAAAAAAAAAAAAACAGCTATGATTATTGGTAAAGTTTTTCCACTAGGGAGTTTCAAATTCAACACTGAAAAGTCTTCAAAAATTATTAATAAGACAGCTCTAATTGATAGCTGCACTACACCTGCCTAAAAAAGTTGCCCCATTTGAGATCTTTATTCCTTTTCTTCATTAAAAAACAATAATTAATTAATTAATTGTTTAATTAATTTATTACAAAGTTCATATTATTGATGAAAGATTGTTCAACTCTAAATGTCCAAGCGCCAGTTCACATCACCTTGAAGACTTTGGAATTAAATAATGTGAGAAATTAATTAATTACATCATACATTATTTAGGAACTATAAAATGATCACAAGTCTTATCAATTGCAAGAAAAAAACTTGGATTCTTGAGTGGAAGAATTAAAAGTGAAGTTTTGTCCACAGCAATTGTGAGGTAATTAATTTAGTTTCTTCATTTTTTTCAAACCTTGAGACTTTATGCCTCGAGGGAATATGTTGACAAAATTAACTTTCTTTTGAATTGATTTTTTTTTTTTTTGATATATCTTTATTTGATTCTATGCAGGGCCAATTAATTAAGTAGAGTACTAATTCTTATTTCTTAGCGCAATGGAGATTTCAAGCTTCAGAAACATGGCTGATTTTGTAAGAATTTAATTTCCAGAAAAATCTTGAATTATATATTTTCACATAATCACCAAACTAATCTTCTTCTTCTTCTTTTTTCCAATTATAGGGAATGGATGCATATGACCCTCTATTTTTCCAGCAATGGCAAGTGGATCCGATGGACGATTTCTCGTCCCTCGCATCCGCTTTTTCGGAAGGTCTACATCAATATTCCTACGCCTCTCAACCACCAGCGATGGACTTCAAGAGGCCGGCGGAGGCGCCTCCGGCCGGCCAAAACCGGCCATCGAAGCAGCTGAAACCCTCAAACAGCTGCAAGCAAGAGAAAATGACGGATTCGCCCCCGCAACCCACCTTTGCCAACAGCCCTATTGTTGGAATAGTGAGGCCAAAAGAGGAAAAATGGCTAAATTTCCCAGCTGAATCTATGGTGACCCAATCTTCCGTTGGGAATCAAAACTATGTGCTGAAGCCATGCCAAGGCATCAAGAGAGTCTGCCCTAACAGCAAACTCTCTCAAGCACAAGACCATATTTTAGCTGAGAGAAAGAGGAGAGAGAAACTCAGCCAAAGGTTCATCGCCTTGTCTGCCCTAGTCCCAGGCCTCAAAAAGGTACACACAGATTTTTTTTTATGATTTTTTTTTTCTCTTTTCTAAATCTTTCATATAAAAAATATTTTTTTTACAATCTGGGATTATTTATTTATTTTTTAAAAAAAAAAGATGGATAAGGCTTCTGTACTTGGAGATGCTATAAAGTACATGAAGCAACTGCAAGAGAAGGTGAAGGCGATGGAGGAGAAGGCGAAGAAGTCGAACGTAGAGTACGTGGTGTTCGTGAAGAAATACGAAGTCCATGGCGATGGCGAAAACTCTTCCTCCACGGATCAAAGCTCCTCTTCGATCTGCGAATCGTCTCTACCGGAGATCGAAGCAAGATTCTGCGATAAAGATGTGCTCATCAGCATCCACTGCGAGAAAAGGAAAGGGGTTTTGGAGAAAACTGTGGCTGAAATTGAGAAACTCCATTTATCAGTTGTTAATAGCAGCATCATGACTTTTGGAGATTCTGCTCTCAACATTACAATAATTGCCCAGGTAATTACATTTATTTATTTTTATTTATTAAACAATTTGCATGTCACTTTTTTATTAAACAATAAATTTATTTGCAGAAGGATGATGAATCAAGTCTGAATATGAAGGAGCTAGTGAGGAATATACGCAGTGCTCATAAAATTTGATCATGGAAAATTATAATAATTGATATATATTTATATATATATATGAAGTTTTCAAGAATCTTGATGTGCTTTGCTGGAAGGCCTGTGGAGAAGCTGCCCGCCATTTTAGAAGTCATTGACCTCTGGATTTTTGTTATGGGGTTCATTTTGAAGAAGGGTTTGTTTTTGCTCAGTTTCTTGAGCTTTTTTTTTTTCATGGTTCAAGTTTTTGAATTTGGCCATGATGGTATACTAATTAAACCCTTCTGTTGTAAACTGAATTGCCCCATAGCCTAGGTATAGCTAGGGTTTTCATTTTGGTGGAAGTGGATCTAGACAGGAATTTTTAGCAGAGATTAAGGTTGTTGGTCGGTGTTTTTTAGAGACTTTTCAGTTCTCTTTTCTTTCTTTCTTTCATATGTAATTTGTTTTGTTCAGTAATTAATATATACATGTTCACAGTTTAGCGGTGTAACAATTGTTTGTGGAGAGAAATAATCTCTCTGTTCTTTATAAACTTATCATCTTTTCTTAGTGTCATATTCACATACATACAACATGTCTAATATACATACACTAATCAAAAAGAAAGTTAATATTCATCCAATTAATTGAATATCTCTGATTATATTTACACAAAAAAAAAACTCCGCAAACATTATTTGAACAAAGTAAAAGTTGGAAGTTATATAGAACTAAGAATGAGGTCAAATAAGGATCATTTCTTCTTCTTATACTTACAATTTTATACTTCCTATATCCCATTATCCTTGTCTCATTTTATGATTTATACTTCACAAATGAGAGAATAGTAATGAGACGGAGATAATATATATATATATATATATATGCTACGCACCTCCCGGTGGGCATCTCGTCATTTTATCACGTTTGCATTGCTTTTTTTTAATTTTTATTTATATTATATATTCTAGTATCTTAGAAATTAATTTAGAAATCATAAAATCTAAAAAAATACATAAAAATCAAAGCTCGATTTATTTTATTACTCATTTTTTGAAGTTAAAAATAAAAAATAACAAATTGAACATTGATTTTTTAGATTTTATGATTTATAAATTAATTTCTAAGATACTAGAATATATAATAATAATAAAAAAGCAATGCAAATGTGATAAAACGACGAGATGCCCACCGGGAGGTGAGTAGCATATTATTTTCTCTCTCTATATATATATATATCAAAAGTGTATAAATACACGTAACAAAATTTTGTTGCACTAGACGTCTAGACACATAAAAAAAAAAGTTGTAACACATCTCTTGGGAGTGACTCTAAAATTGTGTCAATGCTGGATAGTCTCATTTTATTCAATTTAAAAAAAAAATGAAAGAATACAAATACAAATTAAAGGAGCCCTCTCCCTAACTAATTCCATTTTTTTTAAAGAAACATCATATATATGTATATATATAATCAACCCCTTAGGGGACCAGACTTTGTGGCGAGGATGAACCAAACGTGTTCACCCTCCAAAGTATAACTTAAACACCTACAAAATAGAAGTCCGCTCAAGGGGGCATATATACAAACGAGCTAATCAGATAAAGAATGTGGCTCGACAAAAAATATGCACTAAAATCTAACTGTGTAATCTGAAATTAGGATAACCAAGCTGGTCCATCCTAACCAGAGACAAAAAAGGCATTGAGGCTGAGCTGGTATCAAAGGTGGTCATCGTTTGAAGCCGATGACCGAGGCGCGCCATGTAGTCGGCCGGGTGATTGCCCTCCCGATGAATTCCAAACTAGTTCCCCCTTCCATTCATCTTCTTCACTACTACTAATGAACCCTAACTATGTGCATGCAGGTATAAAAATGCCTATTGTTTGTATACATGTATGTATGCTTCTAAATTTTTCAAGATTAAGTTCTATAAAATTTTCTGAACACCAAAAGATGAAATGAGTAAATTTGAGACTGCTTGATATAAAGTTTGAAAAGATAGTGATCTGATTAAGTTTTGTAAGAACCAATATATGTTAGATACATGCAAGCAAACGTATGATATTATTTGCTCCTAAACATAGCTAGTAGTAAGAATTGATTTAATTATTACTTTAATTAATTTCAATCCATTATTGTAATTAATAATGTCCTAGGTTTGAGTTCCACAAAAGTTCAGTGTCTCCGTTGCTTGTGCGACTTATTTGTTAGAACAACAAATAAGGAAATGTACTAAATATTGCCATTTTTAATTAATAGTCAACAGAATAAGGAACGGAGACACTGAACTTTTAACAATTATATATATACTTTATTTTTATTTAATATTTTCCTAACATATGTAAGAACAACAAATAAGGAAATGTAAAATAAAATAAAATTATCATTTTTGATCTCTCTAAAAGAAAGAACCAGAATTGTACAGATAATGTGCCCTTGTTGTATAGCAGCTTGAAATATTAAGGAGAGTAAAGCTTGGGTTCAATCCCCTCTCCACAAATCTAAACTGAAATAATTAAATAAATAAATATAATAATTATATTGTATGAAAGATTAAAGAATACTCATGTTGATAGACTAGCACACTAACCAATAATCTTATTTTGCTATTCACGTTGATTAGTCGATCTATGCACTATCAGTTGGTTGATTACGAATTGTTATTTAATTAAAAAAATGCTATATATACTATCGGCTCTTATATTATTCAACTTTCTAATAGCGAATGCAAATTGAATATGTGAATTAAATTCTAATAGGTAGTTATGTATAATATGCATTTATGTTTCAATAAGCACAATCACTGTCATCATTCTAAAAAAATGCACTAATTAATTGTTAAAAAAATGCACTAATTGACTATTAAAATATATAGAACGAAGAATACTCGCAAAAAGAAATAAATAACTAAAGAGAAGGAACATATAGAAAGATGTGAATGAAAATCAATTGAAGATTTGCATGATATATACTAACCTAAAATTATAAAAATTATCGAATTATCGTTATTTCCTTAAACTAAATTGTAAGAAAATTATCTTCAAACTCAAAAATTAGAAAATACACCCTTTTAATTAATGACTTTATTCGTTATCCAAACATATTATACTGTAAAGTTTATGTTACAATTTGCAAATTATGAGCCTGAATTATTGAGGAATAGTCCACACCTAATTCTACAACTATCTAATTAGAATTTAAATTCTTGTAATTAATGTGATTTTGTAGATACTGGCAAGGATTACGTGCGTTGCACGTATAGTACTATTTTTTTCATAAAGAATTATTATATATATTTGAAAACAAAACGAACCTTTAAAAGCTATAATATTATTAATGATAGATTATTAATTTTAATAAAATGTTAGCAAGTAAGTGTAATGAGTAGATAAAAGATGAAATTCCAATTTTATATCAATTTAAAATTTTCTTCAAATTATATAGTTATGATATTCATCATGTTTCATATTATAAGAAGCAAAAACACACTATATTTAATCTGTTAATTACAAGGTCGGAGATATGCTTTGATCTTATATAACCCTTACTAATTTTTATTATGGGTTTAAGTAGTATAGTTATCATACTAATTTCAGATAATGTAAATATCCAATGCAAATTTCTTGCTATGAATTAGTTTGATCATGTTATTATTTCACATTATCTGAAATTTTCTATTAAATTATTTAGAATAAGAATTCAATAGTGTGTAATAATACAATTATGGAAGAAATGACAAAAATGTTTTTGGAATGATTAAACAAAACAATAAATATAGATAGGCAAGCTAATGTACAAATGAAATGTGAATTCTCTTGCCTTTTTTTATTTATATATTTTGTTTCTTAGAGCATGAAATTATTGTCATTGATAATATTAGTTAATCCTTAGTAAGATAATGTTGAATCTTGTAAATAAAGCAACTGGATAATGTTTTTATTTTGTTTGATAAGTTAATATTCATCACGATAATTATGGCACTAAAAATTCTTCATCAATTTTGTTTTTTGATATGGCTATTCAGTTGCGGTTATTCGAGTTTTAATCATAAATTCGGTCGTTACGCGTTTTTCTTGTGGTGCATCATAATTGGTTCGGTACTCTCTTTTTTTTATTTATTTTTTATTTTATTTTTTAAAGGAGGATCATTAATGATTCCCCATTTACCCCCAAGGTGACTCGAACCCTCCCGACCTTTTGGTTGGAGGGGAAGCGTCTTACCAATTGAGTTGCGCTTCATTGTCAATTGGTTCGGTATTAACCACACAATTTTTTTAAAAATGTCTTTATATATATATATATATATATATATATATATATTAATCGATTTAAAAACGTATACTAAATGTTTGTAGTTATTTGGGGTCCTATTAGTTTGATTTTAATGAAGGTATCTTAACTTTATATTTTATTTATCGACATATTTGAACATTTCACTAATAATTATGTACTAATTTTACTATTAATTTCTTTTTCTAATATGTCATTTTAATTAATCATTTTTGGCGAGAGGTTGGACTCGGCTCTTTAGGATTTCTTTTAGGAAAAAAGTTATTGTGATTTTGAGTTTGTGACATGAACACTTCACAAATGGATCATCCAATCTATATATAGAGTCTGAGACATTTTACAAGTTGATGTGGGATAAATGAGTAGCTTCAACACGCCCCCTCATGAGTAGGCCGGAAAGACATAGGCTCTACCTGTGAACAAACAAACCATCATCGATTTTGGACCAGTTCTGATACCATATTAGAATTGAGTCATCACCCCCTTAAAATGCCTTGTATATAAATTAAATTCAGCTAAATTATTATTCATAATTATGCAATATTACATTATGACCTTTAATTAATTATATTAAAGGGATTTTTTAGGCAAATTATATTTTGTAAGAATACACTCATTTATAATAATAATAGATTTTTTTTTTAAATAAAAGGAACATATGACATTTAAATATAATGATACACCTTTTAAGAAAAATTGTTGCTAATGCTAAACTAATACCTTAAACTCCCTATGTACCAAGAATTTAGTCTCTAATTTCTTATTTAAGTATCCCAATAATTTAGACTCATACCCAATATAGAAATTATAAATCATGAATTATTTAGAAATATTTAATTTATCGTAAACATTTTTTTTTCTTTCGTGTTTCAATATTTGACATATTGACATGAATACTCTGTAAAAAGTTCATGTTTCTTTCTAATTTTTTTTAGAACCAAGTCACTCCTTAACATTGGGATCTCCAAAATAAATTTTTTAGACCGATTAGGTAAATTAGAATGTAAACTCATATTTTGTCCTTTTTTTTTTTTTTTTTTTTTTGTAAATCACATTGCATAACATTGTTTGTAATTCAAACATCAAGAAAAAAATTAACAATAAACATATTCTCTCTGCGTAGTTAAAATGTAGTATATCCAAGAACCATTTGGTAAAAATAGAATATAATCATATTTCGCGATATTCTTTTCCATATATTCTCAATTTACGTGTGATATCAAAAAGAGAATGTGTTATACGACTACCAAAACTTTTACAATTATTGAAATATGAAATCCAAGCTATTAGCAAAAGAATTAGCTTGTGATTATGCAATTATAAAAGAAAAATATATTCCAAAAAATAAAATCTCTATCAAAACTTTCTGAGTTGAAATATCTTGTGCGCATCCAGAGAATATCGATGTCAAATTATAATTTTTCATTATTGTACCAATAGTTTTTTTAGCAAAAGAGTGTCAATTAGCTTGTGATTATGCAATTATAAAAGAAAAATATATTCCAGAAAAATAAAATCTCTATCAACACTTTCTGAGTTGAAATATTTTGTGCGCATTTAGAGAATATCGATGTCAAATTATAATTTTTCATTAATGTACCAATAGTTTATTTTAAAGAACGAAACACAAATGATTTATTTTCTTTTCTTTTTAAAAAAAGTTTAAAAAGAAAGAACTCAAAAAGTAAAATCGCTTCGAACTTTCATACATTTAATTACTTTTGCACTAATTTAATTCACACTGATTTAAATAATTTATTTATACTTATTTCAATTAACGCCAAGGTGATTATTAATTAATAAGAAATGAACCAAATTAAGATGTATGAAAATTTAAAAACACAAATAAGGATATATACACAAAAGGTAAGAAAATAAAAATAAAAAATAAAAATAAAAAAAAAGTCAAAAGAGGTACGGATATATTATAACTAAATAGTATTATAATTTTAAAACTTAAATAATACATATTTTACTATATTACCCTTAATTTTAAGTAAATAAGAAGGATATAATAAGTGATCTACATTTTGTAAAACAAGGCTCTTTTATATATAGTTATAGATTCTTAGATCATACTGAACTACTTAAATAATGACCCACGTCTGTTTTAAGCATAAAAACAAGTTACAAGAAAATCTAAGGCTTAACTTGGAGATATGTTGATAAGAGAAATGGTTTCTCTTATCAACGTCTCGAGATCGAAGATCCGAAACGGCAGAAGATTATGGCCGTCGCGGCAAGAGTACCGTCGATCAAAGCCGAGTTGTGCGAGAAAGATAATGAGGAAATAGGAAAAAAGAATGCAAGGAAAAAATTAGGGTTGATATGTTATTTCTTCATATCCTCTATGTTTATAGGACTAAATAACTAACAAAATATGGAAAAGATATGCTAAATATTAATAATAATCTAAACAATAAAATCTAAAAGATAATCTCCCAAGATACGAGATATGCTCGTATCATATGTATTTCTTGATTAATATTTAAATGAATTAAGAAGATGCTACACTCTTCTAGCATATGTATGTGAAGACAAAATAAAGGTTCCATCGCTAGACAACATAATTTATTCTTTGATTTCACTAACTGCACAATCTCATAAAATAAAATAAAACAGAAAAGAGTACAAGAAGTCTAGATTATATTATTCTGCAATATCTCGTGAAATATGCTAATCGATTATCTTAAGCTATCATTAAATTACGAAGTCTTGTCGTTTTCAAAATTAAACGTACACAAGCAATTAGGCGATAAATAATTATTTTTCTTAATAAGTACTCCATATGTCCATATAGTTTATCGAACTAAAATCTTGGGCACGATATTTAATGTTTTGTGATAATATGTTAAATTGTAAATATATTTTTATGTTAGGCACATCTAATATTTTATTATGTTAAAGTGTTCTAATTGTAGACTCAAATAATATTTTTAGTATTTATTTATTGTGGGACGTACTATTAAAAATGAAAAAGTTCAATAAATCATGGACAGAGAAGTAGTATATAATATAGATCTCCTCCAATATTATTGTTAATTAAGAATAGTACCACTTGTTAATCCCAACAAATTGACTCAATAATTAAAATTGCTTTACATGTCTTAAAATAAGTATAAAAAAACTACGATTTTTTTAATTGATAATACAATTATGAAGCTGAGATATCACGATCGTTAATTTATTAAATCAAGATTACTTGATATGGAAATCATCTTAAATAGTTTTTTATTTAGTTTTAAATTATTGATATGTGTGAAGGTGGGGCGAAATGCGGCCGGGGCATATGGTCAAAGGTAGAAGACATTATGAAAACTACTAAATAAATTTATTTATAAGTATGAAAAGAAAATGTGCTGCGAGGCTCAACGATTTTTATAACAATTTAATAAATAATATTTAGAGAAAATAATATTTATTTGTAGTTTAACCTTACGCACACTTGTAGTCATTGTGACGACACTTTTTTGTTTTTTTTGTTTTTAATGGATATATATATATATATGAATTGATTCATATGAGAACTCCTTCTAAACTTGAGAACTAGGAACTAATATCCACCCTCCATTTTAATAGATTAGCGATTGAGATTTTAAGTTGAAAACTAATTCATTTCCGGTAGTTATATTATAAGAGGGGTAGTAAAGTAAAACTAAGATAATTATAATTAACTGTTTTCTACCGTCTCTTTAATGTGCCGCTGTTTTTTTTTTTTTTTTTTTTGGATTTGTACATGTTTTAGTTCATTCTTTAATTTCTCTACCAATAAAATTAATAAACAAATACACGAATTAAAGAAACAAACAAAGCATTTGAATGTTTAATAATGATTAATGAGTACGCAGTATGTGGAACATACATATAAGCAATACACAAGAGTTTAAGCATTGACCAAATTATATTTAAGCATATATTTGTTTTTTAATAACAAGTCTAGCGCTCATATATAAAAGTTTATTTAATACTTAAAATATATTATATATGATGCTTAAAAAGTTATGAAATTATACTTTTGTTACAATCATGCTTAGTTAGATATGAAATTATATTTTTCTACAGTTATGCTTAGTTAGATATGAAATTATTACGGATGTTAAAATGCTTAACTTATTTTTCATGTATGCTTGGATTATAATCCTTCAAGCTTTTTCACATATAAAGTTATGCTTTTCTACAATCATGCTTCTTTAGATATGGAATTGCAATTTTTTACAAATGTTAAATTAATGCTTATTATATATGAAATTATGCATTTTTACTTGCTTATTAATGCTTATCTAAATTAATGCTTATTATATATGAAATTAATGCATACAATTATGCTTTTTTTTTAAGATGCAATTATGGGTTTTTCAAATAATTCCAAGTGTACTATATTAATATTAAAGCATTAAATCGACTTCTAATAAGCATCAAGTTTCTTATAAATAAGCAAAGTACGAAAACTAGACCCTAGTTCTGAAATAAACCTCTTAGGGAATTTATTATCTAGTGTCCGGGTTTTGGTGGTTTTGGATGTTATTAATGGTTTTTCGAAAACTAGACCTTAGCCATGAATAAACCCTTTGGGTTTAGGGTCTAGTGTTCGGGTTTTGACATATTTTTTCATGGCTTTTTAATGATTTTTAGTGTCTATTTTATGTTTTTTTAGTATTGATTTCATGTTTTTTTTTACTATTATTAGTGGTTTTTTTCGAAACTAGACCCTAACCCTGCAATAAACCCTTAGGGCGTGTTTGGTTGGCAGAGATTCTGCTATGGGAAAGTAAAATGATTTCAAATTATTAAAATCCAGTGTTTGGTGTAACAAGGAAAGTAATCAGATTTTAAAATTTTAAATTTCTATGTTTGTTTCACTTTTGATAAAATCTGGGAAAGTAATACGAATCCTCAATACAAGGAAAATAGTCTAATATTCTAGGATTCTAATTCCCAAGCCCAACCCAGTTATTCTTTTTCCTAATCACGGGGATTTTAATTGAAACATACAAAATTAACTCTCCCCGAAAATTAAAAGAATCGTTCTTGTGCTCGTCTCTGTGTGCGCCGTTTCCTCTCTCAGTCTCTCAAAATCATTGTGCTCTCACAAGGTATGCCTCTTTGAATTGTCTTCTGAAAACTTCGACGAGTAATCGATAGTAGAATTCCTCCTTTTCTTGAATTTTTCCATCCATATAATTTTTGTTCTCTCGAGAATTAAGAGCCCCAAATTCCTCTATTTGATGATTTTTTTTTTTTAAAAAAAAATTGAGATAGTTATTGTTGGAAAATATGCCTCGTACTTTATTACTAGTTATCTGCAATATCCAAGAGTTGGTTTTACCAAAGTTTTGAATCTGGTATTATTTGACAGAATTTTTCAATTCTTCAAAAAAGGTTATATTAGGATTTTATTTGACAAAAAGGTATATTCGATGCATAATTCATTATAGACGGCTTTGATTTTGAGGCTAATTTTGCACTTCCGCATGTTTACTCGAAAAAAATATCTAAGAGATGGTTATTGATAATTATTTTACCATAGATTGTTAACTTATATAAATGTATGGAAACTTTATTGTATTTTGACAAACAAAAAAAAAATGTTATCATTCTCGACTTGTAGTCTTCATGTTTGTTGAATTGAGGGGAGGGTGCAATCATTGAGATTGAGGTGTCATCCATATCCAGAGCATTCTCTTCTTCCAGCACTCTTTTCTCTTGTCAGTTATTGTGTTCCTACTTTATTTGACGCACTTCCATAAACTTCGAATATGCTAATGAAAGTTTAAATGCCATAGGACTATTGATTCAATCTCATAAATTTTGTATTGGTGTATATTTTTTATTTTGTATTCACGTACATATGTAATACTTTGGAGCATTCATTAATTTTTAGATGGCTCGTCGCGGTAAAGGGGCTAATCATGTATGGACTGCTGAAGAAGATGAAAAATTGGTTGAATCAATTGTTGAGTTGAAAAATAGTGGAAAATGGGATGGTGAAAGTGGAAGTGGTTTGAAAAAAAGGTTATCAGAAAGTGCTAGAAAGAATATTAAATGAAAAATTACCAGGTCATGGGCTTAAAGAAAAACCACATATCGAATCTCGTTGTAAGTTAATGAAAAAACAATATAATGCTATATATGATGTGTTGACCAATGGTTCTTTAAGTGGATTCGGTTGGGATGACGATAGAAAATGCGTTACTGCAAGTTCGGGCGTGTGGGATCCTTATTTGAAGGTAAAGTTTAAGATATTTTCAAATAGAATTTTATTTCACTAGCTATTTCTTACTTATAATTAATGTTGTTAGTATGAAATTATATGTTATACTTTGTTGCAGAGCCATCCAGAATGCACTTTCATGAAGAACAAACCTTTTTTACACTATGACAAATTAGCGCGTGTTTGGGGCAAGGATAGAGCTGATGGATCAAATGCTGAAGCTACAGCGGATGTGGTTGAAAAATTAGACATGGAGCAGAATCAAAATCAAGGAAATGAAGATTCTGATGAAGACAATGTTGAGACTATACCACCAAGAACTACTACATATCAGGGTGAGGGTACTTCAAAAGTATCTGATCGAAAAATGAGGAGAAGTACAGATGGTCTGGTTGTGAGTTTGGAGCGTATGACTAATGCACTTACTGCTCACATGGAGAAGTCTGATGACCAAATGACTAAGTTTGTGGAAAGTTTTGCTGGAGTAGATAAACAGAAGATAGAGAATCGTGATAAGCTTAACAATGAATTACGAAAAATTCAAGTGTTAACAAGATCACAGAGACAAGTGCCCCAATGAAACTTGTTGGAGATCCAAATTTATTGGCTTATTTTTTTACTTTGGAAGACGATGTTGAGAAAGAGACATTTCTAGCAGAATTACTTGGTTAAATTAGTTTTAGATTATTCACGTGGAACAAATTATTTAAGATTATTTGCTACTTAGATTTTGTTGATTTCTTTTGATATTAACTACTTTGATAGTTATTATTATCTTCATGTTTTTCATTGAGGTAAATTATTATTTCTTTTTAAATTAGCGCGTGTTTGTACAGTGTTGGTCTACTGCTATTTGTCTACTGTTGTTTGTGTAGTGTTGGTCTACTGCTGTTTGTGTAGTGTTGGTGCTGTATGGCTATAATGATGTTGGTTAATATTTGCTGGAACTTGGAGGCATCTCTGGTGCATATTTTTTGGTAATAAAATGCTTATTTTTTATTAAAAAAATATTGCTATAAGAAATTGATATATTTTCTCTATCATTATTAATGTTTTTTTAAGAGATCATTATTAATGTTATTGATAACTTAATTATATTTTTTTAGTTGAATAAAAATTCAAAATCTTAATCATTTTCCTGGTTGTTTCCAAACGCTGAATTTTATATTTGCTAGGATTCAGATTCTAAATAATCATATTCCACAGAATTACATTTCTTGGAACTTTACTTTCCCTATTTCATTTTCCACATAATCATATTCCTAAATAACATTACTTTCCTGCCAACCAAACGAGCCCTTAGGGGTTTATTGTCTAGTGTCCGGCTTTTAATGGTTTTGGGTGTTATTAGCAGTTTTCCGAAAACTAGATCCTAGCCCTGGAATAAACCCTTATGGTTTAGGGTTTCAGGGTTTAGGGTCTAGTGTTTAGGGTTTAGGGTCTAGTGTCCTGGTTTTGGCATGTTTATTTGTGCTTTTTAATGCTTTTTTATTGTTATTTCATTTTATTTTTTTTCTGGAATAAACACTTAGGGTTTAGGGTTTATTCCAGGGCTAAGGTCTAGTTTTCGAAAAACCACGAATAACACCCCAAACCATTAAAAGCTGGACACTAGATAATAAACCCTCTAAGGATTTATTCCAAGGCTATGGTCTAGTTTTTGAAAAAATCACTAATAACACCCAAAAATACTAATAATTAACAGTAAAAAGCATGAAATCAAGACTAAAAAAGCATGAAATAAGCACTAAAAAGCATGCCAAAACCCGGACATTAGACCCTAGACTCTAAACCCTAAGGGTTTATTTCATGGCTAGAGTCTAGTTTTATTATTTACTACTATGCGTCATAGTTTTGTGCTTATGTTCATATATATAGTGATACAATTGTTATTTTTATATGAGTATTGTATGTTATCGTAGAAAATTCAATCTTATGGTGTGTAGTCTGATATTTTCATTATATAATTTCAAAAATAAAAGAAATATAGTCATCACCATATCTTGTTATGGATATATATAATTCTGTATTCATGTTATTTCTATAATTTGATGTTTATTATCATTTACATGAGATGATTACTACAAGAAGCGCGGGTTTTATCAACGGATAACGACCAAATAAAAATAATAACAAAGTAACGACGACATAAACAATATTTGCTAATTTTAACTGCATTATAATGTTTTATAAGATGCTGGTTAAGTTGTCATGTTTAGGATTTATACTCCATATTGCAATTTTGACATAATATTTCCATCAATCGAGTCTTGCTATTTTTAACGATGTCTATTTTATTTAGGCGATCGAGACCCATCCATATTATGTGTGATGTGGGTTTTATATTGTATGACAAAAAATTTAAGAAATTTATGGGTTTTTTCTCAATAAATTAACGATCAACGTGTGACGTGGTTTCGTTTTCTTTGATGAAAAATGGATGGAAAAGAAAAAAATTTACACAATTTTTCTCATTTTTCCTATATTCTCTATAATGGATAATTTTCTCGAGGAGTAGGGAATTTTTTTTCTTTAGAAATGCTCCCTACGGTGGACACAATTAATATGCCCACCGGTGATGTGGCAGTATCACGTTTGCAATTTTTCTTTTTAGAATTTAGTTTTTTATGTTAGGGTTTAGTTTTTTTATAGTATGGCAGTGTCACGTTTGCAATTTTCTTCCGTACTCTCAAAAAAATACAAAACAAAGAAAGAATTACTAGTGTAGTCGACTTGAGCCTGAAATTGCAAACGACAATGTTTTTAAAACGGATTTTATATGTGCCCTTAATTCTTATTATGGGCCTCTGATTTATTTACAGCCCAATTTTTAGTCCAGCAACTATATAAAATAAGGGTAATTCTAAACACAACCCCCATTTTTCTCCTTACAACCCCTTATTTTAAAAAAATATAAAATTATTAATAAATGTGCTATTTTGCCCCTGTATTCTGTAGTCCCCAACGAACCACTATATTTTCATCCAAAAAAAAAACACTATGAAAAAAGAGTAATGACATAGCCACCATTACCAATGGCGAAGATGTGTGCGCAACAATTTTGTACGGAGTATTAACAAAATATTTGGATGCTTTTTAGATTTAGCCAAACTTACGGAAAGAAAAAGATGAGGGAGAAAAGAAATAACAGAGTAAAAAAATCATTTCATCTTCTTCTTTTGATGTTTCACTACAAAAGTTGAATCAATCTCCAATAAACATATAACATAGATTGAAGCAATGTTCAAAAACTTGACTAATGGTACTGAAGATAAGATCAACCCCCAAATCTCACGAATTCCGTCGATTTAACGCATCTTTCTTCCATGAATTTTGCTTCGAATTTCTTCAAAATATCGCAACCCCCGACTGCATTTCCTTCATTTTGGGGTTATGGGGACAAAATAGTAAATCCGTTGATTTTTTACTTTTTTAATTGAAAATGAGGGATGTGAGGAGAAAAGTGGGGTTGTGTATAGAATTAAATTAACCATAAAATAAAATGAATATACACAAACAAAATGAAATACTCCATCCGGTCCAATTTAATAGTCTTGTTTCTTTTTGACACGAGATTTTAGGAAATTGTGTTTAGAGATAAATTATATTATTTGATATGTTAATGCAAATTTCATTATTTTAAAAATAGAGCGTCATAGATGCATAAAAATATATTGATGTGAATTTTAAATAAAAGATCGTATCAAGATCTTTAATTAGGTATAAAAATTGTAAAAATTTGAGAACAAACAAGCAAATTACAATAGCTTAAACTTTTAGAATTTAAATTATATTATAATACGTGAGTGGATGATGGATGATAATGGACTAATTTTCCATTTTAGTAAATATGATTATTGAATTGGGACGCCCTAATATAGTAAATAAGACTATTGAATTGAGAGCGAAGGAGGGGGAGTATAAATAAATTAAATTAAATCGCATGATTTTTCAGTTTCCCGGTTTTTATTCAACTTCTGAAGCAGAAGAATAGAGTTCTTACCGCCTTTCTTTCACACTTTGCTTGATTCATAAATTTTAGTGATTTTAAGAAGAGATTGCGCGCAGTTGATGAATAGTTCGACTGAGAAGAGCATTAGGGATGTTTGGACGCAGGAACATTTGTATTCGGTTATGCTCTTGAAGGTACAAATTACAATACCACAGGCAAATTTGTTGTTTCAATTATCGACGATTATATGTAATATGTGATTGTACTTATGTTTTATGGAGTCGACTTTTGTGTGTGTGTGTGTATTTTTATGACAGAATAGGAAGAATAAGGATTGAGTAATTTTCGTTTTCGTTAATGGCTTATCTTGGATATGTGATTTTATTTTTTGTTGTTAGATATATGCTTTAGCATGTAGGGTTAGAGCAGATGTACTCGCATTAATTATATTATGTTTTTCAGAAATTAAATGTGCAATTCTAGGGTTTTTTTAAAAAAAAATTCCCCACATTTTCAGTGTTGTACGTGGTGATTTCATCAGGCTTTTTAGATGGAAATGGATGGGAAGGATATACAATCAGATCTTCATGCTCTTAAAAGACTATACGGTCTTCTCAAGAAAGATGGAGGCCAAGCATCGAACTTTGGCTCCGATAAGGTGTGTTATGATGCATATTGAGATGGTTCTGGTTATCTTATCTCTAGCTTCAGATAGTTTTGATGAATGAGAATTTGATAAGACATGAATACTATCTTGTTTTTTCCAAATAGTTTAGTTTCTCGTGCTTGTATTTGTAATGTTTCTATCTATCTAGGAGGAAAATTTGTAGCTGTTTGTAGACAGGTAAAAATAAGAATCCATTGTGATTTTTAGATTGTGCCTTCTCCAATGTGCTCTCCAGGAATCAATCTTGTCTATAGTTTTCTTGTAATGAGAATCATGTGTAGGTTCCTATAACAAATTCGCATGGTTGATATGATGTTAACCGCCAGCAATTTTCTTTATCGAAATTGAGGATCCTAAGAACCTGTCAAATCTATATGAACTAAATAATAATAAACTGCCTCACTTTTTGGGATGTTGGTTTGCCTAACCAGACTGTTGTACCTTAAAAGCTCTGTTTTTGTCCCTATATAAGTTCTCCTTCAGCAAGTTGGATCGTCTCTTGAATTATATGATCATTTTTAGCGGTGATCTTTTTCCCTGCTTGATATGTGCGTTTTAATATGTTAATTGACTACTAGATATTTGTGGGAATTCCCTCTTTATTCTGTTAACTAATTTTCTTATCATTTTAGATGATTTGATGTGGACTGGTAACTGATTCAAATTTGAGATGTTAGATTCTCTAGGATATTTGTGACTTTTCACATTGTGAGGGTTCATCTCTTACTCATGGCTGTAGATTGTCTATTGTCAAGGGTCCATCTCTACTCGATGGTTGTAGATTATATTGTGTGCAGTATCTACAGGAACTAGTTTGAGTCATGTTATTTATCTGTTTACGACTTACTATGCAAATATATTGCGAAGTTTGAGGGATGAAATCTTGTGGTAATAGGACTTTGCACATTTCTTGGGAACACATCAAAGTTTAGTTCATACTGACCTCTCCGCCCTTTCCAGTATCTAAATTGATGTGGTGTTCTTCTTTATATTGTCAAGGAATGATAATTTTCTATCGGTACTATGTTATTGTATCCAAAGCTGAGAATACTTTATCAATCATCAGCTGTATGTTTTTACTTGTTTTTCTTTTCCGTAGATAATATTTTTTTTACGATAGTTGGTTATACCCGATGATCTTTTGTTTTCCGGACAGATAGATGCTCATGCGCGGCTTTTGTTAAAGAATCTTTTGGATTTGGCAACCAAAAGGGCCCTCAAGGCACATTCAGAAGTATGCATATGCTCAATTGACTCATTGTTTCTTTTGTTGAAGTTCCGATACAAGGATGGTGATCAGATTTAGCCATTTTAGCATGTATATCAAAGTAGCTAACTGATCAAGTGTTGCAGGTCATTTCAGGTCAAGCCGAAGCATCAGGTGCATTTTCTCCTGCTCGTCTTCAGCAACGAGATGAGGCAGTCTCCACCGAACGACCTGCTCCACCTTCAAGATTGTCAGTAGCCATGGAAGGTGATCAAAGTTCTGATGGCAGGGAACAATCAATTCATAGAGTGCCTTCAATTGGGCTGAAACGCTGCAGGATTTGTCGAAGGAACACTATCAAACGAATCGGATCCAAAGGGGAGGATACCTTTTTTTATGATGCTCCATCTACAAATACATATGCTGATCAGCAGCAGCAGCAGAACAATGTAGAGAACCGCGAGAGGTCTGACTTGAACGTAAATGGAGATACAGACATTCCTTCTGATAGATTGACAATCGACATCTCAAAAATGTGTGACTCTAAGATAGAAACCATGAGTAAACTTGAGGAGCCTGACGGCTTATCCAAAGAAGTTTCTAAAGCGATCCAACAGATTGAATCATGTATATCAGCATTGCATATGGGAGCTTCTTCTACTCAGCCACAGAATCTTATTTCAGAAACAGAGTCCGACATGCAGACAAAATGCAATGCAATGTTGAAGCAATCAACGAATGATATCATCCGGAGAGAACCAAATTCACACATTGATGTGCTAGACATGATAGAAGAGTCTAATGACAAAAGCAGGCTTCCGACACAGAAAGTAAACAAGATTTATGTTCAGAATGTGAATGCCATTATGGAGAAAATCGAGCCAGTGAACTGGATAGTAAGTTCTAATGGTTGTTATATGCCTAGTAGCATTGCAATCATTCCAAGTGAGACATCCTACATTACTCCATGTTGGCCATCCACTTCTCTTGCTTCAAACATGGGGAATCCTTATCAAAGCCGTATTCCTGTGCAAGACGAAGAAAGCAAGCCGCCATTCAGTCTCAAGAATCCAAAAAACAATCCACCAAAAGTTCTCACAAATAAGGAAGCCACTCACCCTTTATTGAGCTCAGGTTTTCATGGGAATGAGTCAGAGAGACGGGATAAGGTTGGGGTTCGAAAGGACAGGCACTACAAGGATGCAGTAAGGACTTCTTTGCAGAATCAGGAATCAGACGATACAGCTACTAATTCGTACTCCAGCTGGAGCAGTCAGAAAATGAGCAGCCGTGATAGCAATAGTGAAGACTATTCGGTGACAGATGGGAGCCGACAGCCTGAGCATGAAAGTTCAAGTAAAAGCAGTGGAAGTTGGGATGGAAGTGGGAGCCAGTATAGGAGCTTCAGCGAGGAGGAGGTTTCTAGCAGTGAAGTAACTGCTAGTAGCAGTAGTGGAAACGAGGGGTATTCATCGTCTGAAGAAGAGCCGATCCAAAGTCATGCAAAGCTCAAGCGCTCCACATCGAAGAAATCAGGCCCCAGCAGGATCAAGAAAGCTTATAAGAAACAATCTGGAATATTGAAGAGGTTGAAAGATAAGCTGGCAGTAGTCTTCCACCACCACCATCATCACCACCATCACCACCACCACCACCATAAACGTGGTGATGATGAGAGAAGTACGAGGCGCAACTCCTCATTTGACAAGCACAGAGGGAAAGCTGTAGATCACAAAAGTCTAGAGGAATATGGAGCAACGGCTGTTGAAAAGATAGGAAATTCCCATATTCGAGAGAAGAAAAGGCAGCAGAACAATTTCCATGGGCTCGTGGGTGGTCTGATGAGGCACGTTCACCACTCAAAGAAGTCGAAAAAAGGGATAGGGACTAGTCATGAAAAGTTTGGGAGGAAGAAGACGACTATGAACAAGTCTCACTGGTGGCAGCTGCTGCAACGCCATCAACGCTCCAAACCTCGTTTGAAGCTTGGATTGGGTAAGAAAAAAGCCCGCTTAAAAGCTCTGCCGAAGATAGGCTGATACTACATTTAGCTACTAGAAAAAAAGATGATGTTAATGTTATTATAGTCAAATATGCCAGGTATTGTAGGCTCATAGATTATGTAAATCTGACTTAGGTACAGAAAATGGTATATTTAGAGGTTCATAGCTTTTATTTTTTTCCATCGATGTTTAGAGAGAAATAAAATAAGAATTTGCCTCTACTATTCCTCTAACTTTGATCAAATTCCGAGATTTGTGAAGAATTTAGTAGAAACGCTGATTTGGGAACGTGGATTGATACAAGAACGCGAATATACATTAAGTGACTTACTCTAAGTTATCAACTTTATTAAGAAAAATAGTAGAATACTATTAGTTATAAGAATTTTAGAAATGTACTAATATGTTATCCATTTATTTTGAATATGTAGAGTTATATATAACTTCATTAGACATGGATAAATATCAAGTTTTTTTAATTAGTTTTGATTCAATACATTTTTTTTTTAATTCAATACATTAATATATTGCATTTTCTAATATGCAAAATTTTGCAGTATGTGTGGGTAGTATGTTTTGAGTTATGGAATCATAACCTTTACCACATAATGTCATAAAATAGATATACAAAATTAACAAATAGGTATATTAAATATTACTATAATTTTAGTTCTCTTATTAGATTATTTTGTTACTTTCTTTTGATCTATTAATTTAAACTACAGTATTAATCATTATTCATCATTTAATAATAAATGTAACTATAGTCCTAAACTCAATCCAGAAACTCGGTAAATATCTCTCGTTGATTCCATCGCAAATGCGTTGATCGGAAAGAGTATTCATATTTATGATTGTAGAAATCATATATATACATTCATCGTCTTCACCCTATCTCTCTCCTCTCTAAATTCTCTTCTCCGGCGATGTGGATGGTGGCGGTGCTCATTGTGATGTTGGCTTCTCCGCTCGCGCTGGACCGGCCGAGCATGGAGGCGCTGGCTAACAGTGGTGCGGCGGTGTGGGAGAGGTTCGCGGTCGCCTTGTTGGTGGCGAATATGGCCTCGCCTCGCCCTAATGCTCATGGTGATGGCGCTGCCTCGGCTGCCGCCGCCACTGACGCGGTCGATCGCGGCGGCGCTGACGTGGATCTCTGTCGCGGCCATGGTGATCAGCTTAGCGGTGGCAGTGGCCAGGTCGGGATCCTACCCCATCACTCTCCTCGGCTCCGCCTTACTTACCCTTCTCGCAGTGCGCGTGATGTGGAAGCTGATTTAGATACCTAATTAATTAGATTAGCACTAAGCATGTAGCTTAATTAATTAGGCGTCAATTACCAACTTTATTTCATAATCCAGCCACCTTGCATGTAAAGTTCGGATCGATCAATTGCTAATTAATTGGTAAATTGTGATAAAATTAAACTAGCTTTATGATTGAATCACTATAAGAAAAATTGTGTCTAGTGACAACAAATCGTTTGTCACTATACGACCTGTCACTATGCTATATAATGACAGTTTAATAATTTAAATTTGCATGATTGAGTACATATTAGCATGGTTTGTAAAGAGACGATGAAAAAGAAATGTGGAAATTAAATAATGGAGTAAGTAGGAAATGACGAAAAAGCATAACTTAATTTGTTGACAGTGATTGAGGGATTCAGCCCTTCTTCGATTCGTGTTTTGATGATATTTTATACATCAAAAATCATACGTGTACATAAAAAATGCAAATCAAATGAAATTGCTAACTAAAATTAAAATCATCACTAAATTAAGTATACTTTGTTTCAGTTACTAAAGTTCAATAGGGATGGCTATTAATTATGGGCAGCGGATGTATATTCGTTAGTTCGACCTACCCATAACTCTGATCAGATTCCGAGATTTGCGAGCAATTTAGTAGAAATATGGATTGATTTGCGGAGAATTTAGTAAAACACGCGGATTTGGGAATGTGGATTGATACAAGAACGCGATGCTTTCCACGACGAAGAACGCCTTAGAAATTTGTAGAGAATTTGTAATAAGCTCTTATGAGCACTCCCCAGACCCTGTTTATAGGTGTAGAAGAAAGCAGACTTGGTGGTGGGCTTTTGGGCTTCCCAAATAGGCTTTGATATTGAGGTACTCCATCCGTCTCCCAATAAGTGTCTCAACCTACCAAAGTGATAAAACTAAGGAAATAATCAATTTTACAATTTTGCCCTTAAAATCATAACTTTTAATATTAATTCATTCTTTCTTCTACTTTTTCTCTCTCATCTTCAATGATTGAAAAATAGTATATATGTATGGTAGTTTAAAGAAATTTTTGCATAGAATTTTGTTGTAGTACACTTATTAGGGGACAACAAAATTAGAAGGCGATGACACTTATTGGGGGATGGTGTGAGCATTTATTATCACAAAATATTTAATATATTGTGCAGATTTGACATTTGGTAACTTCTTATTGGCTATAAATTTCACATGTATAAATATTAATTATATATCTATTTAATCTTGGAATTATATTTAATTTAATCCAAACAATATAAATAGCAAATATAATTAATATTTAATTCTTTATTTCCACGTGGCATGATTTAATAGGTATTAATTTAATTGCCTAAAATTTTACACGAGGAGGCCGGCCGGTCCGCTATCTGAGTTTGTGTGGTTAATCATCTTGTACAAATAAAAAAAATAGTGAAATTCGAGAATTAATCATCTTAAATAAGTAGATGCTGTTTCAACATCACTAAGAAAAATGTTAGTCTTTAATTAAGAAAAAGTTAAGTGCAATTATCTCATGATGACTCAGCTAAATTCCAAAGCTCGTGTTTTAATATGGTGGCAATAATGCTGTTTAGTCCTAAAAAATGTTGTTTAGTGGAGTAATAAATGGATTCTGAAATACATCAACTTATCAAGCTATGAGATTTTTATTTTATTATTAAATTGCTTTGGACTTTCTTCAACTAAAATTTGATTTTGATTGTTATAATATTCTTGGCACTAAATTACAAAATCGATGTTCTGGTCTACAGGCAGTATATTCTACATCTAACTATTTTTTTTTTGTTTAGTTGAGTATAATTAAGCTGAAATTTAAAAGACTTATTTCCTGAAAAATTTTAAAATGAAATGACTTATATGTTATGCGGTTGTGAGCTCTCATCAAGAAACTAGTTAAATGCAAAGGTAATTAGTTCGCAACTTTGATAGTTGTCATAAAATAGGGTTAATTTGATTTAAATTTATAAACTTTCTGCATATTTTTGTTTTTGCCATAAAAGTATAAATTTTTGTTCTTTTTTTATTTTTGTGCTATGAATATAATTTTTTTGTTTTAAAATCATAAAATATCATAGCGTCGAAATTGAAAACTTAATGATCTCAACGGTCAAAACGATACTCCTCATAATACCCGGTATCTTTTTAACTATTCATCGTATCCGTATGCCAAATCAACCCTATCGCAAACCAGATGTCAATATGACAGAATCAGTCTTGTAATTTTTGGCACAGAATTAAAAGTAACTCATAAAAAAAATGTGAATCTACTATTTTTTTGTATTTTACATGTTCCTCATAATTCTCGTGTTCTAAAAAAATGATGTTATCTATGGATCGAGAGATAAAATAGTACCTCGATCCATATAAACAGACCCCTTTTTCATTTATTTTTTAAAATCACATTAAAAAAATAATAATAATTCAGTTAAGAGGCTACTATTATGAAAGAGCCCTTTAACCGAACACTTTCTCTCTCACTATTGGACAATGACAACTAGTTATCTTTCATAAATTCAGAGCTAATCTCTCTCTCTTCTCACACTCAATAATGGCGGCAACCCCACTGGAACTCCGGCCATTGGGCAATACGGGGCTTAAGCTGAGCTGCGTGGGCTTTGGCGCCTCACCCCTCGGTAATGTGTTCGGACACATATCTGAATCCGACGCCATCGCCACCGTCCGCCAAGCTTTTACCCTCGGAATCAACTTCTTCGATACATCGCCGTAATTCACTCTGCCTTCTCCAATTTTATTTTATTTTATCTTTTTTTTTTTTTTTTCGCTCTCACTTCTTTTTTGAGATGTTGGTTTGCCTAACCAGACTGTTGTACTTTATAAATTCCGTTTTTGTGCCTAATGAAATTCTTCTGCAGAAGGTTGGATTGTTCCTCGAATTATATGATCATTATTGGTCATGATTTATTTATTTATTTTTAATTTTTGTTGCTTGATATGTTTGTTTGAGTGATGTTAATTGACTACTAGATATTTGTGGGATTCTTCTCTTTGTTCTATTCAACTAATTTTCTTGTCATTTTTTTTTTGGTTTGATGAGATTGCTGATTTTAATTCGAGTTCTAGTCGGATTTTCAAGTGTATTCCTGAATTCTGTGAATTAAATTTTTGAATGTTTAGGTATTATGGAGGTACATTATCTGAAAAGATGTTGGGGAAATCGTTGAAGGCTTTGGGAGTACCTAGAAATGAGTACATTGTATCAACAAAGTGTGGAAGGTATGCAGAAGGTTTCGATTTTAGCGCGGAAAGAGTGACAAGGAGCATTGATGAGAGCTTGGAAAGATTGCAGCTTGATTATGTAGATATCCTGCAATGTCATGATATAGAGTTTGGCTCTCTTGATCAGGTTCATTTTTATTTATTTATTATTCTTTCCATCTGCTCCAAAATTAATTGATTGGGCTTGATAGTTTCGATCATCGAAAATTTGGAGCTCGAAATCATCTGCATAATCATGTCTTAGTTAAATTGGTTTCTTGTAAGATACATTCCATACTTAAGGTTTATTATCTTATTCTGACATGTCTAGCTTCAAACCCTCACTATGAAGTCTTTGTATGCTTTATGAAGCTTTGTAGTCCTAAACTTTCCGTGAAATTAAACATGGCCATATATTTGTTTAATGAGAGGTTATGACCAACAATTGTATGTAAGGTCGCCTGTGTACTGATTTAATATGATTGAGTTGGTTTTCTTTGTGCAGATTGTGGCCGAGACGATTCCGGCACTTCTTAAATTAAAGGAAGCAGGAAAGATTAAATTCATAGGTATAACAGGGCTTCCATTGGGAATTTTCTCGTATGTTTTGGATAGGGTTCCACCTGGAACAGTTGATGTAATCCTATCATACTGTCACTACGGTGTAAACGATTCCACTTTGGAGGATCTCTTGCCTTACTTGAAGAGTAAAGGTGTTGGTATAATAAGTGCTTCCCCACTTTCTATGGGACTTCTTACAGAAAGTGGCCCTCCAGAATGGCACCCTGCTTCCCCGGAACTTAAGGTGATCGGGCCTTCTGTAGGCTTTCCTGCGATTATTACACTTTTCAGTTAATGAAAACTTTAGTACATAATACTTTCAAAATAATTTTTTTTTTTCATGTTCTTGTACTTCATACCTGAGAAAGAGAAGGTACCATTGAATCTTGAATGGTCAACCGATTTGAAGTCACAAAAAATATATTACATGCTGATTATACTGATTCTGTAATTAAGCTTCTGAATATTTCCCTATTAGGCTGCATGTCGAGCTGCTGCTGCTTACTGTAAAGAGGAAGGGAAGAATATTTCCAAGTTATCTCTGCAATACAGCTTATCAAATAAAGATATTTCTACTATCTTGGTTGGGATGAATTCAGTCAAACAGGTAAATGTTCCGTCCATTTCCACCTTTCTCTAAATGTCTCTTGTTGAAACAGTTGAGTTGTCTATAACGCCTTTACATACCATTTTGCTCTTCTACACAAAAATCTCCAGTTGCTTTGCACAGAAAATGTAAAGAGACGGAAGTGATATAAACAAACGACATTGATCTGATTTTGAGTTTTTCTACGAGAGTAGATCTGTGCTGACTTAGGTGATGTGAAATCAGGTCGATGAAAATGTAGCAGCTGCAGTAGAAGTTGCAACAGTCGGGAAGGATGAGAAAGCTCTATCAGAGATCGAACGAATTCTGAAACCTGTCAAGAATCAGACATGGCCTAGTGGCATTCAGCAGAGTTGATGGTGTTATAATCAATTACTGACATCCCTTTCTGTTTTACTTGCCTATTATGCATACCCTTGTAACTATCATCTTGGATCAATCTTGTACGTTATGTCCTTCATCCAGAGGGGTCACATATCATATGTTATTGCTCTCTTTAAATTGAAAGAGAATTTTATGTATTGTTATTCCAGCAAGTACTATATTATAGTAATAGAGTTGCTTTCATATAAAAATAAGTTCCCGCGTAATTATAGTAATAGAGTTTGGTTCATCTTAGTTAAATTTATGGTTGTAATTGATATAATCATAGTTACAAGGTATAATAAGCATGATTATATTTAAACATCAATTCGTACATTAAAAAGCACAATTGCATAATAAGCATAATTCTATACATATTTAAACATGACTTTGTATACTTTTAAACATTATTCTCATTTATACTCGCACGATAATTTATTTGCATACAAACCATTCCCCATAGTAATATTTGCATCTCCACTGTTGCTCGTTCTCATTACAATTCTAAGTTCAAAACTGACTTGGCAGCAGGAAACACATGGATTGTACTAGAGGTGGCCAAATGTAGGTTCAGGTACGGAACCGTACCTGGCGGGTACGGTTCCACCAAACACGAATCGTACCCTAAACATTGTATACTCTGAAAGCCACATCAGCTATAATTTCACCCAACTTCTATCTCTGTTGCAAGTTACACAAACTAAAAACAGTGTTGTGAAACATAAAACGTGAAGAAGCAATGTTAATACATGCCACTAACCCAATAATGTTACAGTTGAGAAACACATTTACATTCACAAGAAGTTGTTAATTCGAATTGTTGCATTATACAAGAGGGTGTCTCCTATCGACTGGTTTGACTCATAAACCAGTTACATTAGTTAGTTTGTAAGAAACCTATTCTGCTTATGTAACAACAATCCCGAATCAAATTCAGGGGCTTCTGCATGCATATACACTATCTGGCAACCTGCTGCAGAGGCGGCCAAGCAATCTCATCGTCGTCCGTGTAACCGTGTATTACAAAATCAGAGCAATTCTTGCGACACCCATGATTGTATGGATTCCGGAACCTTCCATCTGGCCCCCGAAGATATCCATAACGTATTGCATTTGCCAATTCATTTGTGGTGATATTTCGAGCAATCTGAATGATCCATCAAATAATGTTAGGTGCATCACATCTGAAAATAAATTCTTCTAATTCACAAACAATTACGTTAGATGAACAAATCCATATATATTATTACCATTCAGACTCCTGATTGAGACTGGTAAACTAATGTAAACAATGACTCAGCAACTAAAGATGGTTTAATTTGTTGAAAGGAAAGGAAGAGCTTTACAAGGCTAGAGTTAGATGGATTTTCATAAGTGTGCTAGTCATTTACCAAGATTGGATGTTTTGCAGACAAATTATGGGTCTAGCTTGAATAAAATTTGCTCTAGTCAAACTTTTATTAGCACCGTGCTTCTAAGCGTGCATCGATAACAAATTAAAAGAGATGGAATGTAGAAGAGAAATTGAAGACTACACATTCAAGAGGCATCCGCTGTGTACGATCCACATGTTATGTAATTGGAAGCAAACTCTGACCTATGTACTAAATTAGTCAAGATACAGGCATACAAGAACCAGCCATATTAGAAAAGTCCAGCGAGTCGGCAACAACTAGAAAATAAACTGGTTATTGAATTATAAGATAATTGAACTTTTACCTGGGTAGCCTGCATTGACAATAAAGTTGCTGATGCAATAAAGATAGCACCATCCATAACCAGAAAAGCAACAAGACCAGGATAGTTAAAGAACACAAAATGGGCCCAGGATTCGCCAGTTGGCACCGGTAGTAGAGAAGTCCAAAGTCCTGTTACATAACATAACAGATAATTTCATTTGAAGTGAACTTCTACAGTTAAATCATTAGAATCTTCTATTACAAAGTTACAAATCAGCAAATCAATCCCTAATTCTATTCCCAAACCATATATGCAGGAGAAAATTTCCATGATTAGTCGACGTGCGGACACGGTATCAACATAAAAATACTAGGAACCCAATGTGTAGCTGATAATTTTTTGAAGACAGACATGAAGAAATCTATGTATTTCATATAAAGTACTCATATGCCCAAACATCAAATGAGCACTTTGATCAGTGCATTATTCATGCTCTAAATTTAAATTTCACAAAAAAAGTCTCATGGACATATTAATATCAATGCTAGCTCTACAAATAACAGTTAGAAGAGATGCATCTGCTCATACATACTTTGTAAAGCAACCGCTCCACCTATTAATGCTGTCAAAGTTCCGAAGCAGAGGAAAACAACAAAGTCCCGCTTGTTCCTCTGCAAATTAACACAAAGAGCTAAGAATGGAAACATGGACAAAAAATAAGAATAGAAAAGATGCAAGCATCTAAAGAGTTTAGGGATATATTGGTTTGAGAATAAAGTCAGCAGCACTAAATCTTTACTGCTACAATGACAGAGAAAACATATTTGAAAAGAATATAACTTTCTATTAGGGGAAAAAAACATACAAAAGTATTTGGAAACAGAACTAGCAAAGCCATAATCCTTTTACTGAGTGGGCAAAAAAAAATCGACAGCCTCCAATACTACACCAAACTGAATTAAGGCAGGAAGCAAGTAGGATAGTCAGATTTGACACAGGATTACACCTTTAATTTCACAGGCATAATAGATGTTCATGCAGATTTCTCAAGTAATGGATCCAGATATCCAACCCCTCCCTCCCCCCCCCAACAAATCTTTTTAACACAAGAATCGGCTTGCAATATTCGGAATTTAAATTATGCTATTTAGTACACAACTTTCTTCTGTGTAATTAAGAATATCCTTCTAAGCCTGTTGAGACATGCACCTACAAAGGATTTATTCCATTAAACAAAGGAAAGCCCATTGGAAGAGGAAATGTATCTACTCTAATGAGTAGCTAGCATTTATAAGAATATAATCATAAGTACTAATGTACTATGAAATCAATCAAAATATGTCCAGGTTAACAATATACAGATGAAAAATAATAACAACAATTAAATGTAATATTATCCATATCTCTAGCTCCAGAATTAGATCCTAGTGGACTATGGAGAATATCTTGGCATACAAAAGAAGCAAGAGGCAGCTCAGCTCAAAATTGGTCAATATATAATTGAATACAGAGAAGCCAAGTAGTCCACTGTTCAGACATGTAAAAAACTCGTGTACCTTCCCCACACAATTTGAGATCCAAGGGCAGTGGTGGTCGAACTGCTCCACACAGCGTCTACATACGGCACAATGCTTAGAGCGAACAGGCCGTATTATCTGAAGGTACGTCATGTAATCCAATTATCAGAGCATTTAAGCCATTATTCATTAAAAGATCATTCACAAGAGATCAGCAATTAATGGTCCATTCATATTTGATAACAAAATATCATAGAGGCACCTTGCAGGTAGGGCAAAGTTGGGACCAATTTCCATTCCAGTTGCTATTCAAATCAATGTTCAATAACGGATCCTGCACAATATTGTCAACCGAGTCAGTTCCAAAATGAAGTAAGAAACCTCAACCAAGGCAATTCAACCTTATAAATCACGATGTAACCAACTTATCAAAAAGAGATCAGTACCTCCACATCAGATTGGTTAGCAGTCCCAATTTTTATATAACCGGGATCTTTACTGCAGTAAAACGTAAGGCATCAAAATTTAAATTCACTAAAAGCTTTAGATATAAGAACAAGTTAAGACATGAAGATAAAAAGAATGAAAAAAGGTTCAATTTTAACTAAATGGGACCCTATATATCTTGTTCACAAACATATAGGCCTTGTAATTTTATTTGAGCAAGAATAGGGCTCCTGTTGTTTACTTGTTTTACTCATAAATGTCATTCTTATTTGCATTAAAATTTAGTTTACGACTTAGCAGATAATATAGTTTGAGGTACTTAATGTAAACAAGGTTCATTCAAGCACTTAATGTTTATGCAGAAAACTGCAGGGACCTAATTCAATTCAAATAAAAAGTACAAGGAGCAGAGTCATACACAAAACTGAAGGACTCAAAATACGTATTTGTCAAAATAAAAATACAACTTAGGAAACATTTTCTTTGCTCAACTTGAATTCAGCTTTTAATATGGTGTTAATTGATATCAAATACTGTATAGCAGAAATAACCCTTCTTCCTCTATATATTCCTCAAAATGTCAAAACCCGTTTCTGAATCATTTTTCCAATATGTAATTTCCAGCATCTACTCTTGTACTTGAGGTACAGTATAATATTTTACCTTATTTCAAATACTAGCACATATATGGGGCTCTCCGTGATCATTCACATATCGTTAGTGTGAGAAAGTAGAAACCTAACCTACTGCAGCGGGCGAACATGATTAAGGAGGCAATAGCAGAAGATACGCCCGTCCATCCCCAAAGTCCAACAATTGCAGTAACCTTTGTCAGATTAGAAGCTAGCACGATAAAGAATAATAATTAGATATGTAACTGACACTCTAAAGTGAAAAAACACATTTCGCAACTTACCAAAAAGGACACAGCTAATAAAGAGTATCACATTAACAACCACTAATGAGAAAAGAACTGGGGCATAGCCAACTTTTCCATCATGTCTGGAGCAGATCGTTTGTTTCCAATCCGTGCTTCTTGCCTTCATTGCATTTGACTGCATCAGATCAAATCATTCAATGTCATCCTGCTGATGATGTGAATAAGTCTCGCAACTAAACATCAGAAGAAGTTTAAAGAGAAGTGGAGCAGAAATAAAGTGATCACAATAAAATGTAATTTGAACAGTATTTATAGACATGATAATACAGTTTCCTTTTCAGAGATCTATACATCCAGAAACTGACCAGACATTCAGTTGGGTAGCAAAGAAAATAGAAATAAAGCAAGCCAGCCCTCAATGCACCCCACCTGAACTGAATTCCACTATTCATGCCTAGTCTACACAGAAATATCAATGGGTTGATGATATCTTGATCTTAACTTGGTTAATCAATACAAATATGCTTGACCAAGCAAGCCAAAATAGTAGCCATCACCGATAACACCACCAGAATATACATAAAAAAATATAAAAAAAATCACATTTACAGTAACAGCACTGAAGTTCATTTCCCTACGGCACAGAAAATTCACATCATATCAGAACAGCAGTAGCACTGAAAACTAAACCCATTTGTAATGCTATCTAGAAAAAAAAAAAAAAAGAAAAAAAAAAAAAAAAAGAACCTTTTTTCACAAAATGAGATGAAAGTTCATTTTTGTGTCCACAAGTGATGTGATATACAATTATTGCAACTGGCCAACTACAAGTACCAATAGAGTTACATACAAGGAAAAGAGCGATATGCCGATGACCTTTATCAGAAGCAAGCTCAACAGGAGTTTTCCCAGCCTTATCTTTTACCAGTAACTCTTCCTTAGAACCTGCATGCACAAGCACACTGCATGCCTCCACATTTCCTCTCAATGCAGCCCAATGCAGAGGTGTGCAGCCTAGCAAAAAATTGATAAGCATCAACCACAATGTAAATCAACATTATATTGTAGACACTACATGAACGAGCCCTTTGGAGCAGCTAGAAAATGCTCTTTAAGTTTTTCCCACTAAAGAAAGTTCCCAGCGCATATGCAAGAAAATGTAAAGACAAAAGCAGCTTTTCTCCCATTTACATATTGTACAGAGAAAAGGAATTAACTAATGTTAGTCTATCTAGAATTCTAAAATCAACTACAAGACTACAAGGAAAAATAGTGATAATAAGCAATCACATGTGCATATCATACAGGATAAGTAACAGCATGTCATAATAAATTGACAGTAGAAATGACCACTGATGTTTATCCGAGAGATTTAGTTAGCAGTAGTTATTACTTCATGATATTAGCTGATTTTATTAGATGTGTATCTCAGAGCACCAAACATTAAATCCCAATTGAGTGCTACCTTCTTTATCCTGCCTTCCTTGGGAAGCATCTCTAAACAAAAGCAATCTAATAGTATCAGCAAAGCCTTTGACGGCAGCCCTGTTCAAAAGCAAGAGAAAATAAAGCCACAAATAACACTCAAAGAATACAGTTAGATTTAGTTATGTGACGATGCATTGCCCATGAATCAACAAGCATTTTCTGAGTCCAAACATTTAGATTCAAAAAAACTAGACTATCAATACTGTGCAAGAAACCACAGTTGGTTAAGAATTTCAATGTTCCATTATTCAATTGGTAAAAAGAACTCAAAAAAGAAGTTAGCGCACTTAAATTAAATTTGACTGCCAACAAATATTCTTGGAGGGGTGAAACTCAAGGTCCAAGAAAGCATACACATATAGTAACTAGTCCACGCACAAAAGCACAGAAAAGGGAAACCAATATTAATGCATAAGGAATCTGATAATCGCATGCTAAGAACCACTTTGAACTGGCATTATAGTAAAAAATATATACATGCGTAAGCTTTTCTCATGACAGCTATCACAAATTTGGGTTAGACATGCAAGAAATTTAGCATTGCATGAGATATATCTGTAAGCTACAATATTGGAATGATTTTCTTCAAAAGACATATCTCAAAGGCCAAATTTCATATTTCAATAGGAATTATTGCCTTGAGCCTTGATATTGTAAAGTAGAAAATAAGCATATAGAAATAATTCAACGTAATCAATAATCATGTAATCTATTCTTGCTTTTATCAGTGGTGGAAGGTCCCAAAAAGATCTTTCCAATAGGGATCACTTCTACAGATAAAGAAAGTATTGAAGAATATTTTATGAATGTATGCAGACAGAAGAGAATTTCCGTTATTCAAAGACTAGCTATGAATCCTTTTGAGCCAAAGAAGAAAGGTACAACAAAGATTTGAAACGTATATTAATTTGGCCAATACATTATTAGTAAAATCTACATTCCTGAAATAATTATATAAATTTCTTTGGAAAAGATAAAAGACACTATCTGAACTAGTGGATTTTGCTAGCTGAAAAGAGTTGTAGAATCAAGATTCCATGGCATATTTACATAATCATAATCAAATATATCCAAGTGAATTTACATCAAAGACAGAAGTCAGTGATAGCCTTTTCTACAAATAGCCAATAAGCAACAAAAGTAATTGCAAAGAAAACTTAACAAAGGAAATAGCATAACTGCATAAAATACTCATAGGATCATTTACACACCAGTGCAAAGGGCTCCTCCCATGATTGTCTGGTGCATCCATATCTGCGTGATACTTGGCTATAATGTAATTGAGGAATGCTGTTTGTCCATACTGAGCAGCAACATGAACTGCCTGCTCGAAAATACTAATTAGATTCTATAATATTTGAAATCAGATCAGCAAAAAGTCAACTTCTTAACCATGGCCATCACCAAGTCTCGACCAACAGCTAAGTAATTTCCAATTAGTATATCCTTTTGAATAAAATTCTGCATTACCCGATAACCATTTAAATCATCAGCCTCAACTCGCGCCCCGTTCTGCAGCAAGACATCTGCAGCTGCAATCGATCCTCGAACTGCAGCCCAATGCAGTGCCGTCTGTCCCGTATTATCCTTAGCATTCACTTCTCCACCTCTCTGGCAAACCCAAAATATAGCTTAAAATTCTCGATTCAACTCAAAACGAAACAAAATTTCAACTGGAAATAGTTCAATTCGTTAAGAGATTACTTCAATAATGTATTGACAGATCACGCCAAAGTTGTTGAGGGCAGCCCACTGGAGAGGGTAGTAACCGTTGCCGTCGGGATGGGATACGGATACGCCGTCGTTTTCAACGAACTTCCGCAGTTTCTCGTAGTCTCCATAGGCTGCGGCGGAGTATACGTCGGCGATATGGATTTCGTTAGGGTTTCCGTTGGCGAGCTTCTGCTCGTTGGAATCCGAAACGATTTCGATTTCGATTTCAGACGACGCCATTCGAGATTCAATCAACGAACTCCTCTTCTTCTTCTACTTATGTGTTTTCTCTACAATAAAAGTATAAAAACCACTGAAATTATCGAAATAATTAATGGAGGTTTAGGGTTTGAGAGTTAGAGACAGCATCTGATTCTAATGTAATGGAGAGGTGAACGATGATCTCATTGTCGTCCCCCTCAAAAACACATTTTGACTTCCATGTTATATTCCATCTTAAAATTATTTTTATCAATTTTTTTTCATAAAGTATTAAATCATTTTTTTTACATAATAAAAACAACTTTAATTAACCACAACAAACAATAATAATTCATAAACCCTAAACCAAAAAAAAAAAAACCTAAACAATAACTTTAAACCCTTAACTTCATACCCTAAACCCTGACCCTTAAATCATAAGCCCTAAACCTCAAACCCCCCCCCCCCAAAAAAAAACCTCAAGCCCCCCATAAAACCTAAACGTGTTGATTCCTTGAGTCGGACGCTGGTCTTATGGGTAGAGCAAGACGTCATGCGATGAAATTTGACCCCACATGAGTTTTCATTATCTTTGCTTGGGAGGTGGTTCGGGAGAGGTCCCCTCGTCGACCCCTTTTCCGTGATATATTGAATGATTGCCTCACGCCAAACATTTCTGTCTTTCTCTCGCATCTCCTTCACCAGCGCCTTCCGGTAGATACCCTTGACTAGTCTCGTGCTACTCGCTTTGTCTCCAAGTGTCAGTGATGTCCTGAGTTACCTCATATCGAGTCTCACTCTCATCTCTTCCTTACGGGGAACGTGGTGTGGGAAGTTTGGATGAACTTTGCACACTGGTTTCACATTGAACCACCACACACCACTGATATCACGCATACACTCTCCTTCTGGAGACACTGCACGCTACACACATCACATCCATCACGTCTTCACATCACCTTTCTTATACCCCGCCTTGTGTTTTGGTTTATTTGGACGGAAAGGAACAACCACAAGTATTGTGGTGTCCATTTCCTTGCTTCTCACATTTCTGTGCAGGTGATACACCATCTCCGGCTCTTGGTCGCCGCCAAGAAGCTTGCCCCCTTACAGTGGTGCGCTGCTCCCCGCAGGTCGACTTCATGCCATCCTCTACCGCTGTGAGACGGCTCCTTCAGTCGACGCTTGTTCTTTGGCGCCTGCCACCAGTCCTCTAGGTGAAGCTTAACACGGACGGCTCCTTCGACATAGGATAGATGAGAGCTGTTGGTGGAGGTTTGGTTCGTGATCACCAGGCTGCGCTCTTGACTACCTTCAGTCTGCCACTTCAGGCAGTCTCGAGCTTCGACGCTGAGCTCCAGGCTGTCTACTATGGTCTTATCATTGCCTCCCAATTCTCTTCGCAGGTGTAGATCAAGCTCGACGATGCTGCCGTCGTCGCCTTTCTTTCTTCTGATCACCAGGATCCGAGACCACTCCTGTCACCATCACCGGGATCCGTCTTTTACTTAGGGATTTGCATGTTAGCATCACACATATTCATCGGGAGGGCAATCACCCGGCCAACTTCATAGCATGCCTTGGTCATCAACTTTCTATGATGACCACCTTTGATGCTAGCTCTGCCCCGAGCCTTTTTTGTCACTTATTAGGATGAACCAACTTGACTATCCTAACTTTAGATTGTATAGTTAGGGCATGTTAGACTATAATATGGGTTTATAGTGTTGTTTGGTATACAAAGCAAAAAACTTGGGGACCCAATATTTGGGAAGGGCCCGTTGCAAAAAAGCTATTCTTCCAATATAACTATCTCTCTTCCCCCCACGTATTAGTATTCTAACTGCACAATAACTTGATTGATATAAGTTTTCACTAGTTATATAGGTTTTTTTATGTAGGCTAGCAAACACTTGATTGATATAGTTATCCAACATGATTGATATTATTATCTAGAGTGATAGTTATATTGTCATATTCTAATAGCCATAGCAAACATGCCCTTAAAGTATTGGTGCTTATTTTTTTTGTAGAGCTCTATTTTCCTCACTTGGTTTGCTCGTTTATATATATGACCCCTTGAGTGCTCTTTTTGTAGAATGTTGATTAAGTTGTATTTTAGAGAGTGAGTACTTTGAGTTTGCCCTTTTTCCAAACTTTGTTCCCTCTTTCCCCATAAGGGATATGTATGAATCGTTTTCTTTAAAGAAAAGAAAAAACTCAAACCCTAAACTCTAAACCCCTAATCCCATACCATAATCATACCCTAATCCCTAAACCCTAAACCTTAAACCCTAAACCTCAAACCTCAAACCATAAACCAAAAAAAACCCCTAAATCCCAAACCCTAAACCCTAAACCCTAAAACCCTAACCCTTAAACCCAAGCCCTAAACCATAAACTTCAAACGCCAAACCCTTAAAGCCCAAACCTTAAACTCTAAACCCAAACCAAAAAAAAAATGTTAGTGCCCTGAATCTCTATATCCCTCATTCTCGTAGGTTCGCTTTGCTGTGGCGGCGCCTGCTCGAATAAAGCCTACTTGAGGAGAGTACATGCGTAAAGTCAAGGTTTCTTGGTTGGACCACGATGAGATACGTATCGTCATGATTCCTCCTCATGACCAGGGAAGGACAAATATGTGTTACATGGTGGCAACAACAGATGCATTAGCAGCAATTGATTACATTGACGGTGGACATGTGCCTTGGCTATTGGTGTAGGAGTTGATGAATCACTAGCACCAAAAATTTCCACCCTCTGAAATGGAGTTGGATGAGGACTTTGTCATTCAACGGACTGGGGGTGAAAAATTCACCTTATAATGCATTCTGGTATGCACAAGAATTTGGAATCCCCTCCGAAACCAGTTATCCATATGTTGGTGTGGTTCAGACTGTTGATTTTGCTGACTGCCCAAAAGGGCCAGGAGTGATTAGGGTGTTTCATGACGACTTCAAGGAGATTGTCCATAGATGTTGAGAAGATCTGTTACCAGATTATGGGGATGATCGATCATGCTCCAGTTACTGCTGCCGTTCTTGTATATAGAAGCTTCACAATTTTAAAAGGTGAAATTTACATGGGGCCAACTTGGCTGGAAAAGAGAGAGGAGCGAGATTATTTCACCCACACTAGCTACCATACCCTCTTGCTCATCGGGTATGGCACTGAGAACGACATCGAGTTGTGCCTGTGCAAGGTGGGATTTCAGGGGCTACAGGAAGTCATCACCAGCATCGACGACAGGAAATCATAGTAAGGATCGCTGGAGGCCATCTCCTCCGCCACGGGGTGGTGCATCATCGGCTCCCAGAAATTGGAGCAGAGATCGTAGGAGTCCATCTCCTCCGCCACGGCCACGCTGGAGTCCTCGTACGAGATCGACGAGGATTGGCGGTGGAGGGGGCGGTGCATCATCGGCTCCCAGAAATTGGAGCAAGGATCGTAGGAGTACATCTCCTCCGCCACGGCCACGCTGGAGTCCTTGTACGAGATCGACGAGGATTGATGTTGGAGGGGGCAGCACTGCCGCGGCTTCGGCTAGAACACGGCGGAGTGCCGCGGCCACCGACAGCTGCTGCTTCACCCGAGCCACCCGCTGATTGAGCTCAGCGTGTACTTTTTGCCGGCTGACATTGCGGCGGCGGAGTGCGTGAAAAAAAAAGGGAAGTTGTTTTTTTTTTTGGGCAGTTGGAGAAGTGTGTGTGGAGAGAGGGGAGTATTGTAAGGTGTTGTCTGTCTATATAAATTTCTGCATGTGAGGTTTTGTGCGGCCCGCTTTTCTGCTAAACTCATAGCCTCTCAAGTATAGATTAACTGACAGTCATTATTTCTGGTCACATATATTTTATTTTTATTTATACATATACTTTGTAGAGTAATGCTTTCCTACTCACCGTGGGCATACTTAATGTGCCCACGGATGAGGTGGCAGCATTCTATTTTAAGGAAAAAAGTAATTAGTATACCTTATAAAAATATTCCCTACCAAATAAAATAAAACCTTACTAAAACCCTATATCCAGCCCGAAATCAAAATTCTACCAGAAATCAAATCAAAAAATGGAATGGAAGCCCGGCGACCTGATTTCCAACGGTTTCACCTGCACAGCCAGAATCGCCATATAGAGGTGTCGGTATTTGAGAAAGTAGGGTAAGGAATCCAAGGACAAGGAGCAAATGGAGGAGAAAGAGGTATTGGAAATTCTATGCGTAATTGCAGTAATCGTTGTCGCAGGCTATTCTGTTGTCAAGTCTCGCGAGCGCATCGCCGCCTGTCGGGATACAGGCCGTGGTGAATGGTATACATTTAAAAATATTTTTACGACTGTTCTCACCATTGTGTGTGCCTGTTTTCTGATTACAGAGACTCTTCCACACGTTGAATTTCCAATGGCGTGGGAGTATGTTCCACCGTTCGTGACTGCGGTTGTTTTAATCAGTGTATGTTGTTGACTACTATGGACTACTATGATCTGTTAAGGCCGCTAACACCCAGTGAGCTAGGTTAGGGTTTCTAGTTTATGTTTTGTTCCACAGATTCTATGGAGTTGGTAGTTGGTTTTCGTTGCCTTTTGCAGTCTTCCCCCCCCCCCCTTCTCTACTAATAATGCAATTATGCTTTTGATCTAGGTTAGAGGGTTTCTAGCTAGTTTTTATTTTTGTTCCATAGATTCTATAAACATGTTGAGCCAAAAAAAAAAAACCCTAACCCCTATATCCTAAACCCTAAATCGGAAACCTCAAACCTCAAACCCTACACTCGAAACCCTGAAACCTAAACCCTTACCATAAACATGCCCAAAATCCAAATTTCTACCAGAAAAATCAAATAAAAAAACATGGAGTGGAAGCGCGGCGACCTCTTTTCCAACGGCTTCACCAGCTTAGCCAGCGTTATCGTGTGTGGTAGCCGTTATTTGAGAAAGAATGAGGGTAATGACGAGATTCAGATGTAGGAGAAGGCGACACTGAAGTTTTATATGTTGTTGTCGTCGCCCTAGCCGCAGGCTACTCTATCTTCATGGCCACCCAGCGCATCGTCGTTGGCCGAGCTGCAGTCCGCAGCGAGTGGTATACAATTTTAAATATCTTTACGGTTCTTCTCACCATTCTCTGTGCTCTCTTTCTGGTTGTAGGGACTTTTCCACATGTCAAATTTCTAATGAAGTGGGAGTATGTTCCGCCTGTCGTGACTACGCTTGTTTTTCTCGTGTATGTTTCTGACTGCCTATGGTCTTCTATGGCCAATAACAACGGTGGGTGATGATTAGCGGTGGTAGTGAGCTAGCTAAGTTAGGGTGTATG
This sequence comes from Mentha longifolia, assembly GCA_001642375.2. Lineage (NCBI taxonomy): Eukaryota > Viridiplantae > Streptophyta > Magnoliopsida > Lamiales > Lamiaceae > Mentha > Mentha longifolia. Next base: position 22,910,263 of record CM038120.1, on the reverse strand, counting down.
GTTTTTGTTTGTTCCACGATTTATGGTTTCTAGTTTCTGGTTATGGACATGGTTTTCGTTGCATTTGCAGTCTTTCCCCCTATGCCAATAATGCAATTATGATTTTGATCTAGGTAGGAGTTTGGGTTTCTAGCTAGTTTTTGTTATGTTTAGTTCCATGGATTCTCTTTTAGTCATGGACGTGTGTTATTTGATATCCATCTCACGATGGAGGATGTCTCGGAGATATTTGCTTGTGACATCGTTCGTCATGATGATATGGTTTGTTGCACGAATCGGTAAAACATGACCATTATAGTGGCTTATGGGTGCATGAGTATTTTCGGGCAATGGTGGATATTGTCAAAAGTTTCCTAAAAGGTTTTGGATTGCATGTTGATTAACCAACCCAAAATCTTGAGGTTATTCGGTAGATTTACTCTTATATTAATGTCTTTGTGAAGATCTGAGCCCTCCGAAAGGACACTGAGGCTATGAAGTCAAATGTATTGAAGATTAATGAAATTTGTGTGTTATTTGATACACATCTCAGGATGGAGGATGTCTCGAAGATATTTGCTTGTGACATCATTTTTCATGATGATATGGTTATGTTGCACGAATCGGTAAAACATGGCCGTTATAGTGGCTTATGGGTGCATGAGCATTTTCGGGCAATGGTATATATTGTAAGAAGTTTCCCAAAAGGTTTTGGATTGCCGGTTGATAAACCAACCCAAAATTTGGAGGTTATTTGGCAGATTTGCTCTCATATTAATGTTTTTATGAAGATTCGAGCCCTCCAAAAGGACACTGAGGCTATGAAGTCAAATGTATTGAAGATCGATGAAATTTGTGTGTTATTTGATACACATCTCGGGATGGAGGATGTATCGGAGATATTTGCTTGTGACATCATTCGTCATGATGATATGGTTATGTTGCACGAATGAGTAAAACATGACCGTTATAGTGGCTTATGGGTGTATGAGTATTTTCGGGCAATGGTGTATATTGTCAAAAGTTTTCCAAAAGGTTTTAGATTGCCGGTTGATAAACCAATCCAAAATTTGTAAGTTATTCAGCAAATTTGCTCTCATATTAATGTCTTTGTGAAGATCCGAGCCCTCCGAAAGGACACTGAGGCTATAAGTCAAATGTATTGAAGATCGATGAAATTTGTGTGTTATTTGATACACATATCAGGATGGAAGATGTCTCAGAGATATTTGCTTGTGACATCGTTCGTCATGATGATATGGTTATGTTGTATGAATCGGTAAAACATCACCGTTATAGTGGCTTACTGGTGCATGAGTATTTTCGGGCAATGGTGGATATTGTCAAAAGTTTTCCAAAAGGTTTTGGATTGCCGGTTGATAAACCGACCTAAATTTTGGAGGTTATTCGGCAGATTTGCTCTCATATTAATGTCTTTGTGAAGATCTGAGCCCTCTGAAAGGACACTGAGGCTATGAAGTCAAATGTATTGAAGATACACATCTCAGAATGGAGGATGTCTCGCAGATATTTGATGGTTACATCGTTCGTCATGATGATATGGTTATGTTGTACGAATGGGTAAAACATGGCCGTTATAGTGGCTTACGGGTGCATGAGTATTTTCGTTAATGGTGGATATTGTCAAAAGTTTTCCAAAATATTATGGATTGCCGGTTGGGTCATAACCATGAGGCTACTTACAATTATTGATTCTTTCAATGATTAAATAACTATCAGTATTAAATGATTCTTTCACTGATTCAATAAATATAACTATTACTTAGATATTTCTACAACTAAACATTTATTAATATTAAATTATTCAAAAACAGCATTCATTTAAATATGTCTAAAACTATTCCGTTTATATTAATTTTAATTCTTTAAAGTGATGATGACAAAGATTATATTACAAATAAGATTTATTAATCTATATACAATGTTTATGTTTTTTCGAGTATTTTTTCTTATTACTGTACTAATTTCATATGCATAATATAATTTCATGGTTTTGAACAAATATTGGTGAACAAATCTATATTATATTTTGATACTAGGTATATTAATAAACGTTTGATTATTTTTTTTATTATATGAATAGTTTATTCAATTATTTGTGTATTTTAATCCATACATTTATACATATAAAAAACTAAGTATTAAGGGGTCGTCTGGTTTTTATAAAATGGTTCAACCGGTCGACCGGTGACCCGATGACCCAGTTAAGGGACCGATTCGATGCCCGGGCCGGTTTTCAAAACATTGCCCCAAACCCCAAATAAAAAACCCCCAAACCCTGAACCCTAAACTCAAACCCTAAACCTTAATCTCGAAACCCTAAAACCTTAAGCCTTAAACTCTAAACCCTAAACCTCAAATCCTAAACAATAAGCTCTAAACCCTTAACCATAAACCCTTACCCCAATTACCAAATCTTTTTTGTTGCTTGTTAGGATGGACTAGCTTGAATATCCTAACTTTAGATTGTACAGTTAGAGTATTGGTGCATTTTTTTTTTTTGTAGAGCTCAATTTTCATCATCTGGTTAGCTCGTTTATACATATGACCCCTTGTGTGGTCTTTTTGTAGTAGGTTGATTGAGTTGTATTTTGACCTCTTCACAAACTCTGTACCTCATTCCCCGTAAGGGACTGGTATAATATTATATATATATAAACTAATACCCTAAACCCAAACTTGCAACCCCCAACCCTATGAAAGAGATCTTAAAAAAATAGTGTGTAAAAGTTTTCCTCCCAAGAACATGATCTTGACTCTATCATCCTTCTTTGATGGTCGGATCAACATCGTTCAACTGCAAGAAGAAGTGGATGTTGTTGTTATCGAACTAACTGACTCCAAAGATGATAGATGAGTATCTTCTACTCAAAGCCCATATCTATCAAGGCTACAATCTGACATCAAATGTGGTATTGCCTAAAAAAATCAAGGGTTCGGGCGCATGGAAAGTTTATAGGGTTAAGATTCAGAGATAATGACTACTGGGCCCTATATAATTTTCAAAGATAATGACTACTGCTATAATGACTACTTGGATTAATGTATATAATTGCACGCATGGAAAGTTTATATGGAAGGGTTTGGACGGAAAATGATAATATAAATATATACTCCGTCCGTCCACAATTTCTTGCCACTTTTTTATTATTTTTAGGACGCAGACCCTATATACATTTTAACACTTTAATAATTTAACTAGTATGTGCCCGTGCGATGCACGGTAAGACCTTTGCCAATTATCTTCAAGAAATAATAATTTAAAAGTAGCATGGCATAAATTTTTATTATGCGTAGGCATATATGTTTTGGATTCTTCTCACATACAACAATAATATGAGATAATTATTTTTAAAAGGTAACATTTTGTCGATAATATATATATATATATATATATATATATATATATATTATAGGAGTCGGTTATTTAAGATAAATACAAGTTTACTAAAGTGTTCTCAACTCACTTTAAAACCGGTACTTATCAAATATTAATCTTCATTTTGGCCAATCATCTTTGACCGTAGATGATGAAAGATATATGGTTGAGATATTTTCCTATTTCTCATGTGGGGATTCATTCCTACATGATCCATCCTCTATATATGTACTTCGTATAATGCATCCCTATATACGGATGAACAAAAGATGATGAAAAAAAGAGCAGAGGAACCGTCATATACGGAGTACTTATCTTTTAAAGTATACGTGTTGATATTTCTATGTAACTCAATGAATACTCCATATTGCTCTATATATTTCTTTCTTGGTTGCTCCGTATTGCTCTTCATGTTCTTCGTTGATTATTGTTTTTCTCGTGATACTCCGTGGCTGCAGTCTTTTTTTTTGCTCGAACTTCATCTCACCAAGTAGAAATTTTGTACAGAATTTGGAGATCCTCTCGATAACATATCAAAGGCTGCATTTGCTATTGAAAATCTGTTGATAAGAGGTGAAAAAAGGGAAGGAATAAGTAACATAAAAACAAAACAACCTCCTTTTAAAGAAAGAGTAAGCAATCTCCAAACTGGAAAAAAAAAAAAAAAAAAAACGATAGAAATTAACTATAGAGGAGCATATATCTACAGGAAAAAAATCAAGATGATTGGGCATATATAGACAGAGAAATAGCCATGGTTCTAGAATATGATAATTTAAAATTTGAATTTGAATTTGAATTACAACACTAATCTTGAAATTGAAGTAAATAATTTTAAATTTGAATTACAGCACTAATCTCGAAATTGAAGTAAATGGAAGAGGTATTTCAAGTCATTATGGAAGAAGCATGCATGCGATTGAACAATTCTCGATGCAAGTAATAGATGAAGAAATATGATAATGATTGCCGGTTTTTTAACTCTATCACTACAACTACAATTTTATTAATATAATATTATTGTGAGTGGTGAATTTAGGCGGGAAAATTTTGTAAAGAATGTTTTCTGCTTTTATATATATAATAGATACTATTAAATATATTAGATATGCCGTAATTATTTCACTTTAACACTTTAATACTTAATTTATAAACATATCATCAAAACACATTAAGCTTCATACCTAATTTTTTTTTACCAAGAAATTATGAACGGAGGGAGTAATATTTTGATGTAAGAGTTTATATTGTCTATATTTTCCTAATTCAAAAACTTATCTATCCTCGAGAAAAAAAAATTGCAAATTAGAAAAGGAGTGTTAAGTAGTCAATTGATTTAACAAGGCACTTTCGGAAGAAAAGAGAATCCAAATTGCGCAAAGTGTTAATTTCAGACTGTGAGAGTGCTTTTTTATCATTATTTTTTTATTACTTAAAAAAAACGCAAAATGAAGATTTTATAGATTAATTAAGAGTGCAGTCACGTTGGTCGTGGTAATTCAAATTTTCACTTTGAGGAACATTTGAGGATTGCAAGAGAAAATAAATTGTACATTGTCTAGAATATCTGAAATCATAGAAACATGATAGACTTTTTAGAATTGATCGAGCAATTGCTATAATTTTTTATTGAAATGATCAAATTTAGGTATTGGTTTTTAATTTCAAATCATCCCAACATTTCCTGTTTTAGATTGGAAAATTGGATTTGCAATCAATCTCATTGTCTTATTTGTAATATTCTTTATCGCTATATATATTCGTGAATGGCACGTAAAATTTAGTTAAGAAAAAGAAAATAAATACTGTCATAAAATATAATTTTACAATGTAAGTGATACAAGATTTAGATTAAGTGCAAGTTATTGCAATATAATCGCATCTAACATCAAACACATCTCTTACAATTAATTTGTTGCTACTTTCTACTCCCTCCGTCCCAGACCACTTGGCCTGTTTGACTTATTGACTTTTTGACACGCATTTCCACCGAGCAGGGAAACGGGTTATAAGATATAATTTTGAAGTATTGTTTCTTCTACGGGATACTATGAGAGGGAGTATTTAATTACAATCTGTTGGCAAAATTATAATTATGTATATAATTATAATCTGTTGGCAAAATTTTCTTTTCGGGACGTCCTCCATTACTATAATCTGTTGCTACTTTCTATTTTGAGATATGTCTTATAATCACTTTAATACTTTATGACTTTATCACTCCATTTTTTTAACACTTTAACGCTTTAATCTATTAAAATTTTTAGATTGGCCCATAATTCTTCTAATTTAATATTTTAATTTAATAACATACCATCAAATCACATTAAACTCCGTATTCAATTTTTTTTACAAATAAATAAATCGTAGATGGAAAGAGTATAATGAACCGGTGCATGATTATGGACTAGATTCAAAAGATATTTTTAAGGAATATCCCAAACATGATCTGACAAAGAAAAAGAATAAACGGAAATGGAGAATTTTTCTTTTATGGTTGTCTACACAAGAATTTGCAAGAATTTGCTAAACTTTTCCCTCCAATCATTACAAATGTAAATAAAAAAACCAATTAATAATTTTTTAAATTAATCTGAACTTTTTTTTGGCGATTTTATTTTGGATGCACCTTCCATCACCGTATCCAACTCGTGTTTTGAGAAGAAAAAGTAGAAAAGAAAAACAAGTCAAAACTGGCAACATTTTCCTAGAGGAATTGGCGGCTTTGAAATCTCATTTGCCACTCTCTATTTTTTTACTTATTTTTTATCATTATTATTATTTTTAAATCTGCAATTTTTTAAATAAAAATATTTTTTTAGATAATAAAAGAAATAATTGGATGGAAAAATAATTGTAAATAATGTTCTAAAGTCCCGCCTAGGCGCTAGGCGGCACCTCACCAACTAAACTAATGCTAAATCCCCACATAGACTCTTAACGACATTCTAACTATCGGTCAGATTAAAGTTTAATTAGTATTCAATATTTTTATGATGAATTTGATAATAACATTATGAATAGTAATATATGTTAATATAGTTTTTAAGTGATGATATAATGTAAAAATAATAAAAATAAGTATTGTGTTTCTGATTTGTCTATGTCCCGTCTAGATTCCTGCCTAGCCACTTAGACGCTAGTCCCTCTCCACCGTCCGATTAGCACTTAGCGACTTTTAGAACATTAATTAATTGTAGAAGAGCTTACAAAAATAAATTCCAAAACACTCTATATTTTTTTAATGTAAATTTATGCCAATTTTTTATTTTATAAAAATGAAATGATAGCAGCAGCCAAGCAGAGGTCAGCATTTGTGGTTATTTAATAGTCTCTCTCTCTCTCCTCTCTCACTACTCCTACCGGTACTAGAGAGATGGCGGCGACGAGAGTCATAGCATCGGCAGGCTCCGCCGTCTCCGGCGTTTTGTTCTCCAGAGGCCAATTGACGTCTAAGCCTCAGAGCCTCCACCTCTGCTTCAAAAACGGCAGACTGCTCACGCAGAAGAGGCGCCTCTTCACGTGCAATGCCATTCAAAATCCCCAAGTGCAGACCAAGGAAGAGGGCCAGCCCGAAACCCTCGATTACCGCGTCTTCTTCCTCGACAATTCCGGCAAAAAGGTATGCAAAAACTCTGTCGTTTCACGTAGTTTTGTATTGGTTTTTATTATTGTGGCCTGGTGGTGGTGTTTTCGCTTTTATATAGGAAATTTACGTTCTTGATGAGTTGGTTTTTTTAATTCAAGGACTGAGTTTTTGAGTTTGAAATTTGATTCCTTCTCCCTTTTGGCGGTGAATGGTGCTTTTACACTGGTTGCCTTTCGGTTATCTGAAATTTTCCCAATAGCTGCTAATATATCTGTTGAATTGAAGGCAAAATGTATGAAGGAGGTTTAAATGATCAAATCATTCTAATACATATGAAGTTTTTAACCAGCTTAATTCGAGAGGGGAACAAGAACAAGTTAATGTATTCTAGCAGAGTTGTGGAAATAATTTTGTGGTTTCATTGAAATGAATGGATGCTGGATGCAAAAAAATAATAAAGATGGATGCTAGTTACCTAATAGCTGACATCATGTCTCTATATAATCGTGGGTGCATATGTGACACAGATTTCCCCTTGGCATGATATACCACTGCATCTGGGTGATGGTGTATTCAATTTCATAGTTGAGATTCCAAAGGAATCGAGTGCGAAGATGGAAATTGCTACAGATGAGCTGTATACTCCCATTAAGCAAGATACAAAGAAGGGAAAACTCCGATACTACCCGTAAGATTGATCTAACTCCAGCTTCCTGTCTGAAACATAATTTTGCAGTTTACTCTGGAAGGAAAACTAGTGAAGAAGCATGTCTGTCCTCTTTTTTCGTTGATACACGTTTTTAGGAACTAATGGCTGAATCAAATACATATTGACATTGGTGGTTTTGTTAAAGTCTTCTTTTTTTTTTTTCTTTCTCTCTCCATTTCATGATGTCCATTTCTTCCCTGAGTCAATAGTCTCCAAAAGGGAAAAAAGATGATGAAAAATGAGTTTCAGTTGCTTAATGAGAATTGTTGAATTGATATCCCCATACTTGTCAAGCCTTATGCATATACTTCCATGCTACTTATGAGCCCTTTATTAGCTTTTTCGCATGTTTGTTTTCTTCTTCGGTGAATACTGAAACTTTTTTAGCCCCTTCTAAACTGCCTGTCTCTGCTGTTCTGTAGATACAACATTAACTGGAACTATGGATTGCTTCCACAAACATGGGAAGACCCTTCACTTGCTAATGCTGACGTTGAGGGGGCATTTGGAGACAATGATCCAGGTGTAATATCATGCTTGTCTTTTGATGTCAATAAACTCCGCACGGAAACTTTTATAGGAAATAAAGTAGGAAGCAAGTTAAATCTAACAGTTATCACCTTTTCGTATAGTTGACGTAGTCGAGATTGGGGACACCCAAGGTAAAATTGGGCAAGTCTTGAAGGTGAAGCCGTTGGCTGCTTTGGCAATGATAGATGAGGGAGAACTTGACTGGAAAATAGTTGCCATTTCGTTGGATGATCCAAGGGCTTCCCTTGTTAATGACGTTGATGATGTTGAGAAGCATTTTCCGGTAAGTCATTCCATGTGAATACTTCCTGTATGATTTAGCTTGCGACTATTGCTACCTTTACTAAATTTCTACATCCTCATTATTCTGTTCTGTGACCTACCTTGTTTTCAAACGGTGATTAATAGTCGTCTGTCTTGAGCTTATTTGGGATGGCCCTGCACAAATTGAAGGATATTAAATCTTAATATGTCAACCTTATGTATGTTTTAATTTATTGAGGGCAGTTTACAAATAGTAGGACACCTACTTTATAATTGAAGATTGCTTCTTGGATTTTAAGGAGAGTGTAGTGGATCATTGTAGCTCCTATCTTCTTTTTGGAACCAATAATATACTTCTCATAGGTACTAACCTATTTACAATGGTCTCCATAGAAGCTGCGTTTGAAGTTGGTTAATTGTGAAATTGATCTATAAAAAGCTGCGTTTGGAGTGCAAAACTCATTTTACTTCAACTCCGTTGCAGGGAACTCTCACTGCAATCAGGGACTGGTTCCGAGACTACAAAATACCTGATGGAAAACCTGCCAATAGATTTGGCCTTGGCAACAAGCCTGCAAATAAGGTATCATTTCTACTATTTATCGCAGATCAACTCGTATTTTTGCTCCTTTTACCGAGTACTGGAATGAATTCTTGTGATTTGTGCTATCTTTCAATTAATTTCTTGAGCTCTATCAACCCTGTAACCATGATTGCTATAGTAATTTTCGATGTTATTCTGTGAGTGCAGGATTATGCACTTAAGGTTATCACCGAGACAAACGAGTCGTGGGCTAAACTAGTGAAGAGATCTATTGCTTCTGGTGAACTATCCCTTGTCTGAATGAAGCTCTGACCTTAGAGTGTTTGTGCTGCCAGCTTTCAGCATCTCTGGTAACACGATGAAGTTCTTTTGCTGGCAATTCATCTCGTTATTTATTTTTCTATTATTGAAACATAAAATGGATTCAGCAATGACATTGTTGCTTGTGTATTCATCTGGAACGAGTTTTCGTGAATGAAGAGTTTTTCCTATCCACCCATTTTGTGCGTGTGTCGTGTACATTAGAATAATATGGACAGTTATGGATTTTGAATGCCAGAGAACTTAGAATACATGATATTTGCATTGAAGATCAAGGAGAAAAACGAACATATATATATGTACAAAAAAGTAAACATAAAACGCAGAAATTTGGTCCCGATCCTTCTCAATCATGCGTCTTCTTCATCCTGTGCTGTGGTGGCGGAGAAGGAAGGTGGAGAAGAGAAGAGGTATGTGAAATCAACTTCTGTAACGACGAAGTAGTAGGTGCTGTCGAATTTGTCGAAGCTGATGCCTGTGGCTGTGTAGCTACTCGGCTTAACATGAGCATCGCTGCTGTTGGTGCCATTGCTGCTCTGAACCTCAATAATACAAGTTTGGAGCAAATTTTATGTGAACTGTGAGTGTGTGTGTGTTTTGATGGGTGGTGATGAATAATTTATGTATGAGTTGGGAGGATAAACATGCTGTGGCCCTGTGGGCGCTGTTTCTTCAATCATTATTTTCTTGGTTGGTGGTTTGATTCTCTGCTTGTATACCAGAAAATGGCTGCCGGTTTGCTATAGCACACAAGATCACTAAATTTCTTTTATTTTTAATATATTGTTAATTACCTTTTTATGTTTGCTTGTTTTAATTTTTGAGGTAGAATCCTTATACATTGAATTATTATTTTTAATTAATTGCTGAAATATAAACTATAATGGGGGATTAATAGACTATTATTGAGATTAACTAATGAGGGTGATGAATTCTGATTGGGGATAAATCCATTTCAGTTTGAATTTATTTTCACCAATTCGATATTAGAAAACAATAAAACATTAATGAATTTATTAAAAATAAATAAAAAAATATTTTACAAGCCGGACTATCCTATTGATTACAATTAATTAATTTGGTTAATTTTGTATGAGCTAAAAATAATTGATCTGATATAACTAAAATTAATTAAATTAATTGATTAATAAAGCAAAACTATGATAGTATTTTTTAAAAATGAACCCAAAAAAAAAAAAAACCCATGATTAAAGGCATCAACAGCTATTCAAATAGTTAGAAATAAAACAGAGTCCAACTTCTATTACAGTGAAATTAGTTTCACGAAAATATGGACATTTCCGAGGAAAGATTCAGAACTATTTACTCGATGAAGAAGAATTTACACAACTAGGTGAAAAATCCGAGGTCTCCTTCTTGCTCGTACGCCAAAAAAGGCTACTGAAGTCGAGCTTTTCGCCGAGGAGACGACGCTGCTGGGCAAGACATCCACAGTCGGCCAGAAAACTAAGCTGTTTCCGTCTTCTCTGCAAGCAATGGAGTCGAATTCGACTTATCCACCACAGGAACCGAGTCGTCTTCATTGTATCTATCCACACTGGGCATGAAAATTCCTGCATAGAATACAAGAGCTCATCGTCTTAGGCTGACATACGTATGAAAGATCTTCGTATACTAAGATTTTGAATCTACACACTAATAATGCACACGAGTTGAGGAATAATTTACCTATAAACCAAATTCCAGCAGCCACGAATAGAACAGACGTTAAAATAAGAGCAGTAGCTCTCCAGTTGTCGATCCGATCCTGCAGAAAATATCCTCTTATCATCGAGTATACTACTAGAAACGGGACACATACAAGATCATGCCGCGATTAAAAACAAAAACTTTACAATATTGGCCAGGAACTTGATTTTTTAGATTGCATTGTTCGATTTTACAATGCTTTCTTGCAAGTTTGAATGTAATTTCCATATGCTGTGATATGGGAATCAAAGGAAATTGCAAGTCACTTAAATAAGGAAGTTTCAAACAAGTATGAGGCTCCGAAAGAAAAGAGACATTGCAAGTTACGTGAATATATTATAAAATACAGGAAGAAATAAGAAGAGAAACCTGGAGGAGCCCGACAAGGGGTGAGGAGGGCACATCACCGAATATGTGAATTGATACAGTGGACATTGCCATTGACAGTGGTCGAAGACTAGGCTTCACACAATGCAGACAAACAAAATTTACGGGGGCCTGCAAGGTCACCGATGAAATCTTAACTCACACTTGAATTTCGATTAATTAGTTTGAAAAAAAAATGTGTAGATATAATTAATCGGGATACAATAAATTTAGCGCTTCACATCATGAAAGAGAAAATGCACATAATCAATTAAAATAGTCACCAGGTTAAAAAAACACATGCAGAATAAGCAAGATGCATGGACAACGAATGCAACCAAGTTAAAAATCTGAATATCCAAAAGGTAACTGGGAAGAAAGGTACCTGGGTAGCAAATACGAGCAGCTCTCCAATCGCAAAAAGAGCCAGAAAAACATAAAGGCTATGAAAACAGAAGGCAGCAAAGCAGAATACTGCTCCGAGGAGTGTAGCAACTGATAGAAGCTGCAAATAAGATGGCAAAATTAAAGAGAGTTAATGATTAGGATCCACAAAAGCCTTGTTAGGGTATATTTCACTTCTAGAGGATCCATGTGTCACCATATTATTTGTAATTTACTCAATATTCAAACATTTTCCTTCCTCTCCCATTTTTAATGCAGTTAGGGAGAAGGATGGATTCTGCTTGAGAAATTGCAGTTTCATGTGCGAGCAACAACTATAGCATGCTTCATCAAAACCCGGAGTTAAATAGGATGCAAATAAACTAAAACTATATGTATAAGGAATGCAAGCTCACCTTAAAAGCATTGGGTAATGTAGAAGTCATACGATCAAGAATAAGCCCACCTGCTATTGAACCGAATATTCCACAGACTGCCGTAACTCCACCAAACATATAGTCTGCATTGCTCTGATGTTTTACAAAAAAATGAAAAATAATCATCAAATAGAGACCAACTGACCAAGAATTTATTATATGACAAACATATATATATATATACGTTTCTCCACATAAAAGCATTCCCATGCATACATAGCCAACTTCATCATTTCCATTTAAGGTGCACAACGAGCTTACCATGTGATATATATTGTAGCCAGCCTTAGGTCCCCAGTAGGAATAGGCACCAATGACAAAATTATAAGCAATGTATCCTGCAACCACCGATCGAGAAAGAAAAGAATTACAAGGATGAACTGTAGTAGCAAAGAAACACTCTCACGCACTCTTCCTTTACACTCTACAGGCTATATTGAAGCAACAGACAGTGGGTTCGCAAAAGGTTCCTCATCATTTTTTATCAGAGTACTAAATAGCCACCGGCATCACACAGATGTTATAGTATTATCGTCACTCCAGACAAGGGATAATTTCATTGTATGTTGGTTCAGCAGAAAGAAGATTTACCAAGAACATTAACCACATACACCTTGTCAAGCAAAAGAACTTGCATATCTTTCCCAAATGCTGTTATTGCTCCAAACCTGGAATATACAATACAAGCTCTATATCAGATAATTATCTAAAATGGAAAAACATTGGTTTAGAAAGGGGAAAAAAAAAGTTTGGCCCAAGCCGAAATCTAGACTTCCTGAAACCAGACTGAAAATGTTCACTCAGATTGTTCCTCACCTCAAAGACTTCGAACTTTCATCTGCAACATCTTCGCTTCTGGAAAGGTCACAACCTGCAAAGACATTTGAAATGGTAATCCAATTAAGAAAATCATATATAATTTTTACTAGAAATGAGGCTCAAAAGGAAACTAAGAAAACTATAGCAAGAGCCACATCTGATCTATTGTAGGCCCATGCACTTCAGCACAAAACATCTGCATAAAGAAGTAAGGAACCCGGATATGTACAATGCATACCTATCGCGATTTCATTAATGAAGAGTCTATCCACTATGTTTTACAAGTAAATTACATAATTTCAATGGAACAAAATCGATTAAGTAACACCACTAACAATTAAAAAGTTCATCTCACAGTTTTCTTGCAACTGAAGCACAGAGAACCTATTAAATATAAGCATAAAAATTTTATCACCCCAAAATTTAGGACACTAGTATGATAATCTCATTTAATTGATAAAATAAGCGCCTTTGAATAGTTTTTAGGTTAACAATGAGTAATATCCAGCACCTTGATCTTCTGATCCATCGTCCGTTGTTGTCAATAATTTTCTTGTTCCAGCAGGACCGAAACCTGAATGAAATAGGCATCAGCAATCGGCTCATAGGTATGGACCAAGCGGAGTGTACGATTGCTGCACTGACCTTTCAAATTTAAAGGTTTCATTACAAAACCTAAAATAGCAAAAGGAAGCATCAATAGTGCCTCCACCCAGAATGCCCATCGCCAACCAAAGCCACTGATCTATAATCAAGCACAACCATATGTAAGTAGAATAATTTGCAGAAAGAATTTAATTAATTTAATATTTGGACAAGCGAGACATAAACCTTCTTCAAAGAGAAAAGTAATAGCATTCAATGCTTAATCAATCATGGATCAATCAATAGAAAAATGGAAGATAAATTTACAGGAAGTTATCAAGTATGAAGTATGAACGTACCAATCCACCATAAACATACCCCACAGCAATACCAGTTGGTATACACATGTAAAATGCTCCCAGCCATGCTGTTCTCTGGGAAGAGGATGTCATAAGGAAAATTTCAATTCAAGAATGAAACAGCTAAAAAAATAAAACTAACTAGAAAATGATGAATTAGATGAAATGGGGAAGAGAATAATGCCAGTTGAAGCCCAAGCTCCTGGATTGAACTACATCAGGATTATAAACTATTTAAACAGAAATATCTATAAAATAAAAACTGAAGGTGCCAGTACTAGTATGTTGGATAGAAGAAACAAATATAGCTACTTATATTTCTCTTTTCAAATGGCTAAATAGATACTCCAGTAAAACTCTGGTGCAAGACTTCATGACAAGGTGAACTTATTCATAGTGCTTCAAGATGTGAATCGTGATGATATGCAGGCCTCAGGTGATCTAACAATGAAACTCATAACTAGAACAATTTTTTTGTAGGGATGCAAACTGTGACCTAATATTGTCTACACCTCGAGTGATTTACATAAAAAAGATCTATGGACAGCAATTTTCCGTAGGAATGTACCACCTCAAAGTTTTCAGAGAATACAGATGCGGAGAAAGTGGTAAATAAACATAATGATGTGAGATCTTATGCATGAAGATTTAGGACAGACACCAAACGGTCCAAACCTGCGCAATTGGAGCATTGTCATCTATGAAAGGAGCAGCGAGACTTATGAAAGAAGCCTCACCAACACCAACTAGCCTGCAGGAAACAAACTCCAGGCACAAAATAAGTTCAAAATCTAAGGAAATGAATGCTCCATAAATTTTTTGTACTGAGAACGATCTTACTTACATGCGAGCAACTGCAATGGACCAAAAATTAAACGAAAATCCACAAAAAGTAACTGCGACAGTCCACACAGTCAAACCAACTCCAATGAGCCTAAAAGGGTTGATACTGCAGGTTCAAGCAAACACAAGAACAAGAAGACTAATTAGAGAAATTAGTTTCTTAGTTCCAAGTGCATAAAACAATGAACAATAGTCAGGAGCTCATTAGTTTTTCTCCCCACATTGTAAATTTTTAATTCTTATATAGAAGGCATGGAAGAGGAAATTAATACTACTAAGGATGGATGATATCCGTACTTTATGCTCCAACTTTATGGGGGAATTCTCCAGCTAGATGTCAATCTTAGAATAAAACGGATTATGCTAGAGAGACATTTGCATTAAATTCCATAGTAAGCGTTCAAACACAGGCATCAAAGGCTTAAAGCTTAGATACTTATAGACATCCACGTCATGGCCAGTAGGCCCATTAAAATTTTAATGCTAAGTCATTGATTACAAATTTTACTTATCATGGCTATAGGGCCACTGTGGCAAATCCGTCATGAACATGAAGATTTATTACCTCTTGGCAGAAGATGCAAATATTGGAGATGCCACAAGGAGTCCAACCATGAATGCAGATGATATAACTCCATCCTCAAAGTTACTCAGGTCAAATTCACCCCTGCATAAAAACAGGCAGAAAAAATGAGCCAAAGGAACACTATCAAAACGAACCTTCTGTAGGGACATTCAGTATGTTCACACTGATCATGATCCGTGCTAGTCATGAGAGCGTGTATAGAGGTGATGCATAAACCAAATAAGAGGAATATATACAGAAAGTTACCAGCAAATATACTGTTTTACTTTCAATAGGTTGTAAGTAAAATTAAAGAGCGGCATTCGTGAGCCAATACAGAACTAATCAAGTTATATCTTCATCCTTTACACTGACATTTTTCTTCAGTAGAGGAATATCGATTGATCTGGATGTGGGGTACTAGAAAAAGAATAACCATCAGATGGGACTCAATTTGGAAGACCAGACGAGGACAAAGGAACGGAAGAGCATACCAATACAGTTATTACATTGAAAATCTAGAAAGACAATAGTAGTTGAATCAATATTTATTGAACTTCTGCAACTTGTCTACTTATACTGAATAAAGAGAAAGAAAAGAGAGCAGATTATTGAACTGCTTACAACGTGTCACTGGCTCTCCACAAGGGAGACATATTCACTCCGCAGAAACAATCATAATTAACATAACAACATTCAATGGTGAAGAAAGCAGTAACAAGAGCAGAACCACTAGCGTACCACGTTAAAAATATGTGAAAATGCTAAATGAAATTCAATGGAGAGAGAATGATATTTCAGAGTCAAATTAGGGCTGTATACCAAATGTAGTTATAAACTTACTGAATTCCAGTACCAGCCGAGCAAGTACCACTTGCTGAGCAAGTTTTTCCGCTCCCATTTACACCATTACTCGCTATAGCTCCACGGTCTATGTAATTTATCAAGTTGATCACACAAAAGATAGCAAGCAACCTACACAACAAACAATGGATACATTAACACAGTAGTCAGTAGGTAAGAACATCATTATCATAGGTGAAGAACAATAGAAAGACAACTGCAGTTCTTCTATCAAATCATTGCCAAACCAGGAACGACTACCCAACAAAAAACTCTTCAAAGATCTTCACTTACATCAAGCATTTACACCAATCTCATACTTAAACCAGAACTATTCACAAAACCCATCAATCAAAAACACATTGCTACTACCTTACTCTTAATAAACTCAAAACCCACGCAGCAAAACCCAAAAAAGATTCAAACTTTTCAAACCCCTCTAAGAAAATCCACTATACATCCTCCAATTGACCAATAATATCAATCATATAATCATAATTGCATCAAAAGTAGAACCGGTGAAACCAAGAAAAACTTCGAAGGTTGACCTTTTGGGAGTAAACCAAGAAGGGTTGGGGGCTAAAGAGGACGAAGCTCGGGCCATATCTTTTCCGGTCTCTTTCTCCGTCTCCAAAGTCGCAGCTGCGGATTGAGGTTCGGGGGCCTGGCTCGGATCCGGGTTCGGATTTGGCCCCGGATTTGAATTCGGATTCGTATTCGGATGTGGAGGTTGGTTTTCTGGTTTTTCTTCTTCCCCCATGAAAGGAGATATATATACTAGTATTGATTGGTTTGACTGGAGCTCAGGCAGTTAATTGCTGTGTTCGTGTGGTGCGTCAATGCCGTCTTCTTCCCTTATTATATTTTCTTTCCTTTTATTTTTTCTTTTAATTTTTTTAAAATTTCACCCTTTTCACTTTCGATTCTTTTGCTGCAATTTGTTTCGCATTGATTTCTACAGATTATATTGACCCCAGTTCATTGGGAAATGGAGGAGAAGATTGTTTTGTTTGGTGATGTTTGTTGCGATTTTTGTTCTACCAAATCGGATCTTTGAGTATTTCTTTTTGGTTGGATTTCTTGTTGGAATATTCCCATTTCGATCATTATCCTCTCTCTTAGAATTTATATATTTATTTGGCAAGATGAATTATACATCAAATCTATCTCAAATTTATTGATAGAATCTATGGATATACGTAGATAATTTAAACATTCAAATTAGATCAATTATATTTGCTTTGCCTTGCTTTGATTTGGCCATTATTTTATGCCCGTGTAGTGGCATAAACAATATAAGTTATGTAAGTTTGTAAACCACTGCATCATGTGCTTGCTAACATCACTCAAAAATAAAAATAGCTTCTTAGGTATTTAGGGTGGAATATAATTTTGCAAAATATTTTGTACCTACTAATTCAAAGAATCATTAAATACCCACTATGTTCCATTTTACTTGAACTATTTAATTATTATAATAAAAGTAATCTCAAGTAGAAAAAATCAGCAAATACTCCTACTGTTCCACTCTACTTGAACTATTTAATTATTATAATAAAAGTGGGCTCAAGTAGAGTGGGACCGATTGCACGTGAATTATTTAGTAACAACCGAACAACGAGAGAGGAAAGGAAGAAGAACCAAGAAGAAGAGGCCAGGTAGGAAGAGATAAGAAAGGCGAGATGAGGTGAAATCAATTGATTGTGAGGTGTGTTTGGGCTGCACATATATACTAATAAAACTGTATATAGTAGAGAAAATATAATGTTTCCTTTAAAATTAAGCTATGCATATTACTCATAATCAAATCTCGAGTAGTAAGTAGTAATAAAAATTGAATTTTGGAACACCATTGAGACACAAATTTAGGGATAGAAAATCCAAGCTGTATACATACCTTTAATTTGCTCCCTAGTCACAAATTCCTTCCTCCAATGTCCATATAACAATCTCATCAAAAGAACTAATCGCAAACAAATAAAATAAACATAAATAAAACGAACTAATTAATTGTTCAAATTATAGAATTACTAAGGTGGTGGATCGGAGTTCCAACAAAAGTAGATATAGAAATTGAAATGCATAGTAATAATAATAACAATACAAGAATCAGAAGGAGAATACATTCTCATTGGCGAAGGATCTTAGAGGAAGAAAGCTTGGGGTATAACTATAACCGACTCTATAAAGATGTATACGATTTCTGCAGGTAACACCAATTGGTTTTAGAGTCTTACGCTTCCTGTTCTTCGAGTAGTAATACAATGCTCCTTCACTTACCAATAACATCTCCCCGTCTCCAAAAATTTTGATGGCCGAAAACGTGTGAATCCGATGACCATCGTGCATATTTGCTTTGCAAATCACAAACTCCTTCTTCCAGTGTCCGACTTCGTGCATCACCCATATAACAACCTCATCATAATCATTAAGGCACAAGCAGAGTCGACCCCCCAACTCACACACATGCCTCCTGTAATCACGAGACGAAGGGCAAGAAACGGTGCTAAGAACTTGTGTTTCGAGATCAAAGCAATTAATGCATGAATCCTTTACCGAGCTCAAGCTGTAAAGGTTTCCATCCACAAAAACGTACGAGTCGTAGGGCAATGCTGCGGCGTCGTCGCCGCCACCGACTGCGATGCTCCGCCACGATCCTGTCCCGAGAGTGTATACCTCAAACTTATATATATTATATGATGAATTCATGGATATTCTAACCACCTTAACCTCACCGCTCACCTTGCTCCCTCCAAATCCATAACGATTATACGAGAAAGATTCTGTTGGATCAGGAGGAAGATCGATGTACTCACGAGTCAGTGGATTGCATACCAACACATTGCGTTTCTTGTCGTGTCGTTTCAAGAACAATAGCAAACCGTTGGCCGAACCATGTAATGTTGCCCTATGAGGGAAGCTGAAGCGGTAGACAGTCTTGCAGGGATGGCGGCGGGATTCGACGAATTCGCGGATTTTGTACCCCTTTGAGCTCGCCCGGGCGGCTCCTTTCGAGATAATGAGGCAGGGGAGCGATATTCATGCATTTTTGCTTTGCAAATCACAAACTCCTTCCTCCATTGTCCCACTTCGTGCATCACCCATATAACAACCTCATCATAATCATTAAGACACAAAGAGAGTCAATCCCCCAACGCGCAAAGATGCCTCATGTAACCACGAGACGAAGGGCAAGAAACGGTGCTAAAAAGTTCGGTTTCTAGATCAAAGCAACTCATGCATGATTCCTTTGTAAGCAGAATACGACGAGTGATGACAAGGAGGTCGAAGTTTGAAGGAAGTTGAAGTTTGAAGTCTGCAGTGTTTTTATTTCTTTGCTACTAGTAGGATTCGAACTTAGTTTCTTTATTTTAGAATGAATAAAACGGCTATCTAAAGTCGTTAGTTATGTAACGCTTTTGTAGGAAGTTTCCCTTCCTATAAATAGCTCGTTTCTTTCCGTTGTAATTGAGGGATTTTCTATGCAATTATGAATGAATTTTCTCAATTTTATTGTTTAATTGTTCCCCACGAAACTCATGTAGCTTCACATTTCTTCATGGTATCAAAGCAAGGTTGTAGATCCATGTTTTCGACTTGATTTTGAGCTGTTTGTTCTTCATATCTTCAGCTCCCTTCATTTTCTTCCTCTTGAATTTTTTTTTTTCCTATTTTTTTTACATCATGCCTCCTCGACCCCAACCACGCAAACCGCGTTACAATGAATTTTTCGATGGTACTATTGGAGCTGGGTCTTCTAATACAGATCAAAATATTGATGGGCCAAGGATTGATGATGGTTCTAATAGTGAATCTGGAGCTGATGCTGCTATTTTTACTCCAGATCAGGTGGATGAAATTCTGTTTCTGCAACCCTCGGACCATCCCGGGATGCAGCTCGTGCCCACGCCTCTAACTGGTAATAATTTCTTGCACTGGAGTAAATCTATACGTCGTGGGTTAGCTGCTAGAAGCAAATTGGAGTTTATTGATGGG
This sequence comes from Mentha longifolia, assembly GCA_001642375.2. Taxonomy (NCBI): domain Eukaryota; kingdom Viridiplantae; phylum Streptophyta; class Magnoliopsida; order Lamiales; family Lamiaceae; genus Mentha; species Mentha longifolia. The sequence continues at coordinate 22,890,019 of CM038120.1, read as the reverse complement.
AGTTTTCCAGAACCTGAGTCTAATGTTGTCTATTATAAAAAATGGTTGAAGGCAGATTATCATGTTTCCGCTTAGATAATCAATTCTATTTCTAAAGAACTTGTTAATGCTTTCTCGCATATGGAAAATTCTGAGAAATTGTGGAATGCTTTGATGCAAAGATTTGGGCGTAGTAATGGTCCTAAGCTTTACAAATTGCAGAGAGAGATATTTTTCTATAGCCAGGGAACACAAAGTGTTGTTATGTATTTTAACAACCTTAATGCTTTGTGGGATGAGCTAGACATGTTATCACCACCATTGGATTGTAGTTGTAAAGCTAGGAATGCTGCAACTAAGAGAATGGATCAGGAAAGGATGATTAAGTTCTTGGTTGGTTTGAATGATTATTATGAGCAAACTAGGAGACAGATTATGTCACTTGATCCTCTACCTACCATAGATAGAGCTTATTCCATGATTACTCAAGTGGAAGATCAAAAACTCTTGCAAGAAGGTATGGCTGAGGGCAATACTCTTATGTATATGAATGTTCACAAACAGGAAGTCTCTCAAGTAGCCTCCCAACCTCCTACCAATCCTTTCAAGCGCAAGATGTCTAAAGAGGAAAAGAGGAGATTGCATTGCACATATTGCCAACAAACAGGGCATGAAGCTTCAGAATGCTTCAAACTGCATGGTATTCTGGATTGGTATAAGAAGTTCAAGGACAACAGAATCAAAGGCAGAGTGAATTATGTGGATAATTTGTCAGAAAGTGATTCTACTTATGGAAGTTCTGATAATAAGGATGCTTCTTCAGATATGGAAAGATAATACAAAGTGAAGTTGCAAAATGTATGGGAAACATGATGCAACAGCTGAACAACAATAATTCTGCTAAGTCTGATGCAAACATGGTGCAGATTGCCTCTACTACTCCGTTTGCAGGACATTATGCTTTCACTGTATTTCCAAGTATGGAAAATACTAAGTGGATTGTGGATTCAGGAGCTAGCAATCATATATGTTCCAATGTGGAGCTATTATACACTACTTACAAGCTGGAAACTGAGGTCAAGCTGCACTTGCCTGATGGATCATCAAAAATTGTTACTCATGGAGGAAAGGTAAAATTGAATAAGGACATTGTTCTTACCAATGTTTTATATGTGCCTGGTTTCACACATAACTTGATTTCAGGTGCACAATTGATATTGGAACTTGATCTCAAATGTATGTTTTATACTACACATTGCATATTTCAAAGGCATGAGACTGATCATATTTTGGGAATAGGAAAAATGAAGGACAATCTTTATGTGATAGATGCAGTATGTGAAAACTATTATTGCAGTTTTTTCTATCATAGATCTATGTCAGTTGTTGATTGGCATATTTCTCTTGGACATCCCTCCATTACTACTATGCAACATATGAATATTTTGAAAGGGAAATTGCATGCAGAGGCCATCAAAGTGCTTGAAAGCTGTGATGTGTGTATAAAAGCCAAACAAACTAGACCTCCCTTTCCAGTATTGAATAGAATGTCTGCTCAGTTATTTGATATGGTTCATGGTGATCTCTGGGGGCCTTATACAGATGCTAACATCTGTGAAACTAGATACATATTGACATTAGTGGAAGATCATAGTAGAATGGTTTGGACTTATATGCTGCATAGCAAGGATGAAGCTTATGAGGTGTTCAAAAATTTTCTTGTCATGATACAGACATAGTTTCATAAGAAACTTAAGTTCTTCCGCAGTGATAATGGAGGAGAATTCATAGGCAACAAGATGCTGCAGTTGTTTGCAGATAATGGAGTCTTGCACCAACGTTCTTGTCCTTATACACCACAGCAAAATGGGATTGTGGAAAGGAAGCATCGCACTATGCTTAATTCAGCCAGAGCCTTGATGTTTCAAAGTCAGTTACCCATGAAGTTTTGGCCATATTCGTTGCTCACAGCCACATGGATACTCAATAGAATTCCTACTCAAGTTCTTGACTGGAAATCACCCTACGAGGTGTTATTTGAGCAGGAACCAGACTACTCTTTGCTCAAGCCTTTTGGTTGTCTAGTCTATGCTGTCAATCTCACCCCTGGCAAACGTAAGTTTGATTCAAAAGGTTTTGTGGTCTTGGTATCTACAGATACATAAGGCTTTTGATGTAACTTTCCTACTTAACAAGCTTCACAGAAACTTAAGTTTTTGGCAGAAAAAGGAATGTGAAGAGAAGAACACAAAGAAGACAGAACATTGATATTAAGATGTCCAAACATCTGATGTAAAATATCAGCACTGAGTTTACAAATTCCAGCAACATGAGCAGAATGATTTGAATCTCTAACAGATGTCTCATCAACAATTACAACAAAACTAGAAGCAAGTTTTGAAGTATTATTAGAACCTACTACAACAGAAGTGCAAGAAACAACAAAATTACAAGAAATTTTAGAAGAGACAACAGATACAAGAGAAGCATCATGAGCTTTCCTCTTAAGCAGAAATTGAGCCAAGTCCAACTGATAGAGCCCTTTAGATAGAGTCCCCTTCAGTAATGTCTGGTGGTTGAGTTTGCCCTTGACAAAACATGAATCAGAATTGAATTCAATAACCACATCATTATCTTTAGTAAACTGAGAAATACTGAGAAGATTTTTTGTGATTTGAGGAACAAATAGAATATTGTTGAGAAGTAAAGAGGAAGAACTAGACACAGGAATGGAATTAAAACCAACAGAGGAGATAGGAATCATGTTACCATTTCCAATCATGAGATTTTCTAGCCCTGGGTAATCTGAACTGATGGTTAAGTTGTTGAGATCATTTGTGATGTGAGTGGTTGCACCACTATCCACATACCAGTTACCATCAGCATCAGTGTAATGTCCAGTGTAGTGGCCCTGCTCATTTCCACCTACAAAATCTGAGACAAAAGCTTTAGGAGGAATATTAGAATTCTGACCAATATTCTGCTGCTCATTTCAGTAAAATATATATCAAAGCGCTTGAGTAAGCTACTTGAGAGCAACATGTCCATTCCTTCCACACAACTGACACATCAAACCAGACTTATTATATATATATATATATACCTTTAATTTGCTCCCTCGTCAAAAATTCCTTCCTCCAATGTCCATATAACAATCTCATCAAAAGAATTAAGGCATATATATAAACACAGGTGTGGCCTATAGAGAGTGTCATTTGTTTTTGAAGCGTGTGATTGATGAAAATAAACATAAATAAATAAATAAAATAAATAAATAAACCAAATGTTCAAATGTCTGCAGTGCAGTAGAGAATTACTAAGGTGGAGTTCCAACAAAAGTATAAGAGGGCAATGCTTCATACGTAGTAATAAAACCATATAGAATCAAAAGGAGCATACATTCTCAACGGCGAAGGTATTTAGGGGAAGAAACCTTGGTGTGTAACCGACTCTATAAAGATGTCTACGCTTTCTGCAAGTAAAACTAATTGGTTCTAGAGTATCACACTTCCTCGAGTAGTAATACAAATCCCCTACTCCTTCCCTTACCAATAACATCTCCCCATCTCCCAAGACTTTTATGGCCGAAAAAGTGTCACACCGATAACGATCATGCAATTTTGCTTTGCAAATCTCAAACTCCTTCGTCCAGTATCCGACTTGGTGCATCACCCATATAACAAGCTCATCAAAATCATTAAGGCACAAGCAGAGTCGACCCTCCAACGCGCACAGATGCGGATTATACGTCTCGTAACCACGAGAGGAAGGGCAAGAAACGGTGCTAAGAACTTCTGTTTCGAGATCAAAGCAACTCGTGCATGAATCCTTTACCGAGCTCAACCTGTAAAGGTTTCCATCCACAAAAACGTACGAGTCGTAGGGCAATGCTGCGGCGTCGTCGCCGCCACCGACTGCGATGCTCCGCCACGATCCTGTCCCAAGAGTGTATACCTCAAACTTATATATCTCATTATTTGATAGATTAATGGATATCCTAAGCACCTTATACTCCCCGCTCACTTTGCTCACTCCAAATCCATAACTATAACACCAACGAGGAGTTTGAGTTTGAGTTTGGTAGGGAGATGATTGTGTTGGAGGAGGAAGATTGATGTACTCACGAGTCAGTACTGGATTGTATACCATCAGATTCTGATTCTTGTAGTTCAAAAACAGTAGCAAACCGTTGGCCGAACTATGTAATGTTGCGCTACGATGGACGCTGAAGCCGTAGACCGTCTTGCAGGGACGGCGACCGGAGTCGACGAATTCGAGGATTTCGTACCGCCTTGAGGTCTTCCAGGCGGCTTCGTCCTCTTCCGAGAGAATGAGGCCGGGGACGGATTTAGTTGTGTAATGGTAGTCGACAAACTCCCGAGTCGAGAGGAGATGGAGCCATGCCTTACAAACACACTTGCAGCTCATGATGGTTGGGAAGGGTAGTCTTGAGAAGATGTCTATGCCGATTTCTTGCGGCAGATTTGTGAATAAATCTCTCTTCACAATCGAATTTCGACTGATGGCAGTGGCAGTGGCAGCAGCAGCAGATTCTCTCATAAGTACTCTTTGATTCCTCCACATCCTGATCGATCAAAGAAAAATTAATTGATCTCCAACTGAAATTAATTAAATCGACAGTTGTCTGAGTGATGGGGGAGCGCTGCAGCCGCCGTAGCCTATGCTATATAGTCAAACGACTATTAATAAATAGAGCCCTAATCCTAAACCTTTTAGGAAGGATTCGGCGTGGCCCACTTATTTATTTATTTATTTTTTACAAAAAAAAAAAAAAAAAAACCACAGCTTCTCTTTTCACAATCTTTCCAATATTTCTCATCACAATATAATTTCCTCAAATTCTGATTTAGTGAGTAACTTTAAAGGCGTTGAAACTTCAAACACAACAATCTAACATCACTAAATCAACTTAGTTCTGGAATTAATTAATTAATTTGAGTCCTTTCTTTCGGCGAGAAATTTATCAAATTGAGAAAGGGCATAATTACTTATATAATTGAAATTTATTTTTTCTTCTATAATTACTTATTTTAGATTTGATTTTATATTCTATGTTAATATTAATGCACATGTCTACGTGACATCTTTTCCATCCTCCGTTCATACTTATTTAAAATATATCGATATTCACTTATAAATAATACTAACATGTTAGATCAAAGTGAAAATTTTAAAATCTTTGGATTGAATCCAAGTATTAATAGAATAGAATTAATATATGTTGTCGTCGGATTCCTATGCTTCACGATAATCTATTGCAGTAAATATAAGATATAATAGATTGAGTTTAATTATTGCATACCGTGAGATAATGAATTTGTATTATTATAAGGGTGCGTTTACTTCGATGCTGGCTCGCGCCCAGCTCGCAGGAGAGAACCGAGCTCGCGCCTCCTTCAGCCAGCCCTATGTATTTTTTTTTAAATATCGAATATTCTGGCCAAAAAAAAAAAAATTTATATCCGTGGCTATGCAACGGCTACCTCCCCCATTCCGCCCTATAAATACACACCTCCACAAATCATTTTTCACACCTCAAAATTCATCTACACTTCTTCAAAATCTCACATTTCTCTACAAAATCAAATATTTTTTTCCTTTCTCAACCAAAACCGTCGATGGATAACGAGTCGTTTCTCGAAATGTTGCGCTCCCAAGGCCTCGGTGGTTTCCCCTCACAGCCCAATGATGATACCCCAGGCGACGATGATTCTCTGCCCTCGCCGCCGCGGCCTACCAACCTCGGATTCGCAGCCTACGCGAGTCCTCCTGCCAAGGGAGTGATGGGTTTTTCTCCTGCCGGTTATCAAGACGTCTCCCCACCCGTATTCGATCAATTCAGAACTCCGCTGTTGAGGGGAAGTCAAGGTGCGACGCAAGATCTGGAAGGGCTAAATCTATCGAGCTCGTTCGAGTCAGTTTCAAACGTTCGTCCGGCGGCCAAGAAGAAAGCAAGCGCATCGACGGCTGCTGCCCCAAATCCGGAGTCAACCGAGCGGGCGAAGGCTGTACCATACAGTCCGGAAGAGTCGGCTCATCTCATCAAGGTGTGGTCTAACATTTCCGAAGACCCCGGAGTTGGCGATCGACAGAAGGAGCATATTTTTTGGGGCAAGGTCGTAGCAAGGTATAACGCTACGATTCATGCTATCGGCTACAAGCCCAGAAACAAGTCGATGCTGAAGGGGCATTATCAACGGATCATGCCCAAATGCAACAAATTCCATGGCTACTACGTTGAAGCTGTGAGGGATTGGAAGAGCGGAGAAGATGCAAATGACGTCTTCACAGAGCATGTAAGATGTATCAAAGTGAGACGAAGCAAGCTTTCCAATATTGGCTTGCTTATAAAGAGCTGCTGAAATTGCCCAAGTATTCTCTTTTTGTTGGTAATAAAAAGCAAAAGGGTATAGACGGGTCGTCCAACTCCAGCAATCCCGACGCAGAAGCTGTGGAAGAGGATGGCTATTTTCCGGAACACCCCCGCCCGATGGGGAACAAAAAAGCAGTCGCCCAAAGAAAAAATAAAGGAAAAGGCAAACAAGCTGAGGAGCCGATTAATTTGGAAGACATTCCGGAGAGAGCCGAACATGAGTTTTGGCAATCAAGTGCCGAAGTTAATCAGACGTACTTATCGATTGCAAAGAAGAAAGAGGACGTCTTGGAGAAGAAGAAGCAAGCCTATACGGGCAAGATCATGACTGCGTACAACAAGTTGCTCGCCACTGATACCTCACAAATGTCACCGGAGGAGTTGGGGCAGCATTTTCTCATGAGGACTTGGTTGTGGAGCATGATCGAAAAATAGGCTTGTTTTATTGTATTTTATTTTTTTTAATTGGTGTATTTCGTTTCAATTTAATAAAAAAAAATCCAAAAATTTTGTTTCTTTTTTAATTAAAAATAAAATTAATTAAACAAATAAAATCGAACGAAAAAACGAATTAAAAAACATATCGAAAATCATAAATAAAATGAATTAAAAATAAGAGAGAGTCAAGGGGAGGGGCTTGCGGCTGGAAATGAAATTTGGAGAGAGCCCCTTCCCACCGAAATAGTGCCGCAAGCCCCTAAAACGGGCTTGCGGCTGAAGATGCTCTAACATCACTAAATCAACTTAGTTCTGGAATTAGTTAATTCATTTGAGTCTTTTCTTTCAGCAAGAAATTTATCAACTTGAGAAAGGGCATAAATTACTCAGTTCACCATAAAATTAAAACTATTTACCATGAATGATCAAACAGAGTATTTATCTTAAATTAATGAGACAGGAACATGCCAAAAAGTGGACGGGAATCTAACCTTTAATTGATCTCCAACTGAAATTAAATCGACAGTTTTTGAGGCGGCGCTGAAGCAAGAAGGCGGCGCTGCAGCCGCCGTAGTTAAATAAGATACCGATCGACTTGTTTCGCGTCGATAGCAGCTAGCGATTATCGATCAGTATTTATATATATATAAAAGAGAAGGAAATCCGTCTCCTACTTTAATTCTACTAGTCATTAAATAAATTTAAAAAAAAAACAGAAAAAAAAGAAGGTAATTCACAAGGTTCAATTATTTTCAACTATTTCACATTATCATTTCCAAAGTAACTATAATTATAACAATATCAATAAAAAAAATTCTGTTAATCCATAACAAACTCGATTTGTCATATTATTGATTTTTTGAAGCTTGATAGAAAAAATAACAAATTGAGTTTCGATTTCTAGATATTTTGTAAGTTTAATGATTTCAATATTGATTTATAAGGTATTAGAATATAAAATAATTGAAAAAAATCAAACAAAATAATGCTAAAGTGAACAAACAACGATGAGTGCTCATGAAGGTGCTCAGGATTGGAAGTGCGGCATATTATTCCTCTTTTGTAGGTAATATAAAAATTAATATTGAAATCATTAAATGTACAAAATATATAAAATTGAAAATTAATTTGTTTTTTTCCGTTTTAACTTCAAAAAATGAATAATAAAACAAATCGAGTGTCAGTTTTATATATTCAGCTCCCTTAACTTTTGTAAGTCGAATATTCAGTTTTCTTCTTCTTCTATGAAACGGTTTTGTGTTCTTAGCTCAAACTAGTTTTTAGTTAGATTTTATTGATAAAACAAGAACGAATTATACATGAAAAAGACACAAAATGAAAGAAGTGATTTTGATTTACATGTCGAGTAACTCTTGCCAGCCTCGTGTTGGCGCTTTATCTCCGGCAATATATGATTTTCTGAAAGAAAGTTAAAAAAAAAAAAAAATTATTCCAGAAGTTTGATCGTACGTAGAAACCTACTGATTCAAAGAATCATCAAATACTAATTTGCACATGAATTATTTAGTAACAACCGAAAGAACGAGAGAGGAAGAGAAGAAGAAGCAAGAAGAGGGAAGAAATCAATTGATTGTGAGGTGTGTGTGCTGATTGCTGAACATAGTTGAACTAATAAAACTATAGTAGAGAAAATGTGTGCTGATTGCTGAACATAGTTGAACTAATAAAACTATAGTAGAGAAAATACTTCCTTTATAAGCCTATGCATGTAGTAATCAAATACCTTCGCTCCCTAATCACAAATTCCTTCGTTCATCAACAATATAAAAATCTCATCAAAATAATTAAGGCATAAACACAGGCAATCTCCCAATCCCACACAAATAATTAAGATAAACACAAATAAAATGAAGTAATTAATTAATTGTTCAAATTATGTCTAGTAGAATTACTAAGGTCGATCGGACTTCCAACAAAAGTAAATATAGATAATATTACTAAACAGAAGAATCAGAAGTAGCATATATTCTCAAGGGCGAATTAAAGGTTTTTAGCGAAAGAAAGTTTGGGGTATAACCGATTCTATACTGATATCTACTACTTTTCCAGGTAACACCAACTGGTTCTAGAGTCTCACCCTTCCTCTTCCTCGAGTAGTAATACAATCTCCTTACTCTTTCCTTCACCAATAATATCTCTCCGTCTCCAAAAACTTTGATGGCCGAAAAAGTTGCGTACACGTCTGGTTTGCGAATCACAAACTCCTTCATCCAGTGTCCGACTTCGTCCATCAACCATATAACAACCTCATCATGATCATTAAGGCACAAGCAGAGTCGACCCCCCAACTCACACACATGTCTCCCGTAATCACGAGACGAAGGGCAAGAAACGGTGCTAAAAACTTCGGTTTCTAGATCAAAGCAGTTCATCATGCATAATTCCTTCACCAAACTATAAAGCTTTCCATCCACAAATACGCACCGGTCACGGTGGGGCAACGCAACGCCGCCAGGATTCTGTTCCGAGAGTGTGTACCTCAAACTTATATGATGATTCACGAACGGATATCCTAAGCACCTTATACTCACCGCTCGCTTTGCTCACTCCGAATCCGTAATCGCTATACCAGAAGGGGGGAGATTCTGTTGGAGGAGGAAGATCGATGTACTCACGAGTCAGTGGATTGCATACGCACGGATTCTGATTATTGTAATTCACGAACAGTAGCAAACCGTTTGCCGAACTAATTAATGTCGCCCTATGAGGGACGCTGAAGTCGAACACCGTCTTGCAGGGACGGCGGTGGCCGGAGTCCATGAATTCGAGGATTTTGTACCGCTTTGAGTTCTCCCGGCCGGCGACTTCTTCTTTCGAGAGAATGAGGCCGGGGAGGGATTTAGAATAGTGGCAGTCGACGAACTCCGGAGTCGAAAGCAGATGCCGCCATGCCTTGCAAACGCACTTGCAGTTGATGATGGTTGGCAAAGGTAGTCTTGAGAGGATGTCTATGGTGATTTCTTGCGGCAGATTTGTGAAGAAATCTCTCTTCACAATCGAATTTCGACTGATGGCAGTGGCAGCACATTCTTCTCTCTTAACTCTTTGATTCCTCCACATCCTCATCAAAAGAAAAATTACGTACAATCTAACCTTTAATTAAATCAGCAGTTGTTTGAGTGGTGGGGGAGCGCTGCAGCCGCCGTAGCCTATGCTATATGGTCGGATTCTGATTATTACAGTGAGAAACGACTATTAATAAATAGAGCCTAACCCTAAACCTTTTAGGATTCGATATGGGTCCACTCAAATTCCATACATCAACAGATAGCAGCGATATATCGATCAGTATTTATATATATATATGCCCGCACCCCAAATCCTATAAATAAAAGGGACAAGGAAATCCGTCACCTACTTTCATTCGACTGGGCATTACATAAATTTAGAATAATATCATTATATAATTACTTATAAATAATTATTAAATGCTTGAAATCTTATACTACGTATTTTTCTTCTATAATCACTTTAGATTTGATTTTACATGTCTATGTTAATATTAATGTACATGTTTACGTTTAATTATTGCATACCGTGAGATATAAGATATAGTAATAGATTGAGTTTGATGTATAATAATATTTAAAAAACATAGAAGATATAGATTTAGGCTGCGTTCGGTAAGGGTGTTAGGATCTAACATGATTAATAAACCCATGATGAGTCATTGAATAGTGGTAGGTTAATTAATCTATTTTTGTGTTTGGTAGAGTGAAACAAAAAGTAAGATAACTTAAAATGTTGTTTGGTGGAAAACATATAACTTTGGATTAGAATACACAATGACAATATCACCCTTCTCCAATTTACTAGACTTTCAAGTAAAATAATAAATAAGTATTAAAATAATAAATAAGTATTAAAATTAAATATTAATTATAAATAATAAAATAAATACTCCGTATTAATTAATAAATATTTATTAATAAATACTCAGTAATCATTATTTATAATAATTATAAATATTATTTATAATAATTAAAATTTTATAATTATTATTTATAATTATTAAAAAATTTATTTAAACATAATTTATTTTATCATTTATTAAAAATAATTTTCATTTTTATTTAATTATTTAATATTTTATTTAATTATTTATTAAAAACAATTAATTTATTTATTATTTAAAATTTCAGTTTTTTAATAAATAATAAAATAAATTTCTTTTATGCAGCCTTCCAAATTTTGAAAAAGGGTAGAATGGAAAGAAGAAGAATAACACGGGTTAATGTTTTGCTTATCCGACCAATTTCGTGAGTTTATTTAACATGGGAAAATAGTGTAATAAGAGCGGGTCACTTCTTTATCCAGGGCTCCTTAGTTTAGGACTTTAAGCTACCAAACAATTAGATGATGTAGGATAACTAATCCTATCATGCTTCATCTACCCTACCGAACGGAGCCTTAGTTTAATTATTGCATGCCGTGAGATAATCAATTTATTTGATTTATGTTGATGAGTTTCTGATTTATGTTACTGATTTTCTGAGCTGCAGAATATTAAAAGTTATTTTTTATGATAGTTATTGTAAGGACATACAATAGTAATATATTTTGATGATTTATATTTACGACAAGGTTCCAGATTGCCCCAGCACTTGATGAGTACGAGATGCTCGAACGATTAGGAATCTCACATTCGATGCAGGCTGCTTTCCTCTGCCCGGTCATAAGCCTAGCTTGTGTGGAGCGGAAGCATGAAGCTGTGAGCGAAGAACTTGTTTGTTTATCAAAGACACAAAATATCAATTTTCTTCTATTCAAGTCGAGTATCGATTTTTATATAGTATTCAGTTGCCTTCACTTCTGTATAAGTCGAATATTCAGTTTTCTTCTTAATTATTCTATGAAACAATTTTCTGTTCTTAGCTCAAACTAGTTTTTGGTTAGAATGTATGATAAAACAAGAACGAATTAAAAATGAAAAAGACCAAAATGTAAGAAGTGATTTTGATTTTCATGTCGAGTAATCATCTCTAAAGCCGACTCACGCCAGCCTCGTGTAATTGTGTTGGCGCTTTATCCCCGACAATACATGATTTTATGAAGGAAAAAAGATATTTATTTCAAAAGTTTGATCGTATAGAAACCTACTGATTCAAAAGAATCATCAAATGCTAATTAATTTGACATGAATTATTTAGTAACAACGGAAACAATGAGAGATGAAGGGAAGAAGAGGCAAGAAGAGGGAAGAAGAGGAGGCCCAGAGACAGGAAAATAGAAGAATTAAGAAAGGCAAGATGAGATTAGGTGAAATCTGAACTAATAAAACTATATATATTAGAGAAAATACTTCCTTTAATTTATAAGCTATGCATATACTATCTCCATCTTATTTAAGTAGTCTCATTTGCCATTTCGGTCCGTCCCATTTATTAGTCCTGTTTCTTAAAAAGGCAAAGAATATTTGGCTACAATTAACTCTATCTCATCAGAATTAATTATAGCCACATATTCTCTTCTTCCTTGGTTACTGTGTCAATTCAATTTGGGACTACTTAAATGAGTTGGGGTAGTATTACTTTTGGTAGGGTATATAAGCCCTATATTGTACTATAATAGTATAGGCTATATAGATGTTTGGTAGACATATTAACTTAATTGTAGGCCCGTTGCAAAAGTAAGGGTCCGTTGCTAAATCATTACTTTTCCCTTCTTATTTATATCACCTCACCCCTCATATTAATAAAATGGGTTGTATGGTGTTTATTATCTACTATTAGTCTTGATACTATTAATATAGGAGTAGTATACCAAACATGTCCTTATAATCAAATCTCGAGTAGTAAGTAGTACGGATCGCATCTTCTTTCCATATATATATGTATACATACCTTTAATATTTGCTCCCTAATCACAAATTCCTTCCTCCAAAATCCATATAACAATCTCATCAAAAGAATTAATCGCACACAAATAAATAAACATAAATAAAATGAAGTAATTATGATACGACCTTAAAGCTTATAATTATTAGTTATGTTATTTATTATTAATGTTACTTAATTGTCTAGTTTAGTTTAGTTTAGTTATTTGGGCTATTTGTTAAGCCTTTAGTAATTGTTAATTGTTTAGTATTTTTAATAGGCACAAGCCCAAGTACTTTAGGGTTGCTCTTTATATAAAAGGAGGCAAATTATGTATTATGAAGATCATCATGAACTAGAATTATCAAATTGGAAACCCTTGTGGTTTTATTTTTTCCTTCTTCTCTTTTCTTTGGAGTTTGAACTCGCTCGAAGTAGTTCGATTCGTATCAATTGGTGCTTTCACTGAGAGAATCTCTCTTTGAAGATCCAATTTTATCCCAAAAAAAAGAAAAAAAAGGAGGAGAATGGGCAGAGCAGCCACTGTTCAGAATTTGCTCGGAGGTGAAGATTAGTGCTGCGCCTGTCACCAAATCTTGGTAATTGAAGTTTCTTTGCCTATAATTGCCTTTGTTCATTATGTGAAGATTGCAGAGATTTATGAGTTTTGGGTATTTCGTTGGTCATTAGCTGAGCAAAAGAAAAGTTGTTTTTTGCTGTTAACTTTCAAGAACAAATGGGTCAATTGAAGTCAGTTTGAAGGAACGGTAAATTTGTGGTGTGATTGTGCATTAGCAGCAGATTGAGGGTAAGAATAAAAGGAATAAAAAAAAAATTGAAGTTTAGTGGCAAAGGAATCTTGATTGTTGGCGGAAATTAGTTTCTTAGAAGAAAGATAAGAATTAAGAAAAAAAGGATTGGAGTTATTTGTACTGTTGCTATTGTGCGGAGGGGAGCGAAAACATTACATACAATTTGATTGGTGGTTTGGTAAGAGAAAGGATCTCTGGTTTTGTGGCTGATTGTGAAAGAAAAAAAAAAAATCGAACAAGAAGAAGAGGTGAGCAGGGGCTGTGTCTTTTCCTTTAACGGCTAAGTCTGATATTATTTCTGCCATTAACTCTCTCCGTATTTGTCGAGAGCCAGCTGTTGGTCACCAATCAAATTGTTGAGGAATTCAAATCTTCCATGGATTCTCATTTTGCTTCTCTCCAACATAACAAATTCTCTCATGATTTTTCTTCTCCATCTAGTTTGTCTCACCCTCATGGCTACCCACCACCAACAGATCCACTTCCTCATTACACTGATATATCTCATCTTCTCAAATTCGGATTTCGTGAACCCATCAAAGCCACCCCATTAATCTATGTTCCACCATCCCCTCCATCAAATCCATCCCCAAATTCCATTCTCATTCCGAATTCTGATGCATCAATAGAAATTGTTGAGAATGATTCTTGGTTCGATTATGTGGAAATAAAAGTTGTTGAGAACGTGATTGTTGAGAATATGGAAGGAGTGGCTGATTCTAAATTGGAAACAGAATTTGTTGAAGTTAGTGTGGGTGAACTTGGCTACAAGATGGACATGAACGTCACTCATTATGAGCTGCAATTTGAGACTATTAGGAAAGGAAGAATTAGGTCTCTTGGTGCTAAGTTTATCGAGAATTTTTCACGATCTTTTGCTCTTGTACTCGAGGAGAAGAGTACATTTGTGGGTGATATCTCTTCCCTTGTGGTTCGAAGAAGGGTCGTTGTTCTAATACTCTATGCACTTGAAGAAGTTTATAAAGAGTTTTTGAGTCTCCACCTTGAGGACAAGGTGGTTTTGAAGGGGTGAAGAGTTGATACGACCTTAAAGCTTATAATTATTAGTTATGTTATTTATTATTAATGTTACTTAATTGTCTAGTTTAGTTTAGTTTAGTTATTTGGGCTATTTGTTAAGCCTTTAGTAATTGTTAATTGTTTAGTATTTTTAATAGGCACAAGCCCAAGTACTTTAGGGTTGCTCCTTATATGAAAGGAGGCAAATTATGTATTGTGAAGATCATCATGAACTAGAATTATCAAATTGAAACCCTTGTGGTTTTATTTTTTCCTTCTTCTCTTTTCTTTGGAATTTGAACTCGCTCGAAGTAGTTCGATTCGTATCAAATTAATTGTTTAAATTATAGAATTACTAAGGTGGATCGGAGTTCCAACAAAAGTAGATATAGAAATTGAAATGCATGGTAATAATATAGAATAATACTAGTAATAATTGAAGAATCAGAAGGAGCATACTCTCTCAATGGAGAAGGATTTTAGGGGAAGAAAGCTTGGGGTATAACCGACTCTATAGATATAGCTACGATTTATCCAGGTACTATTAATTCGTTTTAGAGTCTTATTCCTCTCCCTCGAGTAGTAATACAAATTCCATAGATCTGCCAACAAGATTTTCCCTTCTCCCAAAACTTTGATGGCCTGACAATAACGAAAGCCTTTTGCTTCGGGAATCACAAACTCCTTCGTCCAGTGTCCGACCTCGTCCATCACCCATATAACAACCTCATTATAATTATAAAGGCACAAGCAGAGTCGACCCTCCAGCGCGCACAGATGGGTCTGATGAATACGAGACGAAGGGCAAGAAACGGTGCTAAGAAGTTCGGTTTCGAGATCAAAGCAACTAATGCATGATTCCTTTACCCAACCGTAAAGCTTTCCATCCACAAAAACGACCGGGTCATCACGGCGGGCCAATGCGCTGCCGGCTGGGACGGCAACGTTTCGCCACGATCCAGTTCCGAGAGTGTATACCTCAAACTTATATAACTTATTTGATGAATTTATGGATATTCTAACCACCTTATACTCACCGCTCACTTTGCTAACTCCAAATCCATAATTATGATACAGGAAGGCGGGAGGAGGAAGATTGATGTACTCACGAGTCATTGGATTGCATACGCACGGAGTGTGTTTCTCGTTGCGTTTCAAGAACAATAGCAAACCGTTGGCCAAACCACGTAATCTTGCCCTACGAGGGGAGCTGAAGCGGTAGACCGTCTTGCAGGGACGGCGACTGGAGTCGGGAGGGTCGACGAATTCGAGGATTTTGTACCGCTTTGAGCTCGCCCGGGGTTCTCCTTTCGAAAGAATGAGGCCGGGGAGGGATTTGGAATAATGGTAGTCGACGAACTCCGGAGTCGAGAGGAGATGGAGCCATGCCTTACAAACATACCTGCAGTTGATGATGGTTGGGATGGGTAGTCTTGAGAGGATTTCTATGGCGATTTCTCGCGGCAAATTTGTGAAGAAATCTTTCTTTACAATGGCAGCAGATTCTCTCTTACGTACTCTTTGATTCCTCCACATCCTCATCAAAGAAAATTTACAATCTGACATTTGATCTCCAACTGAAATTAAATCGACAGTTTTTGAATTGAGTGGTGGGGGAGCGCTTGCAGCCGCCGTAGCCCTTATGCTATATGGTCGGATTCTGATCATTACAATGAGAAACGACTATTAAATAGAGTCTTAATCCTAAACCTTTTTGGATTCGACATGGGTCCACTCAAACTCCATATATCAACCCAAATCCTAGAAATAAAAGGGATCGGACAAGGAAATCCGTTTCCTACTTTAATTCTACTATGCATCAAATAAAATTAGAATCAATATATATAAATATATAATCACTTATAAATAATAATTAAATTCTTAAATTTATTTTCTTCAATAATTACTTTAGATTTGATTTTATATTCTATGTTAATATAAATGCACGTCTACGGTCGCATATCCTCCATCCCCATTTATATTTATTTAAAAATAAAATAAATATATATATATATATATATATGAGGGATATCATATAGAAATGAATCTCTTGTGTTAACTAAAATTAAATTTTAACCATGTATTTAGTTTTGATTTACGGCTTAGATTAGTTAGTATTTTTAACTTCATTTTCAGGTGGTTAAATTTAGAACGGTAAATTAATATTAATCATGTATATTCAGTTGATGTCTTAATTAGAGAAATTTGTAATCGTTTTTTTTTTAAAGATTGTGCCAATTGAATAAAACAATGATTATTTACTTGCATGCACATAGTGAGTTACATAGAAAAATAGTTAAAGAAATTCTATGCAAAAATAGCACAAAACAATATCAACAAATGTTTACCCTCTAAATACTATATGCATTAAAATAGGAAAAGTAGCAAATAGACCCCTAGGGTTGACACCCCTAACGTGTATACCACCCCAACATTTCGTTCGGGGCAAATCCCACCTCAACATCCCTTTAGTTGAGCAAATTACCCCTGTCTAACTGGCCATATAACTCCGTTAGCCTTTTCTATTTTATTTTATCTTTTACTTGGGGAAACCAATTCTGCCGCCTCCATCTTCCGCCGCCTCGGTCCTTCTCTCACCATCCTCTCCACCTCCTACACTGCCTCGAATCACCGGAACGACCAGCTTTTCGGCATGATCCTCAGCCCCACGCCAAGCTCCTCCAACACAAATCTTGCGTTCAGGTGCTGCTCCGCCATGAATGGCAGCGCGAGGATCGGCACTGCGGCGTAGATGCTCTCCAGTCTCCACCACCGAGTTCCACTACGTAGTGACTCAAACCCACTCACTCCTTCATGCTTGAATATTTCAAGGTGATCAACCCACTATCTCACTACAATTCCTCTATTTCTCGATCTTCCTTCAAATTTTGAAAAATTCTCAATCTTCTCCAGCTTCAGTACCCATAAAAGGTTCACCGCCGATCGTTCTAATACATCGGCGATTTTTTGGAACCGCTCGCCTGAAATCTAATACATCGGCGATTTTTTGGAACGCAACGTACGGAATGGGCTTCCTTGCAGCCAACTTCCCATCCAAGAACTCAAGGGAAGATGACTTCTCCGCCGCGGACGGTAGCGGCGCCAACGGACCGGCACAATAATTTTTGGGGCCAATTTTCTCATCCAAAAAATCGACATAACGTTCCATCTCGTAGGACGACCATGTCTTGGCTCATCGCCATGGAAATGGCCTGCTCCTCCATCTCCAAGACCCCGACGCTGCCACCTCATTATACAGTGGCTCAAAGTCATTCCTCGTAAATTTGATTCCAGAAAATTCCGCCATGGGAAAGGGCGTCGTCTGCACATTTGGTGGCTGCATGAGGCCTTTCCCGGCCTATGATACATGGAGGAAGAAAAAGGTGGTCCCACATAAAGTAAAAGTGGGTCACACAAGGTAATATAAAAAACAAAAAATGTGAAGAGTGACTCCATTAAAAAGTCTATTAAACGGAGGGTGTATTTGCACAACTAAAGAGACGTTGAGTTGGGATTTGGCCCGAACGATACGTCAGGGTGATATACATGTTAGGGGTGTCAACCCTAGGGGTTTATTTACTACTTTTCCTGAATGGGAGAATTAACGAATTATAATTATTTAAAAGTTGAAGGGCATTATGGCCACCCATAGCCGGATAGATTAATCCTTAAAGAAAAACGATTAGAAAATGGATTTTTTAATTAAAAATTGTAATCAATCAATTGCAGATGACAATAATATATCCATCGTGAACAAAAATTAAAAAAAATTATAATTAAAAATTATATATCCATCGTGAACAAAAAGAACGAATAACATTGAATTTGAGTATTGAACCTTTTATCCAAATGCCTATTTCAATTTTAAATTATCTGGGCTGAGCTTAATTAATGGGCTGCAAATTTCTGTATGATATAAACATAATAATATATATATATATAATGGGCTCAAACCCAGATTAGACCATTATAAATCCACCCCCATTAGGCATGAAATAAGAACGTGTATACATACCTTTTCTTTTTGACAAAAACTTATGTCAGCCAGAGGCACCATGCGGCCGAACCCAAAGTGTCAATCTTTATACAGAAAAGTGTCAATCTATATGAATAAAAGTGTCAATCTTTAACACAATTATTTTACGAATAAAATGACAATTTTTAAAAGTGTCAATCTTTATACAGAAAAGTGTCAATCTATATGAATAAAAATGCAATTGTTTTAGCCCGGTCACATGGTGCCTCCGGCTGACCCAAGTGTGTCTCTTTCTTTTAATAATAATAATAATAATAATATAATAATAACCATTTCTATTTCATTACCTCTCTTTTGATGTGACACACTAATACTTTTCCTTTTTGAGAGAGAGAGATATATATAGAGAGAAGATAATAAATAAATAGAAAAATTAGCATAGGCCGACAATTTTTTGTATACACAATTACACATCTCTGAATTTCAACCTATGTTCCTTCCAATTTCCTTTTTTCCTTTTCTTTTTATTTTCTTTTTCTTTTTCTTTTGGAGGAGATCAATAAGGTGTGAACGCATTATTTAATTTAGTATTTAATATTGTTGCACGTCGCCATCCGTCGAGAGAGAATATATTTTGCAATGATGTTGACGCATGCAATTTTTGCCTACATATATATTGCATTTGGTTTGTTTTCAAATATAGCTGCGAATATATACGAATAGAGAGAGAAAAAAAGCTATGGACAACAATAACAATAACGGGGTTATCAATGATCATTTACTCTTCTAATCAATTTTATTTTCAATTTCTATATATTTACCTTCGCTTAATTTCTATAAATAAATAATGAAATTAAGGTAAGTTAAATATATAGAAATTGAAAATAAAATTGATTAGAAGAGTAAATGATCGATTGATAACCCTGTTATTATTATTGTTGTCCATAGCTTTCTCTCTCTCTCTCTGTATATATATATATATATATAGGGATGAGTTATGGTGAAAACTAATTATTACGTGAAACCTGCAACCCATCATAAAATGTTGCATTTTATGCATAAAAAGGTTGCATTTTTAGCATAAAATGTTGCATTCTCATGATGATGCATTATATGCATAAAAATAATATAAAATAAAATAAAATAATATATTTTACTATACAAATTCTCATGATGATGCATTATATGCATAAAAAATATAAAAATATATAAAATAATATATTTTATTATGCAACATTTTTGCACAAAAATGTATCATTTTATACATAAAATGCAAGGGTTGCAGTTTTCACGTAAAGATAAGTTTTCATATGATCTACTACCTATATATATATATATGGGGTGAGTTCATGTACAAAATCTTATTTGTGTAAGAAATAAGAAAGATCTTGAACCATTGATCACTCATAATCAACGGTCCATATTTTATCTGAAATAGATATAATTTTGATAAAATTGCCATATTTTAAACTCTATAAGGGTAAGGATATAAAAGTGATATAGTAGTAGTACATTAAATTTGGGAAGAGCATAAATCGTGGGATCTGAACAAATAAGTCCACCCACTATTCTCATTGGTCTTTTAATAATCTAATACACAAAAAGATAAGAAATGAGCATCACTCGGTAGTTTTCTCTAATTATATTTCTTTTTTCCGAAAATCTCATGTGATACATTTAGTTTGCAGTATAATGCATTTCCACATAATTTGTAATGCATTAGATTTACATTAATATAATGCATCGCTACACAACTTATGCATTATATATTATATCATTGTGAAGCATCTAGTTTACAGTATAATGCATTTCAACATAATTTATAATGCATTAGATATAGTAGTTTAATTTATGCATTAGATTTACATTATAATTATTCATACAAAGTTAATGCAACGTAAACAATTATTTTCAAATTAATACGGAGTTTGCTTTAATGCATATATAATAGGTTTGTAATGCATTTTTGCTTATTCAGAATGCATGAAGTAGTTAGTAGATTAGATAATAATGATGCAATTGATCAATTTATATAGTAATGCATCATATGGTAACTGATAATGCACTGATTAACAAGAACAAATATTTATAATAAAAATATTCATGTTTTTCTAAATCATAAAAATCTATAATAAATTACATCAATTCCAAAATAAAAGACTTGTCAATATATATGTGATTACATCACAATATTCAATGCAGCAACGAGTTTCCCACTTTCAGATTTGTATCTTCACAATTTTCACCGAAAACATATAGATCAATAGAATAAAATTCAATATTTAATTATAAATAAAATGCTTGCATAAAGTAACCAAAGAATTAAAATACGTATAAATAGAATAAATTTGTAACGAGAAGAGCACATGTGAAAATTCGAAAAAGAAATAATAATGAATAATACATGTGAAAAAAGTAAAAAATGATAACTACTAAAAATAAGGTTATGAACTTCCTTAATTACAGGAGATAACGGTTGTCAATAATACCCAAAAATACAATATTACCCTTCCACATTAAATGTCAGTCGAAACATATCAAAGATGTTACAATTGTTTTTAACCACATATCACAAAAGATGAAAGGCTAAGATTATTTCTTATTTCTTATGGAATCCCTCTTTTTTACATGATCTCTCATCTCTCTCTCTCTCTCTCTCTATATATATATATATATATATATATATATATATATATATATATATATATATATATATATCAGTTTGATGTATTTAATTAATTAATGTTACAGGAACTTGAATGATGATATGGATAAGAGAGTGCGAGAAAGGATGGATCAAATGAGAGCTCAGCAAGCGGCGGAAAATGCAAAGCGTAATAGGTTATTAGTTAATTAAATATTTGCATGGTATATATTAGTTTATTTAAACTTTTGATTTTAATTAATGTCGTGTCGCATGCAGGCTCGCCGGACGACTCACTATGGATGAATACTACGCGGAGATAGCCGCTAATCCCCATGCAAGCATTGCGTGGAACCGACTTCCCTTCGAGATGCTTCACCACTGAATTAATGGAGTATTGCTAATGCATGGAGTAATTAAATAAAGTTTGTGATATATGCATATATAAATATAATAGATAAATAAATGAGGTGTGGCCATAAAAGTCTATATAAACAAATAAATAAATAAATGTATGTTTATATTTTAGTGTGATATGAAACTACTTTTAATTTATGCCGATTTTTCCTGTTTATTTTATTCTATATTGAAATCATCAAATGTCACGATTTCACAAACTCATTCGATTAATGGAGTATATAACTATTAAAAATAAATAAATAAATAAATAAGACAAGAATAAGGCCGATTAAAAAAAATTGGATTAATTTGTCCAATCGATGGTATTTTTTGCTCCATTTATTACCGATGAAAATCGTTTCTTTTGATCGAAAAAGGAAAATTTTATACAAAACTCAAAGAGGTACAAGAAGTACCAAAAAGTTACAATCATCTAATCGTCCACAAATCACATAATCTAATTCCACTCCACGACTCGAAACTCCAATTACCATTCACCTCTCCCTAAATATTCAAGCACCAATTTCAAAAACGGCACTTTAACTCGTCCTCAATTCTTCGATAATCTCATTCCTTGTGCTCGAACCACACCACATTCCGCCATTTCCACCATACCCACACGGTGCATATCCACTGATGATAATTGTTAATGAGATGAATGCCGATCTGCTAGCTCCAATAATTTGCATAAATAAAATTCGAATTGAACTATTCCAAAAAAGAAAGAAAGAATTATAGTAAAAAAAAAAAATCGAACCCTTAAAAGTTAAAACTCACTCTTATTGCTTGAATATTTGTTTTCCTTTTTCTAGCAAAGGGAATTTATTTTATTTTACTGTATTCTTTATTTGGTTGATAATTTCCTAGTTCAGCAAAAGGAAAGTCAACTGTTGAAGATTTAGTTCAATTGGAAACATGGGCGTACCTACAATAATTAATTAGTTTCCTAAGATATGGATACGAAATCATATCATCGATACCAAATATATACTGAAAACAAATAATAGGAAATCTTGAAAATCTTCGCATGGTTATAGGTATATATATGTATAGGAAATATGCAAAATCTAAGCATGCCTATAATAATTAGCTAGTGAAGAAGGTACTAGCTATTAATAGGAGGATTTGATTAGATGCAAATATTTTACTTTGTTCCATTTTTTGAAGTAGAAAACATATAAACCGAGAAAGTGGGGAATGAAGCGTCTTAAAACAATAGATTCATTTCCGGAACTCTTCAAAGAGTTGATCGAAGAAGAGATAGTACCTCGAGTGGCACCGGCAAAATCGCTCTCCCGATTCAGGTGCGTTTCGAAACCATGGCGCTCGTTGATCGACAGCAAACCTTTCATCGACAAGCACCTCCGCAACTCGGCCAGGCACGGCATCACAACCGTCTTCAACCATCGCAACATGGACAAGTGGGAGCCCCGTTTCTCGCCCTCCCGCGAGTACCCGCCGGTCGATCGTCGCCTCCCCCTTTCCCTATACAATTTTTACGTTCCCTCGCCTGCCCCTTGGTACGTCGTCGGCCATCACAACGGGCTGCTCTGCATCCTCGTGGTGCTCGACTTAGAAGCCTGCTTCTTGTTGTCGAACCCGGCCACCAGAGCCTTCGTCCAACTCCCCTATCCGGGGGTCATCGCCACAGAGAACAAATTCGGGTTCGGGTGGGACGAGCACAGCGGCGCGTACAAGGTGTTTCTAGGCGCCCGATCTTCGATATGGCGGGAGAATAGCTAGAATCTATAGCTCGGAGACGAATTCGTGGCGAACAATGGAGCACGGCTCGGCTTCCTTGATCGGTGAATTTGGCACGTTTGTGCGTGGGAGGATCTACTGGCTTACCAAGAGCGGGGGTTGTCGAGTACTTGGACTTGAGGAACGAGGTGTTTGGGAAGACGGTGGTAGATCCGCCTCGCGAATTGAAATTCGGAGATGACGCCCTCCGCGTTTGGTTGTGGGAGAGCAGGGGAAGACAACTTTGCATCGTGTGCGATACTAATGATGGTACAAAACGCAGCGTTTGGGTGATGAAGAAGGAGAATACTTGGGTTGAAGACGAAGGCGTGGCCTCGGAACTAGGCATGGAGGTTAATGGTGTTTATGGAGCTTTTCCCTACTTTGAAACTTTAGTCTCACCTCCCCCTCATCTTCCTCTTGTTCCTGATATTCAGTATTATGATGATGATATTTAATATACTAACGTGATCTATGTATTATTATTATTATTGTTATTATTGTGCAGTGGCTGTTAGAAAGAAATGTTGTGAATTCATCAAGAAAAAGAATGCTTCCATTAGAAATAATGTAATAGCCGTAAAAATCCGTATTTGGAAAAATTGGAATCTCGAAGAAGGAAATAAAATTTCTCGAGTATTTGAGATCAATAATAATTATTGGTGAAGTAGTTATGATACGAAATAATTTTTTCGTTTAAGTCTTTTGGACTTATAATTACTGGTGGATTATTCTATGTGTACAAGTGCACATATCGACAATTGTCGATAATTTCTCTCCTGTGCGATTCAAGTTTTATTTTGAAAATCAAACTCTAGATTTATTAATCACGTTTTAAACCAAAGAGGATTTATTTGCCGAATAACACATTCGATATTGAAGATAATATTGCAGCATATTTTTCCTTTGGGCCATAGATAAATTGTTCCTCTTTATTCATCTTTGGAGCCCAAGTGTTAGCCCAAATAAGAGCCCATTATTGTTTTGAAGCCCATTAGCAATGGTTGGAAGTTAGCCACGTTCACCATCTTTACACCTCCTTTTTCACCATTCAAAGATCATCCTCCATATTTTACCAAACAAGCAAAATTAAAAGGAAATGGTTTAGCAGAGGAGAGAAAAATGGGAGGAAATGCAGTAGCTTCATCGATCCATCCATTATCTACTTAGTTCAAGAAGGAGATTCATGTTCATCAAACCATTTCTAATTCTCCTTTCCTAACTAAGAATCTCAAGTTAGTACTCGGCAAACTACACGAGCTGCACCAAAACAGGAAAAGGAAAACAGAAGAAGGACGGCATGAGACGAGAACAGGGGAGGGGCAGCCATCCCTACCCCTGCTGCTGCTGCTGCTCGACGGTGTTGGCTGCTGCGGTGAGATGACGATGAAGATGGCGTCGGCTGCGGAACGGCGGCAGTCCATACCCTGCTGCTGCTGCGACCGCGACGGCGATGGGCGACGATGTCGGTGGCGCCGGCGTGCAGATTATCGAGGGTAGCCGGTGTAGTCTAGGAGAACGCGACGCCGACGAGATGCAGTGGCGAGCTGCCGGAATCTGAAGCTGGAGAGGGGGCGGTTTTCCCTGCTCCTACACTTGCTACTGCTG
Organism: Mentha longifolia; assembly: GCA_001642375.2. NCBI lineage: Eukaryota > Viridiplantae > Streptophyta > Magnoliopsida > Lamiales > Lamiaceae > Mentha > Mentha longifolia. Next base: position 22,865,172 of record CM038120.1, on the reverse strand, counting down.
CCGTGACGGGGTTGACGACGGAGTTGGTGGCGGCGACGGTTTCGCGGTATAATCTTTCTTCCCTCTTTATTCTGAGTATGGAAACGTATGTTATGTTAGGAAGTGAACCCCGTTCTTGATGAGGAAGTGTCGAACCTCATGAGTTAAATTATTGCGTGTTCATGAAAATTTTAGATCCTTGCTCTCCATTATATTATATGATCATTCATGTAATTATTTTTGAAAAGCTCTAAGTTCTTTATGCTTGAGCTTGTCTAGACCTTGAGTGTGCCCTATCTTTGATGATTATTCACGTTTTAACACTCAACACACGGTTTAAAACCTGATACCCACGAATCCATGAGCTTCGAAATTATTTTTAGGATAAGACATTTTATCGAACAGTTGGCGTGCACGTTTTGTTCAGTATTTTCGAGCCCTTTCCCGACTCTATCTCATTTCGAGTCCTAAATGAAAGTTTTAGCTCATGTTCTCAGCTATCCGTAGCTAAAATTTCGTCTTGATCCGAGTTCATATGCATCGGTTATGGCAAATTGAAATTCGCATCTCATCTCTTTTGAAATCTGGAAAACAGCCCACTTGCGGGCTAAACTGAGAACAACTCGTTTGAAATTCGACATTTATTCTTCATCCATGTCGAAGTACGTTCCATTAGCGTTCTATACATATCTCGTTCACTCAAAACGGAGTTCGTATGAATTTACTACGATTTTTCAAAGTTTGTATCTCCAATCTGGAAATTCCGACGAACAACGTCTGTTCCGTTTTTCCAACCACGTTTTGACCACTTTCCTTTGGTCGAATGAAAAATAGTATAACTAGAAAGTTGTTCCTTGTTTTCTGAACTTCAGTTTTGATATCTCATTCATTCAAATCCATCAAGAAACGAGTGAGAAATCCTCACTCAAAGTTGGTACCAGAATCTGTCAAATTTCTGATTTTCAGATTCCGAATTCTGGAAATAAATGCTTCAAACTCCCAGCTCACTCGTGGGAAAATTTTGAAATTTAAACATGTCATAGCCCTATGTGTTATCTTTCCAAATCAATATCATATGCTCTGTTTCGATTTATATTGAGTGAGAAACAATTATTTTCCTAGAGGGTCGCAGAATTTCTAAATTCTCTTAGAATGTTGAACTTGTGTTTTTCATATGACGGACCTTCTACTGCTTTGTTAAGCGTCTTGATCGAGTCTTGGGACTAGTTTGAATGGAGAAATTGAGTTCTCATTTGAATTAGTCGACTTTAGCTGATTTTAGATAATTTAGAATTATCGGGTGTACTTATCGAACGTCGAGGGCATGTCGAATTTTCCGGGTGGATTTTTCTGTCTTCTCGATTAATATATTTCTAATATGCGATACGAGTTAGAAGCGTTGCGAGTTCCTAAAATCTCTAATGAGATATAATACTAGAACGAGAATTCTAGGAATAACATATTATTTCTCTAAAACTAGTATATCTTCTGAAACGAGACTTTTCCCTAAAGGTCAAGCAAGGGAAGAGAGTCGAGGAATTTGAGGAAGAAACCTGGAACCGATCTATCACTTTGCAATCAGGTGGGCGTTCTAACAAAGAAAATTATATTGTTGCTATAATGAAGCATGTTTTGAAAATAAAGCAAGTTGACTCAAAACCCTTTCATGCATAAAATGTTTTTGGTTTTATGTGTGATGCCTATCTGTGTTGGATTGCCAACGTTATATCGATCGAGCCTGAGTTAGACAAAGGTCGCTAGCCAGGTGATGTGTACACGAAGTCGTGACTGTGTGCTCCAGAGGTGGGCCGGTTATGCATGGAAACGTCCGGTGAGGTGGCCACCTTGCCGGCGTACTTACAGATATGGATAATACAGACGTGGAAGAAAATGGGGAGTGCACTCCGATTGTTTATGGAAATAAAGTGGTTTTAGTTACACAAGTATTTTGATAAAACCTTGTGGTAACGGTGAAATGCATGATTGGTGATTATTTTACTGAAAATTATTTTTGGGCATAACCTCACGGAGTACATCAAGTACTCAGCCCTGCTCGTGTTTTCAAAAACTTGCAGGTTGAGCGAGGTGGCAAGGGCGGCAGTGTTGAGAGGAGATTCATTCATCTTTTGAATTTGGTTCAGAAAGAGATACATATCTTCATATATGTATCTATTTTGTTAAAGACTTCCGCTGTACGCTTCTATTATCTTATTTAGATAATTATGTTCAACTGGCTTCATGAACCAGTAAATCGAGAACTACTCTACTCGTATTCCTTCATGAAATTGGATTATGTTCAACCGGTTTCTTCTCATGGATAACTATATTATATTTGAGCCATGGGCTTTTTCATATCTTCATTTGCCTTCTATTTATTCATTGATCGAGTCTATTCAATTGTTCATTTTGCTAATTACTGAGTTACAAGTCGTTTTCCCCTTTCTTTCCCGCTTCTTATATCCAACCCCTAGTCACGATTTCCCGTCTTTGCTATCCTTAGCAAAGTGCGGTCGTGACAAATAATTAAGTTGAAAAAATTTGTCAGCTCAATTTGGGGCCCACCACATGCATGCTTTTACTCTATTTTCTTTAGGGGCAACAATGAACATTCAGGCCTCATCTAAATCTCAATACTAATTGATTTGAGACCGTTCGTTTGATTATCGATGCTTCACATAAAAATAAAATTAAATAAAACCAAATCAACTACTTCCTCCTTCCTCCATTTATTGATTTTTAAAAAAATTAATTTCCAAAAATTCAATTTAAAATTCATCATCATGAAGCTTCAAAATCATTTAAAAAGTCAACAGAATCAGTAAATGGAGGACATAGAGAGTACTTTATTATCTTAAGAGAGAGTAATATTAAGACTTAATTTATGTGTGAGAGTGAAATTAGTGGACTTGATGCAAAGGGACACCAAGGCAAAGGACATGTGTAATATCCCGACTTTTAATAAATAGAAAATGCGTAGAAATTTGAAAATTTTGCGTATCCTTATCTCTATTTTATGACGAATAGAATTGTTATGGTTTAAAATGTATGAAATTGCATTTCACTTTGCAATTTAAAAATAGATATAAATCTATATTTATATCTCGTAATTTTTATTACGAATTAACGAATCAAATTGAATATTATATTCCCGTATAATATCTTCAAATGGATTAATTAAACAACGCTTACTAAACTCTAAGTATTAATGGGCCAAGAACATGATATCAACTCTTATAAAATAAAATGGGCCAAACCCATTTTATTAGACTAAAATTCTAATTTAATAAGTAAGAAGTGGCTCATGAACCATGGCTAATAATTACAAGAATATTACCACAATGAAACAAAAATACAATTCCTCCAATAAATCACATTAATACATCACTCTTCAACAAAGTCTTATCCCTACAAAATCAATATCCACTCTACTGTACAATGAATCAATTGGCCATACACTTTGTTCAATAAAAGATTACACCAAATCTATAAGTACATAAATCCCCACATTATCCCTTGAACTAAGGAACTCTACCATATTTTACAGTAGAAGAAAGCATGGCTTCCGATCCAACACCTCAACCACTCCCATCAAGCACCTCTTTATAAGCTATTTCACCACATTCTCATTCACCACTTCTCATTCCTACACAAACCAAAAACACAATTTATCTCTCAAAGAAAAGTTGCAGCAAACATAAGAAAGAAGAAAGGAAGAGGGAGCAGGAGAAACAAGAGGCCTAGAAAGAAGGAAGGATTTCTGCAGCTCCAATTCATTGTCTCTAATCCACAGCCAAACCACCACCTCTTAAACAAAGCAAGGAATTTCCAGCACTTAATTCTTTTCATACTCTCTTCATGCTTCAAAAGAATTAAAGAACTATATCAAGAACAGAATCAAGAAACTGAAATCTTATAAATAAAGCATGAACTGAAATCCTAAGAATAAAAGCCTAATCATTGAAGCAAGCTTACCCCTTGAAATATAAAACCAACTATACATGAACTTTTGACCAATTGCTAAAATGAACAACGAGCCAGCCACCAATCTTCAAGGCATTCAATTCGTACATATGTATAAATATTATCTCATGCCATTCACGTGTTTAACAAGCACCAAGAATCAAAAGATGAAAGCCATAAACTAAAATATATAAGTATTACTACGATATGTACACGAATTCTTATAATTGGTAACAGAGAGCTTGAAAACGAGAACTTAAATTCTATAACTGAAAACGAGAGAGAGAAGGGTTGAAGAAAAGAGTTACTGGGACGAGGGAGTTCGGTTCCCTCGTCGTCCTACTGAAAGGAGGGTGGCTCTGCCCTGTGGCTGCTGTCGGCGTCAACGGCGGTGTTAAGTAACAGCACTAGTCGAGGAGCAGCGCTGATGTTGAGATGAACAGCAGCAAGGACGACGGCGGCTTGTTTCAGTCGGGAGAGAGACGGCGAAGACTTGGCTGCGATCGAAGCTCGAAGGAGATATGAGGTTTGCAGCAGTGGCGCTGTGTCGAACAAGCTTCGACGGCAGCGGCGATGGTGATGGGAACCAACGGTCGGCGGTGTTCGGTGCTCGGAGAACCAGGTGCAGCGGCGATAATGGAGACGGACGGAGGAAGTAACGCTACCTCTCTGTACTTCCAGAGCCACGGCGGCGGCGCTGCAGCAAAGGCGGCATCGGAGTTGGGCAACAACCATGACGTGGCGAGAGACGGCAACGCGGAGGCAGCTCCGGTGACGCCACAACAGCGGCGGCATCGGGTGTGTGCCGGCGATGAAGTTGGAACGAGATGGAGTCGATTTGATTCTGGAAATTTGGGGGTTTCGAATAGGGCTTTCGATCTGGGGTTTATGGAAGAAGGAGAACGCCGCCCAGATGGCGGCGAGATCAGTAAGGCGGCGACGGGGTCGCCAGTGATTCTGCCGAGGAAGAAGATGGGTAGAGAGGGAGAAGAGAAGGGCTGAGACGGAGAGAATTCGAGAGGGAGAAGGAAAGAACGGGTGTGTGTGCGCGTATGTGAGTTGCTGTGGAGGGGTTGGTGAAGATGGACTTTCTCCATTTGGGCTAAGTATGGGCTGGGTGGAAATTCTAGTGGGCCTTAGTATTAAAGTGGAATTGGGCTAAATTTATTTCAGCGGGTGGGCCATGAGTTACATCTGACAGGTTTACGAATTCGGACTTCAAACTAGGCCCGTTTTAACTAAGTCATTGGACCTACTAAAGAAATATACAAATTAAGAGTAATTAAGGTTTAATTAATTTACTAAGCTTTAATTAGCCCAAAAAAATGTGTTCCGAAATTTATCCTAATTTCGGAATAATTATTCGATGAATATTTGAACTCAATTAATTACTTAATTGGATCCCTTATTAATAAAGAAATGGTTATTCTCCTTATGAAAAGATTTAAATAATTCCAAATAATTAATCTGTTATCCCTTAACAGATTTGCTATTAAGAAAATATATAAGCGATTATATTTTCCTTAGCGATCGTTTTGTTATAAGAATTTAGATTCTTATTATATCGTTATGAATAGGCGCGGTTCGACGAGGACATTAATTTAGACGTTGCCTATCAAGACCGACCATTCTACTACGCTTCAAGAGGTGGACTTATTTTCCAAATGTATATGAGTTATGTATGCTCAATGATTTAAAATGCAAAACTGATTATCCATAAAATGTTTTAATGTGCACTCTAGATGTTTAATGCTCTGAAAAGTTAATCGATCGAAATTCAAAGCTCAGTCTAACACACTAGTTTGAATCGTGTACACTCCCCAATAGTAGTGCAATGGGTTGATCTCCATTGTGTGCTATTTAAACCGAGGCTCTCTGGGTTTCGACCCGAAGTCTGAAAACTTAAAACTGTAAACTGCGACTGGGACTATCTATTGGAAGTCCGAGGACCTGTCGGTGGCAAGAGGTCCGGGGTCCAAGTAAGAGTAACTATAGAGTGCGACATGAGGCCATGGCACAAGTAAAATGATTTAGCATGCTTAGTTGATTTTTGTTTTCCAAAACCTCTAAGTCATGCCTATGATATGGATAAACTGCTATGTTTCCAAGCTATTGATAAAATGTGCAGCCCACTGAGTATATTAGTACTCAGCCCAAATGTTTTCAAATGTTTTCAGGTTGATGCAGTTGTGATGGCGATGCGGAGCTGAGGCTAGGAATCTCTCTTTGTTAAGCTTCCGCTAAATGTATTTCTCGTCTTGAACTAGAGATATGCACTCTGAATTTATTCACTATCTATTCTCGAGAAATCGAACTCGACTTTATGTTTTGGAATGATGGACTTATGTTGATTCGTTGAGCCATCGAATCTTATGCGATCCTAGTATAATGATATGTTGTTATGTTGGGTATATTGCCGTTGTATTTATTGTGGCTTATTCCCTTTGCAAAAGAGATACTGCCCAACTTTTCGGGAAGTATCAGTTGATTATTGAAATGAGTTGAATCTCCTTTCTATCCCCGCTTCTTTATTCCAACCTCTAGTCACACCCTTGGCGCGTGCGCCTTCCCTCGGGAATTGGGGCGTGACAACATGTCTCCTCATCATTCACCTCCCCATTTCCATTTCCTCATTGGATTGATAGAAGTTAGACTTTAGTGTTTGTAAACTCTAAATTTTCTTGAAATACTCTCTCTCTTTCTCGTTGGTTTCAGACATCCTCGTTGGTTTAATTAATTTTTTTTAAAGGAAAAACAAACGTTGGTTTAATTAATTAAATAATTAACTTCTCAGATTAAAATATTTATTTCGAATAATTTAGAAACATTCGGAAATCGGAACTAATTTTTAGATACACATGCAAGATTCACACGGTTGATCCACCCATTCCTTTTTTTCTTATTTTTTGTCCCTGGACTAATTAATTTAAAATAAAAGACACTGCGTATTATGAAATTCCAACTTTAATTACGGGACGGACAAAATGATTTTATAAATATATAAAATAGATTAAAGTACAACTTTAATGAAAATAAGCAAGATAAGATAACCTGAAATTGCATTGGCACAACCAAATCAAGTTCTTCTTTTGCCCGATTCAATTTTAAAATCCTCTTTCGAAATTCCCACATTATATTCATAATATATCATTCCAAATTAATACCACTCAAAATGACACCAAATTGACGAAAATATCCAAAAAATAATAATTACAGAAATAACACCCAATCACAATATCATACTTTACTATGAAGAAAATAGAACAAAATATTTGAAAAAATAATAAAAATAAAAAATCTAAAGTGACCAAAGCAAATCGAGTGAAGTCGTGCTTCAAAATGGTCGTGCATAATTTCCTGCATAAATAGGCGAAAATGTTGGAGATTTTTTTTTTTTTTAAATCTCAATTCGAGGACTCCATGATTTATTATCCAATCCATTTTCTCAAAAATTAACCCATACACAATTTAATAATAATTTCAAGGTGAGTGCACACGTCAAAGCAGAGCAGGTGTCATGTACTCCCTCCACGTGGCACTTGGTCCAACCCATGCAAAAGCCACGTACATACCGCATGCCCCCCCCCCCCCCCCCGCGGCCCCTTCAAATTAAAATTCAAACAAAACCTCCAACTCTTACGATTTTCATAATATCACTGCGTTTCTGCGATCGATCGAAGAGTTAATTAGAAAGATGAGAGCCATTAGTTTTGTATTATGTTTTATTTTTTGTTTAACGGCGAGTCTTAACGCCGTTGCTTACCTAACGGCGGAGGAGGAAGGAGGTTTAGTGGTGAGAAGGGAAAGCAGAAGGACTTTGGTTTCTACGGAGAATGGGGAGATCGTGGCCGCTCGTGTAGGGGAAGATATCGACGGTGGATCTTATCTTCTTCATTTCTTCACCATGGATCCCAACTCCCTCTTCCTTCCGGTCATTCTCCATTCCGATATGGTTTTCTATGTCCACACAGGTTATCACATGACTTTTAAATTATTTATATTTCTCAATTATAGCTGCAGTATCTATGAAAAATAAATTATCTTCAGAATTAATTTATATTATGTGTTGAATATATATAATTATTAATTATTTTTTCAAAAAATGAGAAGTATAATTGAATTTGATTGATATGCTCATAAATAAAGAAATAAGAAAGTGTTAAGCTAATGCGGAAAAGTTAGTAAAATTGATTATCGAGCCAAATCGGATCAAATTGTAAATTCAGTTTGGTTATAGACTATAGTTATTTATTCGGAGTAATGCTCCAATGCCCACCGTGGGCATGCTTAATGTGTCCACGGATGACGTGACATTGAAATATATAAGGAAATTAATAAAAACCCTACCAAAAATAATTAAACCCTACTATAAAAAACTAAACCCTAACATAAAAAACTAAATCCTAAAAGGAAAAATTGCAGACGTGGCACTGCCACATCACCGGTGGACACACTAACCGTGGGTAGGGGAGCATTTCTATATTTATTCGAATTGAACTCTTTTTGTATGTTTTTTTTATAAAAATAAAAATTGCTACATTATAATAAATCATAGTAACAAACATTTTAAGTAAAAATCAATTTTTTTAAAATTAATATTACCCTAATTTTGGATTTATCAACCTTTATTTTAGCTCATAAAATTAAAATTAAATACTAGTAAAAGTAGTAACTATAAACCCTACCATAATAAATTAAATTATTAAAATAAATATATAAAATTAATAGAATTAATGTTTGGAACGCCATTTTAACACATTTGTCGCAACAGAATTTGCAATAGAGGATTCCATGTGTTTGTAGTAGACGTATTCGGTTATTTTGGCTTCTTTAACTTTGTGTATGGTTTTGTTAGGGAGTGGGAAATTATCATGGACGGATGAAAATGAAGTAAAGACGGCGTATCTACGCCATGGAGATGTTTACAGCCTAAAATCGGGAGCTGTTTTCTTCGTAGAGAGCAATTTGGAAACGGAGACTGAGCGCCAGAGGCTTAGGATTACTTCCATTTTTGCTAATTCAAACACCCACCTCCAAGTAAATAATACTCTTTCCGTCTCGTCTAACTATAGCCTCATTTTATTATTTTAGTTGATTCAGAACGAATTAATTTGAGGTATATTTAGGCGCGGATGTCATATACATATTTTTAATTACACACTAACTAATTTCTTGAAATTAATTAGTACATGACACATGACACTCATTATTATTATTATTATTTATTTTTTTTATGGTATTTCGTCGAATTAATATATCTGTAGGAGCCAGAAACTGGGCCCTATTCTAGCATTCGTGATATGATTCTTGGCTTTGACAAGAAAGTTTTGCAAGCAGCTTTCAAGGTGAGCTGATGTTTATTGATAGTTTCTTTACTATGATTTTATGCTGCAATTAACACCTTGATCCAAGGCATGAGATTTATTCTAAGGTCCCTGATGAAGTGATACAAGAATTATTCGACGGGACGAAGCCACCGGCTATCATACACGGAGTTTCGAAAGGCGAAAGAAGAGCGTGGGATATGGAGACTACATTCATACGCAGTCTTCTCCGAAGTAGAACTTACAACATATTCGAGGCGAACAAGAAAAAGGGGAAATCGGGCGTGAAATTGTTTAATCTTTTAAAAGAGGATAAAGATTTCGAAAATCGGAATGGTTGGAGCACCACGGTGACAAAGAAGAAGCTCTCTGCATTGAAGGGTACCAATATTGGCTTGTTCATGGTGAACTTGACTGCAGTAAGTCATATCGAAATTAATATATGTAGCCTTGAATGATGATTATTTGTGTATGTTGCAAGAATAATTGTTACTATATTATGTAGGGAGCCATGATGGGGCCACATTGGAATCCTACAGCTACTGAAATCGGGATAGTTCTTCGAGGGCGGGGGATGATTCATGTCGTGTGTTCGGGTGTCTGGAACGGAACGGAATGCAGCGACTCGAGGTTTGAGGTTGAGGAAGGTGATATTTTTGTTGTACCGAAGTTTCTTCCGATGGCACAAATGGCTTTTAACAACGAGAGCTTTGTGTTCATGGGGTTTAGTAATTCTGCAAAGAAGAATCATCCTCAGTTTCTGGCGGGGCAGGCATCGGTGCTCCGAACCTTGAGCAAGGATGTGTTGGCAAAATCATTCAATGTGGAGGATTCGACGATGGATCGGTTATTGGCCTCCGAAGAGGATTCGGTCATCTTTAGTTGCGTTTCGTGCGCGGAGGAGGAGCTGAGGATTTTGGAGGAAGAAAGAGAAAAGGAAAGAG